>JAZGTH010000067.1:4127500-4215000 GCA_036877525.1 Chromobotia macracanthus | reverse complement strand
GATAGCCAGACAGACGCATCTGCTCTGAATCCATAATGAACTTCTCCAGCTTTCTCTTAGGGTTGTGATTCCAACATCATCTTCTCGTATTCAGGTAGACTGCCAGTAGAGTTAAGAAAACTCATTTTGTTGTTCTCATGTTGCAGTTTATGTACAATATTCAGGCATGTTAAGGCCCGGTTGTGCGCATGCGTGCCAACATGAGAAACGGGGAAAGTTAAGTGAATAAGCACATGTTGAGTTAACAGGGAGCTCTACTCTAAGCGCTTTTGGCAGCGTAGCCCTGCAAAGCTCTTGGGGGATTTTTATTGAGAGTCCTGTTAGAGCTCTAAGATGCTTTTAGTCATTGCTCACCCTTAAAAAAAACCCTCCATACTCACGGTCAGCCGTTGGCGTGCCTGCCGAGACGTTATGGATTAATATGCATTCGTTTAGCAAATTTAAAGATTCGATTCAGAGTCTGTCATACCTGCATTATTATGAATTTTTGGTTTCAAATGTATATACCCAAATAAAACATTGCGGGCGCTTGCAGCTATTGCATTTGTGGTGTAATGGGTTTATCTTTATGTGGAAACATTTTTATTAGCTGGTTTTCTGGAACAGGTTAATAGGCTCATTTTCAGTAACAGATACTGAAGGTAGATACAATTAGCGCAGCACGTTTGGCAAACACACCTTTCACAATGAGATCACAATGTTTATTTATCAGCATTAGGCTGTAAATGTCTTTCCTGAGGACTTGGCAATTCTGTGCTTTTTCCACACCGCAAACTGCGTTGTTGTTAAGCTATAAAAGTAAACGTGTGAGAAGCAAAGTGACAGAATTTTGTTGCGTTTGTAAATCATAAGAAAAAGAATATGCAGTTTTCAGATGCATACAGTTGTTTGGAATTACTTTGCTTAAGTCGCATTAGTACAGCGTCTGTCAAATGCGTAAATGTAAGTCACCATCAAGAATAAACGGGTAAATAAACAGGGAATGATATGGAAGACATTGCCGTAGCACAAATCCGAGATATCAATGCCCAGTACTTGATGTAAATTGACATATTACAGTTACTTTTTGCTGTATTTATAGTGCAGAATATCAGTTTTGGTTCTGAAACCAAAGAGTCCCCTACTTAGACAGCATTGTAAGGCATCATAGTTCATCATTATCTCATTATCATCATTAGAAAAATTCCTCAGACATAGCGTTTATAAGGCTTCTTTTCAGTCAGTATGCTGTTCTGTAAAGGTTTGGTTTGTAAAGGTTCTGTAAAGGTTACATTTGGTGTGTAAAGGCAGTAGATAATTTATTAGTAAGTGCATGCATTGGTGTAGTGTATATATAAATGTTGGAGTGTGTAGTTGCATTTAAAATAAAGGGAGTTTGACGAGGCAACAGCTTCAAGGAGGAAAATGTTCCTGCTTAAGTAAAGTTGCATTTTTCTGTCATGGAGGAAAAGCACAGACTGTTTGCTACAATATTCTCTGTTAACAGCAGCACTGAGCTCCCAAAGTCATATCACATATCCTTGCTTTGAGACTTGTGCACTAGTTTTCTCCCTAGATCTGTCATTCGTATAACACGTGCTTTGTCTGCCTTGTGTAAGTTTGTTATGCCTCTACAGGCATCGAGCTGAAGACAAATGCAGGTCTGTGCATGTTTCTAAAGGAATGCGTTTCAGCTTTCTTTCCGATGAGAGCAACATATTTTTTTGATAAAGAAGGCAACTGCTTTTATTGTTTGGGTGGTTTAGCACTGATATATCGGTGAAATCTGTGCTGAGTTTAGCTCTCTCTCACTTTCTCTCGGTCTGTGTGTGTGTGGGGGGGGGGTTTACTTAACCATATATTGGGGACACATTTGTACCCAAAAGTTTGCAAAATCTGAGCAAGACTTCCTTTTTGGGGACATTCTCATTTGTAAAAATGCTATGAAAATATAGTAAATAGATTTTATTCGATTGTAAAAATGCTGAAAGTTTTGGTTAGGGTTATATTGTGGGTTGGTTATATTGTTTATATATTGTATATTGTTTATAACTAGCTCTGTATAAAAACAATAGAAGTCTATGGAATATCTCCATTTAGGTACATAAGTAAACGTGTGTGTGTTAGGTGGAAACAGGTGTGAATTATTACATGTCCTTGCGTGAACGCACACAACACACACACACAGATGGTGTGTGTATACTCTAATGCCTGCTGTCAGTGTGTTATGAAGTGATGCATCGTGGGCTGTACTGCCCCGTACATGAACACCTGCCCACCAGCAGAATTTTCCCTGCTCTGCAGTAACACTGTGTCCATGTGGAGCCGCCTTAAGAATCACAACAGCTGCACACCAAATACTGAGACTTAAAATAAATAATGTAAATAAACAGATAACAATGAACATTGAGAACACTTAGGGCACTTAATCATACACATTACAATTAATCATTTAGCTAATGCTTTTATCCAAAGCAACTATGCATAAGACAGCCTAAAAAGACAGCCTATAATATTTTGCCCTAAGAACCAACAAGCCTTGTCTACAAAGCTGCATTTACAAGTAGGAATAGTTCTGGTGCTAGAGACAGGATGAACAGAAGAATGGAAAAGGGGTTGTTTTTTCTTCTTAAGCAATGTTAAACAAGGTTAAACATTGGCACATTAGGGATTAGGAAAGTGAATGAAAGTAAAAGTTATAAAAGTGAATGAGGACAGGGCCTGTCAAATTTGATTTGATTTGTTTTTAATTTCTCAGAAAAGCTTTTATGATGTGGGTTTGAGGTATTAAAGGCATTCATTTTCAGCACATTTACATGTACGCATTTGTCAAACAGTTTTTGTCGAGTATGTGCATTCCCTGGGAATCGAACCCGTGACCTTGCGGTCACTAGTGCCGTGCTCTACAGGGAATCTGTTTTATTAAAATGTATCTCTGGTTTTTCCTTTCTCTTGTCTCTTTTCATTTATTTATTCATAGCTGCTGTTTAGTTTGCGGAGTGGCGTGTGGGAAGTGCTGCGAGGCTTCAGTGTTTATTTTTCCCAGAGTAACGCGTACGGGAGCAGAGATCCAGTGATCTGTCACAGACCCTCTATATATAGCGTTGTGTGGTTACTGTGTCTGAGCGGGTCTCTCCTCCAGCGTCTGCCCTCAAACTTGAGTTAATGCAGCCTGGAAACAGGACACGCTCTCCTGCCGCAGTCGTGCAGAAGCAGCAATGATCTGCTGATGTTTTAGAGATATCTGGTATGCTGGAGTTGATCATGGAGAGATGATTGCTTTTGGCTGGCCTCTGTATCTGTCATGCTTGCTTCATCTCTAAATATACTTAAAAACTCCAAACAAACAAGCACACAGACTGTATATAAAATAACACATTTTCTGAGTGTTGTTTGTTGTCACATTTGTTTAAATTTTAGTGCTATTTATAACAGAGACTCCATTTGCATTTCCTAATTGAATTGATATATACTGGCGCACAGGCAGCAAGTGTTAAGGTGAACAGTTAACAGTGTTAAAGTTATTTTGCTGAAATGTAAGAAACGCTTTAAACCGGTCTTCAACATTAACCAAGTTTACTGTAGAATTGGTTCTGGAGGTATAGTTGTTTAAAGAAAGAAAATCATAAAAATATTTAAGTGTAAGAGTTTTTCAGATTAGTAGGTCATTTGCATTGCTTTATAAAAATGGGCAATAACCTTGTCAATGTCATTCCTGCTTCCATAGTAACAGCAACTTTTTTGATTGGTTGATGTTGCCTGTATTATCTGAAGAGTATCTTATTAATCTAAGGAGAGCAGATATATTACTTGCAGATTAGCCAAACATACACCTTTTCCTCCTTTTCTCCTCCAATTTCGCAACCCCCAATTAGTGATTATTCCTAATTATTAATTAGAGTGAGGCTCAGCTGACCCATCCACTCATTTAATTTAGTCAGCAAAGCATCTAAAAACCCACACCATGCATTGACAATGTTGATCTAACGTTTGCTATGCAACATTTAAAGCGTAGCACTCACAAAGCATCTCCCGTCTCCTGAAGATGCAGAGGAAAATTCAGCAGCTTTCTCTCGAGACTCTGCTGCCATTTTACATTTATTATGTGCGCTAAATGGCACAGTCACTGAAGCATGCATTCATTTGCCTGTTCTGGGGAAACATGTTCAAGGATTCTTGTCATTTGTTGTGCATTTCTGCCTCAGAAATGCTTTTAGAAATTGTTTACACGTGACTGCATGCTGCATGCGTGCATATTATTTTGTTCACTTATGCGCCAGTTATGCTTTTAAACCAGTTTTGCATAATCATTTCAGCCTTCTCTTTGACACAGATTTAAACGGTTTGTCTTTGCTACTGTTCCTTTAAGAATTCCTTGCAGCCTTACTACATAGATTTTTCATTTTTGTATAAATAAATACTGTTTTTATATGCGATGCCCCTTTAAGACTTTATTACTGCACCATACCGCTTTATTACTGAGACCACCCGTAGTCTGACCTGAGATCAGTTTGACACTGAAAAGTGAAAGTCACTGAATGGTTGGTTATAAATGTTTGGATTGACACCTCATTGTTTTAAGTGGTTGGCACTCAGGGCTTCATTTCCCACAGATCTCTGTATTACAAACACACACACACTGTTCTGTAAAGCCAAGAGCAATAGAGAACGTATGAATGCATGTACATTATCATAGCAAAGAGACAGCTTAAGCAGTTTGATTAATGATCACAGGAAGCTGCGGGGTAACTTCACTCTCTCATTTCATCTGTGTATTTTGTTATTTTGTTGTGTGAAGCTTTGCAGCTGTCTCTCTCTCTCTCTTTATCTTTCTCCTTCCCTCTCTGTCCCTCTTTCTCTCTCTTTATCTCATTTTCTGTCTTGTCTATCTGTCTCTGTCTTTCTCTCACAGTGTTGCTGTGGCAGTGCAAGTTGTGTCCCGAATTCGGCATCAGTAATTTGCGAGTAATCTCAGTCCATTCATGGTTCTCATTTGTCTCTTGTAGCACATTGGAATTATTATCACAGCGGCGCAGGGAAACCAGAGTGAAGCATCTGTCCATGACATGAATGCTAATATTGTTTTGAGCATAACGGCCCATTTTTGTTTTAATGTCAGTGCTGGTTGCTGCTTCAGCAGGATTCCACGTCTCTGTATTTGTAGCTGAATTTGATTTTGCCGTAATTCAGCAGCAACGTGGCAATTCCCAAAAACAAAATGAGAACAACGAGCTGACGGTTCAAGTGTACTTTCCAAGTTAGAAAAAGAATAACTTACCCAAAAGTGAAAAAATAGCCCATGTTGTTTAAAACACCTCCGCTGTTTTTCAGTGGCACACAAAAGTGGATTTTATTTTTTTAATAAGAATCCTTATGCGGCTTTTTCACACAACAGTAAATTGTGCCCGTCTGTCAAGCTCCAAAAAGGAAAAAAACATAAAATCACAAAGTACAAAACAATGTTAGTGTGTGAGTGTTCTGAAATCATACGATACATATACATTGTGTGAAATGTATATGTATAGATGTATTAGATGTATTTAGAAATACTAGATGTATTTCATGTATTTAATGCTAGAAACTTTAGTTCTGAATTTTGTGTCATTATGTGTTCAGAATCATTAACATATCGGGAGCATATGGACTTTGAACTTTTATTGCTAAGGAAGTTTATTGAGATTTCTGCTGGTGGATTTAAGGTTCCAGTTTATGTAATTTTTGTAATATTTCCTTTGAGTCATAACGGCATTTCTCCAGAAACGACAGCAGAAATAAGGTGCAGCAGGACCCGTGACTCAGCAGACTAATGGCCACCCGTACAGCCTCTAACCTCAATGGAAAATTCTCTGCTCTGCTTGTGTTATTTCTCCGGTTAAAGCTGCAGAGGCTGAAGCGAGTTATGATGTTCAGAGACACATTAAGTCCAGTGTTTAGAAAAACAGTAATGGTTGTGATATTCTCACACTCTGCTCCCAGTATTACAGTCCAGATTTTCCATTCCTTTATTTTTCTTTCTGTATCTTTTTGGCAAACGTCTCAGCCGCAGATAAAAATGTGTTCTCTTGAGTCTGTTTTGTTCTTTTAAAGACTGTTGTGATTTTCTTTCCAGAAACATTTTTTGTTATGGTGGTTGAAAGTCTCTTTAAATCCTGATAACGGTCACAAAGTAAAGAGGTCTAAATATATTTATGTAAATATATATCTTATATGGAAGGTGCAGGACCATCAAATAATCGTCCAATCATGTGTTGGAGGAGGCGTGGCTTTGGAGAGCACTGTGAAGGAAGGGCGGGATCTTATGCATATAGGATATGCTTTTAATATGGTCTTTGTTTATATATATATATATATAATCTCATTCATATATATATATATATGAATGAGACTCATGTATATCCTTGAAAGTAAGTCTGTATGGACACAATCTTCTTGAGTTATTTCTCTAAAACAATCAGTGCTTATTTTTGGATGGACAGAAATGTGACCGGTCTAAATTCTGTTTAAAAACAAAAAATCTATCTCAGACTTGCACTGCAGCCCTAACGTAAACTCTGGGCCGAACTGAAGCTGTGTTTGGGTTGTAGCTGCTGACGGTCTAATTTATTGCTGCTTGTCCCATCTGGTCCAGTGCTGGTCTGGCTGACGATGAAGATGTGGTCTTCAGGAATCTATAATTTCCTTAGATAGGTTTCTAAAACAATGAGCCATATGGGAACTTTGAATGTTTTCTTTCAGTGTTCACTTGTACCAAAGATCCAGGTTACCGTTGCTGGAAACACTTTTGTAAAACATTTGAGAATCAAAACTAGATTCTCAAATGACCTCAAGGTGGCTACATCCATGTAAAACACTCACAAAAACAGGCAGCCGTGCACCGCAGCTTGTCGCGTTTCACTCGCTCGCGTCCAGCGTGTTTTCTTTGGTCATGTGCAGCCAATGCAAACAGCCCTGATTTGCTAAACCTTGATGCAGCAACTTGGCTGGAAACTCAGCAAGGTCAGACATTGTAACCTACACGGCAGAGTCGCTCTCTCTCCAAGACAAGTCATGGTAGTTTCAGATCGTTAGTTTCGCTGCTGACGCTGCACACAAGTTCATGATGTCGATCTCGTTTCTTCTCACAACACGTTCCAGACTGTCAGAGAACCTGTCGGGACAGGAAGAGGTTTTTTTTTTTTAAGAGGATAGGTCAATTTGTCTTTTACAGACATACTGCAGTCCAGAGTCAGACAATTCAGTGTTTATCTCTCGTAACATCAAAGTTTTAACAGTGTTGTATCTATGTTTGCTCCCTTGATAGTAATAAAGAGTTCCTGCAAGTGTTGTCAATAGCTGAGTTGGTAGAGCATTGTGTTAGCGACGCAAAGGTTGTGGGTTCGACTCCCAGAGAACACACATACTGATAAAAAAATATATAACGTGAATGTGCTGTAACTGGCTTTGGATAAACGCGTCTGCCAAATGCGTGAGTGAATGTAATGACAGTACAAGAAATGACGGATGACTTACAGGTGTGTTGTTAATTGTAACTCAGATGTTGTTTAGAAAATTAATCTGTGTGAAAAGTGCTCAGAGGGCTCAATGTGGTGGTGTTTAGGAGCTGCTGGAGTGGGCTGGGGTCTTGCTAGCTCTTCAGATCTCAATGTTCAGGTGAAACTTTGTGCAGAATGTCTGCCACCTTCTCTGCCTCCGTGACCTCTGAAGAGATGAATCTGTATCTTGTATCTGTATCTGGCACTCTGGATCATAGACTCACACAGCCTCTCAGAATCATTCAGGCTAAATAAACATTGACTCAGGAACCAGACGTTAACTCCTGGAGGTCTCTTTGTGGCTGCACTCAATAAATTTTAGCAGGAAGCAATTTTGAGTTTGAATAGATTGAGGTTTCTCAATCTCATCACTTTATTTGCATTCATATATTTTTCTTAGTGGTTGAGCTGCATGTTTTTGGTGGAGGGTGATACATAGCTTAAGGCATCTCTTTTGGCTACCTTGGAAAGCTTTAAGGCTTTGGAGGAAAGGTCTGAAATCTTTCAAATGTCATTCTTCTCTGTCCATGATCAACTGAGACTGCTGACCTGGCTGGAGCACAGAGAGCTGTTTAGAATGCAAGCAGACCTTATGCCAAAATAATTTCATCTTCAACATTCTGTTCTGCTTTGTGCTTTCAACAGCTATGGCCTTGCTAGGTAGTAAATGGATCTCTTTATTTGTTGAATATAAAGTTTCATATTCACATAGATCCAAACTATAGCTCTGCGTGAGTCTGTGAAATATACCTTCTATTCAAGGATTATTGCCGCCTTGTTAAAAATCGTTTGTGTCTTAATCGTTTGTTATTTTCTGTTTCTTTCACAAGAGCCGTCTTGCTGTTCTGCTTTGTTGTCCAAGTCAGGGTAAAACCCAGCTTAAACGTTCACTTTGAGAAGTGAAATGTCTATTTGCCATTGATTATGAAGTTTGTTACACTTGGCACAGTGAGCGGGCAATCAGTCATGCCAGTGTATCTTAGCACATTGCTGTTTGAGCAGAGATGATTACTTGAGGATTGTGGCCGTACTGTCTGGAACGCTAGAATAATATCCTCAGGTGTTAAAAATTTCACATTTTCCACCAAGCCCAGGTTTGATAAGTGTTTTATACTGTAGGTGTTCCTCTAGCTCAGTTAGTAGAGCATTGCATTAACAGCGCAAAGGTTGTAGGTTTAATCCCCAGGAAACATATACTGATAAAATGTGTTACTTGAATGGACTGTAAGTTGCTTTGGATGAAAGTGTCTGCCAGATGCATAAATGTAAATGTTCTGTTTATAGGCTTTTAGTTCATGTGTCTCCTAAACGTTGGCAAAATTAACTTTAACGGCAGATTTACACAGCGAGTAACAAGTCATTTCTGTTCCCAACAGAATAATCTATGTTCAAATGTCTTTCATAAAGATTAATCCAAGACATTTGCATTCATTCATTTGGCAGTCGTTTTTTTAAAAACAATTTACAGTGTATTTGTATATATGTTTGTAAGGTATATGTTCCCTGAAAAATCAGAAAGGTTTGCGACATAACGGCTAATGTGTTAGAGTCATTAGTGATATTTCTGTAGCCAAGTAGATCACCATTATGAAGTAACACAGTGTTACAGATGTTATTAAAGAATAACTTTGTTTTATTTCAGGGTGAGAAGAATCCTGCTGTGCAGTTACGTTGAGCTCCTCTGTGTGGTTATAAAGCCCTGGCCTCAGTTCACCTGCTCTTTACACCCTCAGACAAAAGGCCAAAGCTTTCATTTGATTGTTTTTACCTCATAATAATCCTGTTTATCCGACCAAGTAATGGAATAGTGAAAGTCTTTATGACAATATTGAAAACTATATTGGATTTTGAGTGCTGTTTTAGCAGTCCTGCCATAGCTATGTGAGCTTAATGAATATTTAGCTAGAAAGCATCTTCAGCTAAATTGACTTCTTCATCTCGCATTTCTCTCGCTCTCTCACTTTATGCGTGATGTTGGAAAGCCCTTCATTTTTCTCTCATGTTCTGCAGTAACATGCGGTACAGTTCTTTAGTAATGGTCTCTGTTTATGTGAGTCTAATTCTTATCATCTAGCTTTTTCCAGCACTGTCTCTAAGCCAAATGGCTGCTGGTTTTCTCTTACAAGAGAATTTGGTGCTGGAAATTAGAATGTGAAACTTCTTCACAATGTGCTATAGTGGTACAGAATAATAATCCGCCATATGTGCGGCTTCAAGCTATAGAAGCCATATAGAAATGGAAACTAATAATACTAATAAAATAATAAAGAATTATTAATAATGGTGATTAATGATGATTATGAATGATTATTGTTATTATTAATGATATTAATATTAATACTGCAGTATGTTGAGCCACACAGAGGTGGTAAATCTTTAGCCTGGAAACTTTAGTAAAATGATTTCTTTATTCTAAATTTAGTTTACCAAATTTCAGTTGTTTTAGTTATTTGTGTTTTGAGCAACCAAATTAAGCACAGTATTTATGTGCATTCAAAATAGTCAGTAAACTACCTTGCTCTTAAATGGCCTGGTAACACTGAAGCAGTGGCTTAGTACTTGGCTCCAGATTTTAAGCCTTGGTGCTCATGCAGGAGACACAGGTTTGTGTCCTCCAATTGCTTATTGACATTCTCCACTGTCTCGACATTGTCCAGGCAAGATATTTCAACTGTTACACTTTGTTCTTAGAGTGTGGCAGTGTAGGACAGTGGCTCCATAAACGTTTAACAGCCGTGCTGGAGGAGTAAATCATCTGAAGCTCCACACCTGTCTTCAGACCCCTCTTAAAGCTTCAGTTCATCCGAACCGGAGCTGCAGATGATTAAGTGCAGACTCAGATGACCTGCATTCGATGCTCGATCTCAATTCCTCATGGTTGCATCCAATTTACTCATGAAGAGAAGTCAAATATTAAACACTTTGCTTCTCTGTCAGTCACGTACATTGAATCCAGTAGTGGTGGCACTGTAGTGCTGACTGTAGTGAGAGGAAGTGCTGACTGTCAAGTAAAAGTCTCTGAATTAGCCTAAACTTTGAGGGAAGCTTAGGACATACTGGTTGAAGCTGCAATATGATCATAATATAAGAGTGGCCTGGTGGTTTAAGTGAATTTTAAAGGCTAAATCCTCATATGACATCTCGGCTGATGGGCTGGTTTTTCCTGATCCACTATAACTCATCTCAGAGTAAAGCTTGAGAGCGAATTTTTACTTGCTAAGGCTAAATTGCCAGAATCTCAGGCGGTCTCTGCTTTGACAAAATGGCTTAGATATTTTCTTGCCATGCACAGTTGGCTGAGCAGGAGAGTAGGAGTGGCAGAACTGTAATTTGGGTGTTAGTGGATGTAGGAGTGCTTTTGAATGAAGTAGATTCGTAAGTATGGCTTCATTTCCTGCTGTATGTTGCATCATATTATACAGACCATATTATAGGTCTGTCTGTCTATCTATCTACCAATCTATATCTATCATCATCTGCCTGTCATCTATGTTGATCACAGGAGTGGATGAATATTTATAGATATTAAAAATGCGTTTTTTTAATTTTAGGAGTTGTGCAGATGTTGTGTGTCATGCTGCTCTTTATACTTTCTACCTCAAATGGCATGGAAAACAATCACTGCCCAAACTGATTTTCCTTCTTTTTTTTTTAATCGGTCTGTTTTGTGCTTCATCTCCGTGGACGTTATCCTCATATGCCTGTTTCAAGTAGTTTATTTTCAAACTGATGAAGAGCAATCGGAAGTGGGAAGAAGTGGAGAGGGCCTCCTTCCCTCCTGCTGGCCAGTGTTAAACCCCTTATTTTAAAACAAACTGGATTATAGAGCAAAGAGACAAAAGCTGCATCCCACAGTGGGTAGCATGGAGGAGTTGCAATGCTGCAATAGCTTCAACGTGGCAGCAATTACGTTTTCAAGAGCCTTGCATTAAAAACAGCGGCCGCATTATGAAGACTGACACGTCTTGTTTATCTGGGAGATGATGGAGATACAGTAGCACTTTGGAGTAAAATTTCTGCCAGTCTTTGAGCAGTGGTTATTCCCTGAGGGTTTGCAGCTATCAGATTTTGTTTTGCCTTTTTAGATGGTTTTGTGCCCTGGTGTCGTATTCGATTCCCATTCTTGGTTTCATCTGCAGAAGTGTGTGTTTTTGCAGGAGGTTGCGTGCAGAGATGTTGTTGAAGAATTGATTTTTTTTTTCACTGCGTGTGATAGAAAACTCATTCCTTTACTTTGACGTGTTTTTGTGTGGACATGTAAATAGGGACGTGTTCAGCCTGTGCATGTGGATGCCATTAGATCTGCTGTATCGAACCCGGTGCCAGACACAAGCCAGACCAGAAGTGACATTCTTGTTTGTCTGATAGCCAGATAGTGTGAGGAAAAGAGAGCCAGATAAAGTTGGACTCTTTCTCAAACTTTAAATGCACCCCCTTTTCAAATGTTGTCTGGTGCACAAAACAGGAGATGTTTAAATTATCCAATACCTGCATTTGCACCTGCATGAATATTCAGATACTAATTATAATTTGGCTATATTTGGGCTTGTGTAAGCCTGATTATCATAAACGGATTAAGTCGATATTAATTTGTAGGTGATGATAGACAGGAGGAGAATTAACAAGAGAGAAAAGTAAATACAAATGTATGTGTATGTGAACCTGGTCAATGAAGCAAAGATAGGATAATTAAATTAAATCAGACTGATATTATTGGTTAATATTATTTTGGTTAAATTTGGGTCAGCAGAAATAATCATAGAAAAAAATGTAAATTGCTGTGTTGTTAGGGGAAGGTCATATAGAGTTAAAGGCATTTAAATGGCCTTGCATGTTATGAGGTTATTAAGCATAATTGGGCAGGTAAACACTCATTTATATAGCAGTCTGATTTTATGTAGACTTTAAGGGTTGAACTTACAGTATTTTGTACATACGTCGTATTTTCTGCGCACACACAGGCACATTGAAACCCACACAAACAGGTTTGGCTATGTGTTTTGGCTGCGAACCTGAAGTGCTAAATCCCTGCTAGTTCTCGAGAGCCTGTGCAGTCTCGGGCCTCCAGAAGTCTCATAAATCCATCCAGAATCCCGTGTGCAAGTTTTCACACTCCCTCATGACCTCACCAACACATCTTCAGTCTCCGGTAGATCTCCTCGATCCTGTCTCGCTCTCTCCGTCTCACCCCCACCGAGCTCTGCCGGACACCCGGTAATCCATCTGCAGTTTATTTATTCATATATATTTCCTGTGTGTGTGAAAACTCTGCCCGTGATTGCTGGTCGGGTTATGTGGAGTTCAGTTAGCGGTAATGTGCTTCTGCCTACACGGGGAACGTCAGATCCCTCCATCTGCACTGATTTGCAGTGATTTGATACCTGCTGAAAAGGATGATGTCTTGTTACCTTCATCTGTCTGAATTTACAGTCCTGAAGCACTGGTGAAGTTGGTAATACATCATCTCGAGAGCTCTTTTGACTGGCTTATAAATCCTGCATCTATGAACAGAAACATTTGAGGCATTTTGAGAGCTTTCTCCTGACATAATTGCCCCAGAGCTGTGTGCTGTGTGATCGTTTGTCTTAAACTGCTGTAGTTCACTAATAAGGAACTGGGAATCTTCTGCCGTGAATTATGTAAGGAATTTCAAGTAGTGCTAAAGTTTTAGACAAGTGTAGGTCTGTCTTCTGTTCTGTGTAAGGTTTTGTTTATTATAAGCACACCATTATTTATTTACCAGTTTTATACTAACCTGGTGCCAGGGCAGGTTAATCAGGTTATCAACTAAAATAAGTCATGTTTTCACTTGATTTAGCATCAGTAATTTAAGTGTCTTGAGAAAAGCTGAGAAAGCATGCTAGAATTAACATTTTTAGCAAAAACAAAATGCAACAATACCCAATGCATCCACAGAAAGAAAGCACAAATTAATAGATTGATTTTGGGGTATTAGTTATCAATTATGGATGATATCACAATTTTGAAAATGCCCCCTGCAGAAGGTTATACTTGTGGTTACTTGATTTAAGTTTAGAGATTTATGTGTGCAATAACTTCCATACCACTGCTGTTTAGCTTCTTAGATGCTGAAACTTTCTAAAAGCAGTCCTGCGTTTCTCTTTAGGCCCCTGTTCCGCTCGGCCTCTGTAGCCTGCCGCTTAATGGCCCCTCCGGGGCCTCCGTTTACGATCTCTTCCCTTCAACCCGAAGGTCGCTCCGCTGAGACATGCACGTTCCACCTGCAACAGCTGGCCGCATGCGTGCAATCAAAACACCCTGAGATCGTATCATTGTTTATCTTGTTAACAGGTTTTATTCACTCAGATAAAATCTTTAATTTGCTGATGTTGTTTTGTGCGATCAAGACATTTTTTTGCAACGGGTCGTTTTGCTGCTTCATCTTATGGGAGTTTTATTGCACACTTTACGACTTTGGTCAGTAAACTTAAACAGATGTTGAAGGAACTGACAATCGCAGGTGGTTAACTTGATTTCATCCCGGACTTTAATTGGCGAAAGATTTATGCATCTTGGAGGCATGGAAACGTCTTTGTTCAAGGGTACTGCTAAACAAAGAAACAGGATGACGGTTACTGAACAAGGCTTCAACATCTTGGTTCAAGGTTCGAGTGGATGTGTTCTTCATCATAATTCGACTTGGATAAATCGAGATTTAGGTGGCGTGGGGCGCTGAATGTTGTCTTATCACATATTCCGAGCTGTTTGCCTGTACAAATACAAAGGTAAAGGTTGTGCCTTTGGGGAAATCCTCTGTACATAAGTGCTACATAACATGATTATATGGGAAGTGTTCATTTCCCTCGAGAGTACTGTGCTGCTCTCATTGCCTCAAACAGAGATGACCACAGACAGGAAAAAATCAATGCTACTGTACAGAAGAACCGGGCATTAATACAGAACACACACTCTTTCTGTGTGTGAGTCAGCTTTGAGAAATACTGTATCTTAGTCACTGTGGTTTGCAATAAATTGTGATACTGACATTGTTAGAGAAGATTGAAAACAATTGTTCTCAAGTAGAACGTTTGGGACAGCTTGATACGCTCTATTATCAGCTTGATACGCTTGATACGGTATTAATATTAAATTTGAGTGTCGTCTTCTAAAGCATATGTTCACCCCAAAATGAACAGTACATGTTCTGCTTAACGTCTTTGTGTGTGTGTGTGTGTGTGTGTGTGTGTGTGTGTGTGTGTGTGTGTGTGTGTGTGTGTGTGTGTGTGTGTGTGTGTGTTTAAATGTGTGGTTTACGAGGATATATACAAATGTATATATAAAGTGTGTAACAATGTAAACATTGTTTATGGAGACACTTCCTCTCTCTGTATAAACTAAATCGCTACTGATGGTGAATTTGTTTGGTAATTAAAAAAAGCCAAAAGTTTTCTGTAGGGGTTAGGTTTAGGGGTAGGGTTAGGGGATAAAATATACAGTTTGTACATTATGAAAACCATTACGTCTATGGAGAGTCCAAATATACCATATATGCCAATGTGTGCGTTGCAGTAGGAAGAAAGTTAGATGTGTTTAAAACAACATAAATGCCTTTCCAGGATTTTCATTTTTGTGTGATCTGACCCTTTAAAAGTGATGAAGGGGCCTTGAAACAGCCATTTGCGTGTTTGTTAGCTGCTTGTGCCAAATGAGTTCCGTGTTTGCAGGAAGTCATAAATTTGCTTGAGGGTGCGCTTGATCCAAAATCAACTGGAAAAGGAAGGCGAACTGAACCCCACAGCTGCTTTACGTGGAATAAACAATATTTTTCTCCCTCTTACTTAAAGAGTAAAATATTCAAACACTCCATAAATGAAATCATTTCCTTGCTGGAAATGGGAGAGTGTTTAATATCAATGCTGTAGAATGATGGATAGGCACCTTTATAAGGCCATCTTGTTTATTTGGTAAAGTCTGTAAGAGCGGGTACAGGAGACAGAGATGAATTCAACATTGCCTTGAATCATGACGTCTAGTTGTTCTCGCTCACCAGCAGTGAGTTCTGATACGTTTATTATTCTGGCCTCTGAATAGATATGGATAATGGGCTCTGTGTTTGGCCAAGAGTATTAAACCATGTGCACTGAGCCCCCAACACCCCCACCAGACCCCAAGCACACCCCTGTTTGTTCAGAAATGCAAAGTGCTGATTTTCGTTAACCGTCATGGGAATTTCAAGGGTTGATGTCAGAGGGAATCTGTAATGTGTGTTTGTGGTAAATATCGAATAACTCTAAAGACTCCAGCAAATTGCTCATGAAAATTGTTTGTATTCCAAATTGCGCGTCAGTGTTTATTTTGTCATTCTCGGTTTACGTTTTTTTGGATGCTTTCTGTTATTCTATAGTCTTTATTTCAAATTTAAAGCCGTTAGAAACCCTTGGCGTTATGGTTGATCATGGTCTCGATTTACAAACAAGACCTGCTCCAGACTTGAGAATCTGAACATGGAAACCCAGCCAGACAGAACTAGTTTTGGCACATCCTTCTTAAAATACTCTGCTATGGCTGCTTTTTCAAGTAAATTTGTGCGCTTATGTGTGTTTTCCCCTCTTACTGTTTTTCAGAAGAAACAACTGCATCTGCTGTTGAGTGTGTTTCTGCTCGCTTTCTGGGGAATCGTCCTTCTGGCTTGCCGCCTCTACTGGATGGGCAACAAACCTCCAAACTTCTCCAACTCGGACAACCCTGCAGCGGACTGTCCCTGTTTTCTAACAAGGATGCTGACATTCTTTTATCTACCTGCCATGAACGTTTGGCTCCTCCTTTGCCCCGACATGCTGAGTTTTGATTGGTCAATGGACGCTTTGCCTCTTCTGAGGAGCATTGCTGATTGGAGAAACATCCACACTGTTGCCTTCTACACCTCCCTTTTGGCACTGGCGTGGTTTGGACTTCGCAGTAGCCCAACCAAAGGCAAGGAGACCAATGGCAAAGCCTACCATGTAGCAAACGGAAAGTCCACTAATGGTCACAGTTGTAGCTCTGAACATGAACACTCAACATTTTACTCAAACTCAGTGCAGATGAATGGAACAAATGGTACTGCAAAACACTATTTCTCTACTTTACCCAACAATGAGAGTTTGGTGGTCTTCTCGTTGGGTCTGTTGGCCATACCCTTCCTCCCTGCCACCAACCTGTTCTTCTACGTGGGCTTTGTGGTGGCCGAGCGAGTACTGTACATCCCTAGTATGGGCTTCTGCCTGTTGGTAGCAGTAGGGATGAGATGTTTATATGTCAGACTGAGAAGAAAGTTCTCCAGAAATTTGGTGCTGGGCTGCTGTGCCGCCCTGGTTCTTCTCTTTGGGATTAAAACAGTACTGAGGAACCGCGATTGGCAGAATGAAGAGATGTTGTACAAGTCAGGAATATCTGTGAACCCTGCAAAAGGTAATTTCAACATACTCCAAAACGTCAGCCCCCGATCTGTGTAAATTAGTGGTGTAAACACTGCGTTTTTTGTAGGTATGCTGTTCATTCTGAAAGCAGTTTTCCATAAACCTATTATTGCATAGTTCTTCAACCAATGCTATTATTATTATCATTATCAGGACACCATAAGATTAAAGCTCTTGAGAAGTTCTACAAACCGCAATTCTTGTTTATTCAGCCATCATTTCGTACTTAGTTGGTCAAAGTCAAATTGTTATCCAACTACAACAATCTTGTACTTCAGAAATTGTTACTGGACAAGGAGAAAGCAGGACGTGTTGCGATAATTTATTTCTCCACATGTTGCCGCAAACCAGAAATGCAGTTTCTCATCCTTAGGGGTTATGCAGTTTATGTTTTATGTACTGAGTTACCCTACAAGTTTCCATTTGTTTCCTGTATGTCCCATTTTCTTTTTCTCAAAGAGGTGTTTGGTCATCTTTCAAAAATAGTTTTAGTTATTCTAGTTATAATAGTTATTCTACAATGTTTATGTAGAAATATGTTGCTCCGTTTATTGTTTTTGATTTGTTCAGCTAAACTATATTACATCCAAAAATATGCCACTTAAACAAATAGATTAATATAGTATATACAGATTTATATGTATTTATGTATGTATAGTATAGTATAGATAATATACTATAATATACTATGGATAGATAATATAGTATGTATGTATAGACATGCATAGGCTTATATAGACATGTACAGAATTATGTATTTATGTACATAAACAAATGTACAGACTGACAACAGACATGCACATATACATAATATTGACTGATTTCTTATTGATTTCTGATTTCTTATTCTTATAGATTTCACAGTACAGTCATAATTCAACTGACTGATTCAGTCATAATGCAATAATACCTAGTAAATGTTTTGTGCTGAATGGTAAAACGTTTAATCAGGTTGTACCAAGAACCAACATCATTTAAACGTAATATCTTAACTCAAACCTGCTCTACCAAATAGCATGGAGTTTTGTTTAAGGGTTAAACAATGGTGTGATCGGCAAGCACTTAATTTTATTGTGAGGACGCAAGATGTGCTTTGAACTTTGGCAGCTTTCGAATCATCTGGTTTTAAGTTCCACTCGACTTTAAGATCACTCACATGCTTCAGATTAATTCTGACTGTTGCGGCGAGCCAGTGAAGTGTTAAATTGCTCTCCCCTCTGATTGAATTTCGTCTATTAAAGACAGCCGTCTTTATCAGCTAAGTCCTTTAAATTGATTATTGTCACAATTTCATTTGAACCATTTATCAAGCTAGACTGCATCAATATGACTTTGTAATTACCTCCTCGTGATCCAATTTTACAGCCCGTGGCACTCTCACCCCTTTTCATAGCACACATTCTATGCTTGGGTTGCGTCTAAGATTGAATTATTATAATGTAATTTTTCCCTGCGTTTGTGCCTCTGGCAATCAGCTTTAGTCCTTTTATACATTTTAAATTCTCTATCTAGTTTACTGTCTATCTGTCAGATACATTTGTCAAAATATGCATTTGATGGATTTTGCTTTAGCTTCAAAACATAATTATAACATTTTTATAAAAACGAAATCAAAGCAGGCTAAAAGCATTTGGTTTAAGTCTGGCTATAGTAAAAAAAACAACAATGTTTTTGTTTTTTCTTACTGAAAATCCCATATTGAATGTTCAATTTTTCAATATACATTTTGCACTGAATTGGATGTATTCTGTGTTCAGACACGTTCATGTCTGATTTGTCCATTCTGTTGTTTCGGGTATGTTTTGTTTTTGTCTCAGCCTGGGGTAACCTGGGAAACGTCCTTAAGAACCAAGGGAAGGTGACGGAGGCCGAGCGAGCATACAGGAACGCTCTGTACTACCGGAGAAATATGGCCGACATGCTGTATAACCTGTGAGTGAAGGAACTTCCTGTCTGTGGCTGACTCTATCGATCTGTCCTGTTAAAGACGAGGAAGTCTCTGGAGAGGCCACAGCGTGACTGGCCCGTAATTTATCAGCTTTCCTGAGGGTGTTGACAGGGATCCCCAGCACACACATTAACCCCAGCGTCAGGGCATTAAGACACCCTGTGATCGTTTTCATACATAATTCATATATTATGATGCTGATCCTGATGCGAGTCATGATTTGATTACAGAACAATTCTCAATGCATGTCATTTTTCAACACCTTACTTAGATGCGCAAAGCTTCCGCAATCAATCGTGGTACAGCGATAGACAGTATAATGATTAATTTCTACATTTTCATAACAATAAATCCAATTATGGATTTCTGTGTTTTGGTGTGGAAACATTTAGGAAAGAGATGCATCTGTTTTTTTCCAAGCCCTATGAAAAAAAATGTTTTTGGAAGTCTTAGACATGTAACTACATGAATTATTGTTCAATATTGAGCAGTAAATAAAGTGAATATGAGTTTTTTTTCTTTTTTTGACGTGTGTAGTTTGTAACTGTTCTTGTTTTTCTTCATGTCTTCTTTCTTGTGGCTGCAGGGGTCTCCTGCTACAGGAAAACAACAGGTTCTCAGAGGCCCTTCATTACTATAAGCTGGCCATTGGGAGCAGACCAACTCTGGCTTGTAAGTACAGCTCCTCTTTTTATGAACAATTTCAGACCCCGCAGCATGTCCAGGCAAATACAAATGAAAAAGCCTCCGTGTGTGTGTGTCCAGAGTTACAGAAGTAATGATGATTCACAGGCTCTACACAGTCACTGTGTTTCCTCTCTTGAGTGATTGACGTTTGATTCAATTTAAACAGGAAAAAAAGAATCCAGGCCAAAATCCTTTCATACTCTCAGGCCCGTGGTGGATGCATTCGCCTGTCACATATCCAAATGAAATGCATGTGCTATTTTTGGCCGTGTAAAGGTTTCTCATAGAACTTTCCATGTTGTTTTAAGTGTCAGGGGAGGAAATTATTGCTGCTGTGCTTGAATGAATAGATTTGCCTAGAGAGACAATTATCATGATGTGTGCATTGGGGATTTGTAAGATTTCAGTTCTGTATTTACAAAAAGATGAGAATGTTAATGTTGGGCTGTACAAAAGTACATGCTTGTGAAATTGACTAGTTGGTGTGTAAATTAGTCAGCTAATAAAACTACAGTATAATATATACACACATACATAGTACTGACTTATGAATATTGTTGAATATTAAAAACACCACATTGCTTAATTACTATTAAGCTTCTTTAATGTGTAAAAAATGCCTTTTGCTTTTCACATGATTGTGTCTGCTTTCACACACTTTTTTTGAGTTTTAAGCAGATCTCTAATAGTCTGAGATCAGATGTTACAGATGGCCCCAGTGAAGAGTGATGGATGTGTAATTTCCCTGATCCCCTGCTGCAGGTTGAGTAGTGATGGATTTCCCTGCCTGTGATATGAAGACGTTAAGATCTATGGTTCTGTATACATGGTCCATTAAGAATGTCAGAAGTAAGCCTACTGGTGGACTGTATATTCCCTGCCGACTTAGTTGATTCTGGCCCTGTGGATTGTGAATATGTATTGGCACCTGATCGACTCCACTGCAGACTCCTGATCTACATAAATCAGCCAGTTCATTCCACAGGCCCCAGTGGAGCTCTTTGTTTGAGCCCAAATAATCTTTATTACCTTTTGCCAGCACATTGATGTTAACCTTCTCTCTCTCTCTCTCTCTCTCTCTCTCTCTCTCTCTCTCTCTCCCTCTCCCTCTCCCTCTCCCTCCCTCCCTCCCTCCCTCCCTCTTTCTTATCCTCACTTTCTCTCTCTCTCTCTGTCTCTCTCTACCTCTCTCTTTCTTACCCTCACTTTCTCTGTTTCTCTTCTCTCCTTCCCTCACTCTTCATCACATTCTCACATCTGTCTCACTCTCTCGCTCTTTCTCTCTTACTTTCTCTGTCTCCCTCACCCTCCCTCCCTCTCTCCTTCTCACATACTCTCTCACTCTTATTTAGCTGCCTACTTGAACACCGGGATTGTTCTGATGAATCAGGGCCGTCTGGAGGAGGCCAAGCGGACTTTTCTCACCTGTGCTGACATCCCGGATGAGAACCTGAAGGACCCTCATGCACACAAGAGCTCAGTCACCAGCTGTCTCTATAACCTGGGAAAGCTTCTTCATGAACAGGGTCATCAGGAGGTGAGCAGATCCAACCCCCCTTGAGGAAGTCTTCCGCACTCGGCAGCCATCTTTGCAGCACCACCGTGCAGATTTCAGTACAAAACCAAGTGTTATCCACTTGAATGAATGAAGCGTGTTATCTCTTAAATCAAACTGCAGCATCATTGTTAATTCTATTATCTTTCTGACATCTTAGTACAGTTGAAATCAAAACCCTTTTTAACACAATCATCTAGTAAATGAATAGCATACATTATCCATTAAATGTTTTGCCATAACCTTTGGCAATGTAATAACGTGCAATTCTTTTAATGTGTGTAAATAGTTTCTTCTTGTACAATGTTGCTGTTTTCAAATCAAATTTGTTTGCTATTTACTTCTCCTGTTGATCATGCGACTCTTTAGTTAACCTTGTGCTTTAACGTTGCTTTGATAGGAGGCCATTTCTGTATATAAAGAAGCGATACAGAAGATGCCAAGACAGTTTGCCCCTCAGAGCCTTTACAATATGATGGGTGAGTCCCTCTCTCTCTGTCTCTGTGTGTGTCTCACTCTCGCAATATATATGTTTTGTATTCAGTGTATATTAGCTGTCAGAACACATCTTCACTTCTAGCTCCACATGTTGTTTATCGTCTCACAACAGCGACTGCGACTGTGTTTGTATTTCCATCAGGAAGCTCTTTCTTTCATCTATAATAATTGATTTTGTCAGCTCAACTCGACAGCTTCACAATGAAGCTACGATACAGGCATTGTACAACACGGAGAGCATGAGAATACTTTCTGTTTTCTTTCAACATGGAAGCAAAGTGTTGCTGAATATTAACATATCTTATGTGGCAGTCACCGGCCCACAGCTTTTTCTCTTTCCCTCCCCTTTCATTTTCTCATAATTATCTCCTCCTACCTCTTTTTTCCCCTTTTCCCATGTTCCTTTCTCTCCGAGCTCATTTGTGCTCACTTTTCTTCCTGCAACGCTTTGTTTCAACTGCTTTGAGCTCATTTTCACAGTCAGAATCTCCAGCTGTCCCCTCAGACCATCTGAGCCGAATACAAAATGCAGGTCTGATGGTGTCTGTTAAATAATTTTCCTAATTATTATATTTTGCTCATTGCTAAATACAGCAGAACAAATGGGATGGATATGTGTGTAATGTTCCTTTTTATGACTGGAGCAGATGTCTGCTCTGCTGGGCAACTTGGTTTAACATATTATCTTACATCAATTACGCTTATTAATCCAACAACATGAAGTCAGCTAAACTTAGGAAACAGTGTGCTATTGAGAATAAATCATTGTGACTGTTTACTCTTTGACATCAAATGCTGTTAATGATAAAATACCCTGTAAATGTTTTTTATCATAATCAACGCTTTGTTGTTCACACTTCATTTCATTAATAACTGCTACATTTACTGTTGCTTTCTCTTTAGAAATAAAACATTTATATTGCACCAGCAAAGCAAATGATGCAAGAATTAGTTGGTGAACACGATTCCTAAATGAGCTGTTCTGCATTTCTTCAAATGTTGATGTTTATGGGTTTTCCAGAGCAATATTACATCATCAGTATGGTTTAAAACATGTCATCATCCAGCCTTCTGTTCCATGTCCTGTTTTGGTATCATTACACTAACAGCTTAAAATTCTGCAGTTATTTGACTTTCAGACTGTTTTAATGACCTGTATGTACTATATTTAACACCAGAGCTGTACGGGTGCAGACGGACTTGTAATCAGACTACAGGGTCATGTGAAACTCAAGCGTAGTCACGTAGCCTCTGCTGATATTGTTTCTACTGTAATTACATTACATTAACATTGTTTAGCCTGTGTTATCTCAGTCAAGTAGCTGTGTGATAGAGCTGTCATATAATCTTCGCTCTGAGAGGAGCGTGTGTATAACTGCAGGTGGGTGGGAGCTTTGAGGCTGGATGAGGTATTAACTGATGTTTAAAGAACAGGAGTGTGTGTTTACACTCGTGTCAGGAGGAGTCAGCTGATCTCCTGCTGTTGCAGGCGCAGCTCTGCTCTGCACAAGTGAGGAGAGAGGAGCTCGGGAACAGAAATTAGTGCTTGACAGACAGAGCAGCTCAACTTACAGCCTTGTTGTAGGATTTTTGTAATAGCACTTTAAAACTGAAGGGTGGCATTTCTGCGGCACTAAAATTACAAATGGTTATTAAAATTAAACAAAACTCAAATAAAATCATTTAAATATAAGAAATTCTTTTGCACATTAATCTGGAATAGCAGAAAGTAGTTTTAATCATGCTAGCATGCACATAATTGCCAATCAGATTAAAATAATTACCTACAGATATTAACTAGATTTTTCGCTATGAAATTACTGATTTACTCATAATTTACTTCACACTGTGTGTGTGAGTGTGAGTTGTGTGAGTGTGAGTGTGAGTGTGTGTGAGTGTGGTGAGAGTGTGAGGTGGTGTGTGAGTGTGGTGTGTGAGTGTGTTGTGTGAGTGTGTGTGTGAGTGTGTGTGTGTGAGTGTGTGTGTGTGAGTGTGTGTGTGTGTGGATGTGTGTGTGTGAGTGTGTGTGTGTGTGTGAGTGTGTGTGTGTGTGTGAGTGTGAGTGTGTGTGTGTGTGTGTGTGTGTGTATGGCCTGCTTTTGGTTTCACTCAGTTCTGGTTTTGCATAAACAGACGGAAGGCCCCAGTGTCACATTTCATTGACTGTTTGTGGGTCGTTTCAGTTGACTGCCTTCATCTCCACTATGGAATAAACCAATGTGAGGGAGTGCGGGGGGTTGTGTGTTTCCTTAACTTCTGACCTGTTCACCTGACTGTCGTCTGCTCCGTTCACAGGAGAGGCCTACATGAGACTCAGCAAACTCGCAGAGGCTGAACACTGGTATAAGGAATCCCTCCGAGCCAAACCGGACCACATACCTGCCCACCTCACTTATGGCAAGCTGCTGGCCATGACGGTAAAACACACCTCTGACCTTGCTCTATAGGGATTATAGGGTGATGTGACTTGGTGGTTAACAATTTGTGCTGTTAACCGAAAAGTTGCGGGTTTGAATCTCAAAGAGGGTGACTTATGGACTGTCACCATTGTGGTTTGGATGATGGTTATGTGTCTTCAAAGAAATGCACTAAAATACTTTGTCCTAACCAGGTGTGATCTATCAGGTTGCCAGTGGCAACCAATTTCATGATGTAATAGTTACAGCCAGTCATTCACATAATTAGTAAATTCAGAACCTGAAATAACGCCTGTCTGTAAGATGATATTTTCTCATTGAATAATGTCAAACATCCTTCAGTCAAATATAAGCCTTGAGAACACATTGGCTTTCACTGAGACGAAACCACTTATATACAAAACTTTTCTCATGAGTACCTCAGAAGTCCCTCCAGCCCAAACGTATTCTTTGTCTCTCTTTCTCTGATGTTGAAACCTTAAACTGCAAAAGTGGGTGACTTCTAAAAAAAAAAAAGGCCCGGATTACTGGCACGTATGCCCGGGGTCTCAATTACCTCAACAGAAATCTGTGTGGACAGATAAAAGAGGAGATGTGTTAAAAAGGGAGGCTCTGAGTTTGGAGCTGTGCTGTGGAGCAGGTTGTCTCAGGTTTACCTGGTCTGTCTTCTCTCATTTCCACTCTGGTCATGTGGACCACTTCAAGACTTCCTCACGGACAAGGCCACGGCCAGCTGATTAAATAAAGCAGATACGAGCCATCTTAATTTACCATCTTTGAAACCTGAACCGAGAGTACATGGGAAGCAGTCTGTGTTTAAAAGAGCGTTTGTTCTGAGAAATTCCAACAGGAGTGAGGGTCAGAAATTCAGTAATCCAGTATGAGAAGAAAATCAAACAGGACAAATGTAACAGAATCTCAAATCATTAGCCATGTTCTTACATGTCAACATTAAATTAAAACTGACCCTCTTTGCTTTCTTAGTTGCATTCCTGAATTTGTTGTTAATTCAGGTAATGAGAATTAATTGTAACGAGAAAAAGCTAAAACAAAAACTGATTGAAAAATGATTTGCATATTTAAGGTGATGTTAGGTCCTCTTATTTTCAGACCCTCCCATCTAACGCCTCGCCTGTTCTCTGTCTATGTCACAAATATTCAGAGGCAATAACTGAAATATCTATTTGTCTACTTCTGTAAAGATAAATGTACTGCAGTATCAAAATATTTGAGACATGGCTCTCTGTAATGCTTGATTCTGGTTGGCCAATTCAGCCTAAACTGTATAATAATAATAATGTATAATGTCCCCTCCACATCGTGTTAGAGTTTATTTCGCCATAATGACCACACTTGACTTCAACTTTTAAACAAGACTGAACTGTTAGGGTAAAACAATGTCTGTCGCATGTTCTATTAATCCATCTTTTATAAATTGTTTAAGGTAAGATACAAGATTTATTCTGTTAGTTACCTCAAATACTTCAAACACAAGTACAAATATATGATGTGAGAAGACATGAAAGAGTTCTGTCTCTCGTCCGTCTCTCTCTCTCTCGGTTGGTGAGACTGTTTCTTCTTTAATTGACTCTCTTACCTCAGACATTCCTATCCAGGGACTTACAACGCAACCAAAGAAAGCAGGTAAAGGACAGAAACCTTCTGAATGAATCCATTTGAAGACACAAGGCAGTTCAGACACCAGCGACAAACCCAATCCATCAGAGAGTTGCTGCTCTGATCAAACTCAGTGAAGTGAAAGGGTGTTATTTTGACTTCAGAGAGCAGTATTGATTTTAACCAAACTTTGCAGCTCTCTGATCCTTGTGGTTTCTGCTTGTTTAATGCAGAAACCGAGGAGAACGGGAGTACCCACAATCCTTTGGGTGAAAAAGAAGCTTCCTCTAGGGTGAGCTCGGGTCTGTGCGGTGATCTGATATTCAGTTCGCTGACCTTAAATAAACTTTAATGGAAGAGAGTGAAAGTTTGTGTGACTTTCAGAATCAGATGGAGAACACCTTTAAAAGTCAATTTCTCAATTCAAATTAGGTTTGAATCAAGGTAGCCAACATTTCCAAAAATTTAAAATGTTAATTGTAGGGTACTAATGGTCAATGCTTGAAATTTCACCTATGGAATCTGTTTTAATGGATGTTGTTTTAACTTAGTGCTTAGTCAAGATGAATAATGTATTAATGTACGTTTTGGCTGTTTAACTAATGGAATTTCTCGGTGTGACTTCCTCTTCCCGTCATTCCAATGTAACATCCTGGGGGGCGTGGACAATTTGTTTCACATTCCAGCTCATGCATTAACAGGCAGTCAATTGTTAAATTCTGAATTTCTCAACCCTGACTAATGAGACACTGCTGAAGCGTGTAGTGAGCGTTTATCTGTGGGCATCTTCTTCTTTTCATGGCACAGAAAGGAATTTGTTCGTCGTCAGATTTGCTGAGATATGCATATTTTTCAATTTTCTTAATATTTTATCTGCCATATCCATTTACCGACTGGAATTTTTCTTCATCTAAAAAACATTTAATGCACAAAGTGAATTATAAGGAAGCATTTGTTCTGTAAACGTTAGTGTGTACAGGCTTCAGTTCCTGTTTGGGGGACGGGTGAGATTTCACAGTCAGGGGTCAAAGTGGGGATTGTGATGAAACTCAGCCCTTTCGCCTGCTGCGTTGACCTTCCATGACCCCCCTACACAAAACCACCGGGGTCAGAGATCTAAACCCGAGGGATGCGTCTGTCTGTGTGTGTGAATGGGGTGTGGGCGGGGGCCCAAGGGGTGGGGGGGTTCTCAGCTGCGTTATTGAATTTTCTCATTTCCGCAAGTAATCAGGCTCAGACTCTGTTCGCAAACACCTCTGAGACGTCGGAACAGCAGCGTGTCTGTTGTCTCTCTGATGTCACGCTCAGATTAGGGGGTCAGGGGGTGTCCAGCAGAGGGGTGTGTGTTTTCAGAGGAAAGGGGGTAAAACAGGATATTGCTCTCGAGTGATAACATGACCTTAGCGGATGAGAGCTGTGTTTGTCAGGAACTTGACAAAGCTTGTCATTGTGCTAAATCTGTATTTAATCATTACATGCATCTTTTTCATATTAAATAAATACTGTATGAACTTTTTTTTTTTTACTTTTGCTTCTTTGTATTTCTATGTATAGATATACATATTAGAGACTGAAGTAATAAAACAGACTCAAACCTGTGTAGCCCAGATAAGCACCAAGGCTCAACAGTTGCATGTAGTAACTACTGCAACACCTCTTTTTCTCATATATACAGTATATATAAAAAACATACAGTTCACCTGTTCTGTTTTCATTATTTCTCACACTCTTTCGTCATGGGCTAAAGATCCAAGCATCCATGTCTAACGATAAACAGCACCCACTCCATAATGTGAATGCAGTCTGTTGATTGAAAGTTACACACCACTTCTTTTGGGATTTAAATAGCACAGTGTACATAAAAATATATCACAGTTTTGCAGCTGGCCGGCAGATGATTGCACATGCTGTTTATCTTGTGAATCATGAGAGGATGTTATTGTAATGCTTTGTGAACTGGAACCAATATGGATTTCATTTACGCCTGAAGTTGCATGAAACATATTCTGTCCTTATCACATGTCTGTCTGGAATACAGAATTCTCATTGGCCGGTCATGACAATCTGTGGTCAGGTATTAGGTATAATGACTGCTAAACTGTAAAATTGAGTGAGGGCCAGGCTGTTGCCTTTTTTCCTTTTACATAATTCATGTCAGTTTATGTATTTGTGATGTAGCCCTGCTGTAAGTAGTATATATTACGGTTAGATTACATGCGTTTAAATCCTATTGCATTGAATCCAGTATTTACATTGTGACAATGACATTTTGTGTACAGCGTGGTGTAATAAAAAATGTCTGCTCACATTATCATTTATAATAAAAACACAAATTCTTGTCAATTATGGTTTTAGACGTATGATCAACTCTTAGAATTGCTAACGTAACAATGTATTCAAAGTGTACAATAATGGAAACATTTTGCAATGGAAAAAAAAGGCATGTTGCTGCAAAAAAGGTGGTGGTCAGATGCCAGAGGTCAAAAATGAAAAATGCATAATCTCACGAATACCTCACCCCCCAAAAATTCCTGATATACTGTGTTTGTTTTTATTCCAGGGTCGCAAGACAGATGCAGAGAAGTACTTTCTCAAGGCGATAGAGCTCGATCCCACTAAAGGAAACTGTTACATGCATTACGGTGAGTAATGTTATATTTTATCTCTTGAACCTGCACACGTGGCTAAAACAACGTTAACCGGTCGCCCCGTAATGGGAAGATAATGAGGTCATATGATTTTATACATTGTACAGTATCTTCCCTGGCGTTGCTGACATGGTGGAATTTGTGAAATAGTTTGGAACATCCCATGCGGTTTATCTAATGTGACGCATTAGCCGTAATTTAGCTCTTTATCTGTTGTTGGCTATCTAATTGTGGTTATGTTTGTAGACTCTGTCTCTGCGAGATAGATGATGCTGAGCAGGAAGTCGTTGTTTCTCAGTTATTTGAGGCGTACCTGGAGTACAGATGTTATCCCAGTGAGACCGAGCCACCCACGCCCGAGCCGGCAGACAGGGATAATTAGTACTTATTTCTCAAAGGAAAACAGCATATGAGTGTCTGTAGGTAAATTATACCCTCCGGCCACCTTCTGTTCTAGTGAGACTCGTATTATTGGAGCTCAGTTTACTTTTTAAGGGATCTTAATTTTGTCTTCTTAAAATAACTTGGCTTAATTCATTTTGGCCTTTTATCCTATTTAGATTTTCTTTTTTTATATATAAAATAAAAACTAAATGTGTGTGTGTGTGTGTGTGTACACAAACACACACACACATATACAGATCCAGGGACATTTATATTTATATATATGGGATATATATATATATATATATATATATAATATAAAAAAAAAAAAAAAAAAAAAAAAAAAAAAAAAAAAAAAAAAAAAAAAAAAAAAAAATATATATATATATATATATATATATATATATATATAAATGTCCCTGGATGCACCCGTTTATGGATTTTAGCCAGATAAACACAGCATCACTGCGTAAAACCTGATAACCCGTTTTCCACTCTGATGCTGCCAAGGCATCTGTGTAATATAATCCAGTACGTGTCTGATCTGAGATCAGTAGAGCTCGTGCTATCAGAAGGCCAGTGAGGATGATGGTGTTTCCTACCATTGTTCTGTGAACTGAAGAACTTGCCTCCTCTGTGTTTGCCTTTTTACTGACAGACTGCCCCTGTCATTCACATCAAGGTGAAGAATACTTAAATCTCGCCTCTGATCTAATCTAAATCTTATAGCAGGGTAGCAGCTCATTCAAAGTATTACTTCTTAAAGCAAGTGTCACTATTATTTAACCAAACCCTTGAGTATATCCCACAGGTTTTTTTATATGTTGTATTAACGTTAGTGCTTGGAGGAAACGGCTCAAAAAGAAGTTCTTAAACCGTTCCACTAACAACTTAAGAATAACACTTTTAATATATGACATATAACATTAAAGAAACATGCTACTAATGGTACGGCAAGAATATTTTTGATTATTAAACTATTACATTCTGAATGATTTTGATATAATTAACTAATTAAATTTTTCTAGTTGGTTCATCAATTGTGTTGTCTTTAGTTTTTAGTTTGTCTTCCACAGCTGTTTAGGAAAAATGTCTGGTTTGGGCCTTGCTATTCATAAGTGTGGAAAAGTCACTCCACACAGTAAGCAATGGGCTGTTTATTCCACAAACAGCAGAAGTTTCAAACCCCAGTTAGTCCCCTCTCCGCAAGCCGGCCGGAGTAAGCATTTAATTTGTCATGGAAACATGCCTATCGGAGGAATCTCAATTGGACAAATAGCCTGTCGGTGGCTAGCGCGGTATAGTAGCGCCCTGCTATCTCACGTTTCAGAGACTCACAGAGAGGACAGACCAAACCATCCATCCCACAGCCAAAGGAAACATTTCACATTTGTCTCTCTGAAGGAGTCAAAGAAAATATTAAACGAAATTCCCCCTTTTCCTTCCTCAGGTCAGTTTTTGCTGGAAGAATCACGGCTTTTGGAGGCCGCTGAAATGGCAGAGAAGGCAGCACGTTTGGACAGTGAGGAATTCGACGTGGTTTTCAGCGCAGCTCATATGCTTAGGTGAGGATCCATATGGATGACATTTTGACCATGATTGAATACTTTAATTCTTGTACACAGCATATGTGTTTCCCACAATGCACTGCGGCCTCTTTACTACAGCTGTGGTTCATAGCACAACTGTTAGGCTGTGCTATGAAAATGTTCCTGTAGCTCAACTGGTAGAGCATTGCTTTAGCTGTGCAAATGTTGTGGGTTCGATTCCTAGGAAACGCACATACTGATAAAATGTACAGCTTAAATGCACTATTAGTCACTTTGGATAAAAGCATCTACCAGTTGCGTAAATATAAATGGGTCACAGGTCTGTTTTGATTGGGTCATGCGCAGCTGGAGAAAATGCAGAAAATAAAAGCCAGCTTATTGTGAATTTGTGCAGAGTTAGGATGCAAAATGAATAGGACTGCCAACTTTTGACAGGAAAAATACAGTTAATATGCATAATTAACATACAGGCTGGCATAAACCATATATTAAAAACTTTATCCCCTTCCTTCTCCAACCCTTTCCACTCTTTTACTCTCTTTCCACCCACCCGTTTTTGTGGATGTTTTCATTCTCTTGGTGAACTGCTGCACCCCAAGTGGAAATATCTTCATTCAGAACATGTGATGTCGGCGTTTGTACCCTTGCCCCGAGGTTTTTGTTCAATGAACATGTATTATAATTGCTGCATTGAGTTCACATGGTGTGTAGTTACATATTTCCTAAAGTCTTAAAGCCCTAAAGCAGATTTTGCACGCTGCTCTATGCTACACGAGTTCAAACACTTGCTTGTTAATTGGTGTCTTGCTCTGTGTCCTCTTGCCATCACGCTGACTTGTGGTCTGTCTTATTTGAAGATCAGGTTCCGTGTGTGTTTGTTTTGGAAAGACATACGGAAGGATCTTGGACGAGGGGGGGGCGAGTTTCAGCGGGGTGGGGAAGTGCGAGGCAGCCTCAGATGTGCAGCGTTTTCCTGCGGCTCTCAGGGGCCCGTCTGCCCGGCTTTATTTTTTTCTTTTTGTAAATAAATTATTTAGCTGTTATGCATTAAGAGGGATGAATTTAGAAATGCATTTTCTCGCAGAAAGTTTTAGCGTGCTGAAATTTTTAACGGTCTACAATGCACTAAAACACTGCAGCAAGTTGCATCAAATTCAAAAATTCATCCCCTCCATCAAACCCAAAAAATGAAGACAAATTGCCTCCTGTAAGCAATGTTCCAGTTATTATATATATATAATATGAATAAAATGTGTCCGTATATCTATTTATAAAAATGAATCAAGTCATGTATTGTTGCATATGACTCTGACTTTTCAACTTCACATTCGTTTGCCGGTTCAATATTCTTCTGAGAAAATGAAGACCGCACAGTGTCATATGGTTACATCAACGAATTATGAATTTTCATTATGCATTTTCTCGGAAGGTTGGTGAGGATATTGCAATGACATAATCGGGGGATTGTGTTGCGGTGAGGTGGAGGAAACATTTCGGGTGCCATTAAAGAGATTAAGCATTTGTTATATTGGATTTTGAAAGTTTAGATCTCAAGCAGGGAGGTCCAGCGGCTGCTGTCTTTGCGTTTTCCCCATATTGCAGTTGTGGTCATGGGGATCAGTCCAGACTTAACACTAAGTTTTGGCTTCCCACAGACAGGGGTGGCCACTTTCCCACTGTTGATTACAAGGGATGCCTTTGTCTCTGCAGACAATTGCGGTAATGATGAAGGCACGTTTATTGCGTGCATGTGAATTTTAAAATTACATGGAGCTAAACTCATCATGTAGGGGAAAGGACTGTAAAACAGACTGGATGCTCAACATATGGTTCTGCTTAAGTGCTTTAATGCCCAGTATTAAACAACCATCAGTCATCACATGGTTGACAATTATTTTTATTATGAATTTTAAAGTTAATAAATAATTTAGACTTCACTTTTGACCTTCATGTGTAGGAAAGTTCAAACCAATTAGATTCATTTCATTAAAAGTTTCAGCAGGCAAGTAAATCACCCCTCTTTCAAAATGGAATGATCCACATGGACTGTTTTTAACCCAGTGAAAATAGAGATAATATAAATCATGCAAACTGTATGTTGCCAGGTTTTGTACTTTTGTAGATATTAAAAAATAGGACGTTAGAATTGCATGATCCAGCAACCTTCAAAAGTTTTAAGTGAAAGTTTTAAATGTATTTATTTATTTTTGAGGACATGACAACCTACTTTTCCGCAGATGATATTTCATAAAGCGAACTCAAAACATTGTGACCTGAATGTGCCATCTCTCACTGTACAGAGGGAAAATTAAACGAAGGACAACACATTGTTTAGCTGTTCAGCGTTTATACAGTAATAAGGGCTGTGAGCAGTTTATTTATTTTTACTGTTATTATTGTTCATAATATGTGGAGAGAGGGCAGTAAGTGATAAAGATCGAGGGTTAGAGGTGTGGATCACCAAATGTTGCAGACCAGATTCAAACTTATATTGCCCACATAAGCTCCACAACTCAAGATGTCATGGCATGTGTGCTGTCTGTAACGACTTAAAACCATGAAGTTGTTTTTTTAATTTTACTTATTCACTCATTAATCTTCAGCTTTTTCTACAGAAATTTTAATGCTTCAGATTTTTCCTGTAATTTTATTTTAAAATTAGTTCATTTATATCAAATCTTGATTTATCCTTTTCCTCCTACAGTCATTCTCTCTCTCTGTCAGTCATTCTCTCTCTCTCTCTCTCTCTCATGTCAAGGTTAAGCAAATAAAGCATTTTCCTTTCCCATACAATTTACCCATCATCTCATCGCTTGAGTATTTTGAGTACATGCTGTTTCCCTTCACATAAAGGTTAGTTCTTGAAACATTTAACCTTGGCTCTTGTCAGAGAAGTCAATTGTTTCTGTTAAAGATGAAGAAGAGTTTATGAACCTGGGCAGTCTGAACCAAAGCAAGACTGCCCAGGTCTCTCTTTCATCATTGCACCACAGTGTCCATGTTGAGCTCTGTTCACAGTACATACACAGCGGCCCACTTAAGCCACAACTAAAAAATAAATCAAAGTCAATTACAATTTTTTTCAAATTAAACTGAAGTTTGTTCTGAAAAAAGGATCTTGCATCATTTTTTTGCTGATGCCCTTTGTTTAATTACTTGTTACCATATTCAAGGAAACCCCTTAAAAATACAGTTTTGTTCATGAACGAATGCAACCTTTTGAGTTTTAAAAGAGCTAAAATTCTCCCAGTAGTAACCAGTAGTTGTAGGTCATGACCCATGAAATAAGGGCTTCACTCTCTGGCTTAGAAATAAAAATTGCACAGTCACATAGTTTTATAGCCCTATTTGGCTTCTACACAGCTTTTCAATAGCATTCAGGTTCAGCGAATGGTTCCAGGTTTAATGGCCAGCGATAAACTCTTGTGCGACAGGATGAAGTAACACAATGTTTGTTTGCTGTTTTAGGCAAGCCAGTCTCAACGATGCAGCGGAGAGGTTCTACGGACAGGCAGCCAACCTGAGACCCAATGTAAGTAGAACATCCACACACATACGCTGGATGACTTTAATAGATTAGCGTGACTCAACTGCTCCCCATTAGTTTTATCAATAAGCAGCTGTATAAGTTGTGTTGGCAGTTTTGTGGAATTGTAAGTTTTTTCTTAATATCAGTCACAGACTTCAAAAAGGGACAAAATGCCTCAAACACGTTATTGGTTGATCCCGTTAAGCCCAAATTATCCGAAAGCCCTCAGAGCCACAGTACTTACACTTTGCAAGGGAATGAACCTACAAATGACTTTATGATTAATGAGTTATTTCACAGATGACTGCATGTTAGTCTAGATTGGCAAAATATATTCACACATTTACAATATTTTACAATATTTTTTGTAGACTTGACCAAGGCTTGATCTTGTCAGTCTTAGACATATGAAGTATTAAAGAAGTGTTTCATTTTAAATGCAAGTTGAGGTCTATTTATAGCATTTGTGGCATAATAAAATGTCCGTCTTGTACCTCAGTGGGTTCATTGGACGCTTGCCCCACAGACCTCCATTGGAAGAACAGAACCGTCAGCGCTTTTTTGGTTTGTTTATACAATCTGAGGACTTGTATTCAGCACAGAATATTCTTATAAAGTCTTTATTCTGGACATTCAGTGTTATTTTAATCTGCCAAATGCAAATTACTGTGCTGTCAGCCTTTGTCATATATAGCAATATATAGTTATTCCCTTGATGTTATGTCTTTGAAGTGAACTCAAATTATATTACTTCTTGAATTCTTCACGACCAGTAGTAAACCGCGGGCTTTTCACTGGGAAAATGGACATCACCGAGATGGTTTCAGTGGTGTGCTGTGTCTGGTTATTTTGCGCTGGGTTACGCCGGGCCAGCAGCTGTTTCAACAGAGGTCACAGAATCCTCGTCACATCTGGTTCTGCTGATGCTGTCACTGCATGCCGATACAGTTTTGTGAGGGATGCAGTGTGGTCATTGGGAATAGGGTGAGGGCGGGTGGGAAAGTTGTTGAGGCCACAGCGGGGAAGATTTCCTGACCTCCACTGCTCACTTCCTCTCGGGTGACAGTATCTTGTCTGTAGGGTGTGTTGTGGTGATGACTTTTCATTGTTTTTGGATAGGGAAGACACAGGAAGTGCTCAGCAAGTGGAGTTTAAATTGGTTTCCTGTGTGTCCACCATCTGGAAGACTATTAAATGGCAAAAATCAGGTGTCACGCCCTTCAGAAAAGTATGCGAGCGCACATTAGTATTGTACATTCATATGTGGGATGATGCGATTGTAAAAGTCATTTTCGTTTTTGTGTCCAACAAGTTAAATAAAAGAACAAATAATTACATGAGATAAGATAACTAAGCATTCGTAAAAAATATTTAACTGGATTATCCAAAAACAGACAATACCACATAGATATTTATTATATAAACCTTTTTGACCATTTAACTATTTTATTTCCATACAAAATAACTGTATTGATTTAAGCTGTTACTGTGATCCTGTAGCTCAAGTGGTAGAGCATTGCATTAGCAGCGCAAAGGTTGTGGGTTCGATTTCCAGGGCACGCACGTACTGATCACATGTATAACTTGAACATACTGTTGGAATAAAAGCATCTGCCAAATCCATAAATATAAATGCGATATAAAACTACTTAAACCGTGATATGAGAGTTTGGTCAAACCGCCCACTCCAATTTTCCTTGGATACTTGAAACTACTAAAAAAGTTGCTCACTGTGCAGTACTTTCTGTCCACTTTGGAAGCATTTGGTTTAGTGTTACGTAGATGGTTTGCTTCAAATCTGGGTTTGCTCTTAGATGTAGGCATATGTGTCACCTGAGTGTACTTAATGTAGTTTGCAGTTCATTAATCCCTCAGTGTTAGTTTGAGGTTTGACTTCTCTGTGTAGGGTCAAATAGCACTAATATATAACTTGCGCACTTACGAATGATATACAATGATTCTGTCCTTGTATAAGTTTCCATATAGAACAACCTGGCAGCTGGCCTAAAAAGGCAGTTAGTTTAAGGTTTTTTTGTTTTTCCCCTCTTGAGTGTTGAAGAATATACGACTCTCCCACCTCAGAGGTGGCAAACGAAGCATGAAGCGTGTCCAGAAATGTTTTTCAGATTAAATCACACTGTCTTGCAATTAAATTTCAAATCTGAGCATTGGAATCTGGTCTTACTATACCAGCCTTTGTTTTGACCCTGACATCTGCAACAAATGTGCTTTTCTGTGCTTTTCTGTGTCCATGTTAGGCCCCTAGTGGCCCTGTGTGGTATTCTGGGATTAGTTAAGGTACAATTTGATTTACGTGTCTACTCAAATCTCCTCATGCGAGAAGAATCATTGTAGTCGACATACTGTTTCTATTGAAGGCTGATTCAATCAAACATTATTCGTGTATCCCTGATGTAAGAAAAACAGATGATGGGTGTCCAGTAGAGTTATAACAGAGAGTTGTGAATCTGCAAACATTCAAATAATGATGACAAGATTTTTATTCGTTCAACCTCGGTTTGCCTGGCAATAAATACACAAACAATAACAATTTAAATTGGTACACCAAACAGACTAAGTAGACTGTAATGTGTTCAACACATTTGGTGTCTCTCTCTTTCGTAGTATCCTGCAGCTCTGATGAATCTTGGGGCTATTCTTCATCTCAACGGTAAACTTCAAGAGGCAGAGGCCAATTACCTGCGAGCGTTGCAGCTAAAGCCAGACGACACCATCACCCAGTCCAACCTGAGGAAGCTGTGGAACATCATGGAGAAACAGGGCCTGAGGACCATGGCTCCTTGATCTGGACAGCTTTGACTCATGAGCACCTTCACTGAGGTTCCACGGGAGATGTTCTCTCTGAGCTCTCACTGGTGAGGTAATACATGTGAGGAAGTGAGGTGTAAGGAATCCCTCAAAACCTAGTTTACCTCATTGGATGATTAACATTATGAGAGCAGCTACATATGTCGGGTAAAATGGAGATCTTCTGGAACACTCTAGAACTGCAGAGGTCTGGAACTTCTCTCGAACATTTGCTCTGCCAGTTCCTCACCTGGAGTCTTTAACTTGAAGAGGCCCATAGATACATACTTGAAGTGTCATGATAGACTAGATTTTAATTAGCTAGTTGATGCTTAATGGTCTTGAAGGGCAACATTTGTCCTGAGGCTGTAAAACAATGAAGAAATGAGAGTTCTACAACCCCCATGAGGCTCTGCTCTGCATGTACAGTACATTCCATGTTAATAAGATCCTTGATCCATGTGATTGGAAACATTAATTTTTAATAAGTTCATTGTGGCTTACGGACAAAACGTTTCCGTTTAATTTTATACGCAGAGCTAAGAAATGATTTATAGCATAAAAACAGATCAGCAAAATTACAAGATAATCCACAAAACGTGTCATACACGTTTATCACACACACAAAACACAAAAAAATGTCTGTTGTCAAATGTTTGATTTGTGTGGTTTAACATTTGTATCGACAATGTACATAATCAGCACAGATAATAAGTGAAGTCTTTGTTCGAAACGGATTTATAGTGGAACGCACTTTGTACATTAAGGGAATCTGCAGCATTTTAACACACTTCATCAATGTCACATCGATTTTGTCATGCCATGCCCACAACATTCAACAAATGGCCACTGGAACCATAAAATTCAATCCATTTTGACGTGTCTTACCAAAAACAACATGAATTCTGAAGGGAACATTCGATAAGCTACGTAGCCTGAAGGAAGTTTAAGCGACATGGATTTTGAAGCTTATTTGCCTTAAAGAAAAGCTGTGATGTACATTACATTACATTTATGCATTTGGCCTTTATCCAAAGCGACATACGGTGCATTCACGGTCTTGTATATTTGATCAATTTGTGTTTCCTGGGATTCGAACCAATGGGATTCGACCCATGACCCTGACTTTGGTAGCGCTGTGCTCTACCAGTTGAGCTACAGGAAAATTATGATGTAGCAGAAAAAAACTCAAAAAGGACTTGTTTTCTCTTATTGCTGTACTAACATAAAGGTGAAGGATAATAATAACAGAAGGTAATTTTCTAGAAAATGTTTATCAGAGGTTGGTTTTATTTGGACAGATGCTACGAAACATGGTCCAGCTGTTCTAATGGTTAAGTCTCCATCACTGCATTAGTGTAGAAGACCGATAGATTACAAATATGAAGCTTTGACTGATAACTCCTAACCAAATACAAATCCTGTCAGTTTTTGCACTCATCTAATATACAGCCATAATTTTATAAGGGACTGTTTATATGTAATATTGGTTTAATAATTTGTTTGTCTATGTTTGAGTGTATAAATGGAACCTAATATATAAAATGACACGTTTCACGGTATGTTGTAGCTCCAGTTTGAGAATGGTGAGCCAGAATCACAATGTGCAAATTAATTTTCATTTCTGCTATTACTGTGTTTCAAGATATACTTTCATTCCGTTCTCATCCCTGATCTTCAACTTTGTGTACATATTAAATAAGAATAATTGCATCTGAAAAGTTCTTATTTGGTGTGTTTTTGTGAGAAATGGAGATCTGTGAGGTTATAAAGGATGTTTTTGTAATGTCAGCTCTCATGTTAAAGGTCCAGCACATGTTTTGGACAGCTGAGTCAGTATTAACTTATTCCCTTTGTGTTGTCTTAATGAAAATGAAAAAACAACAGCTGGCACTGTGTTATATGTCAAAAGTGTACAAAAGATTTGCAAATCAAGATTCCCTTCTTTTTAATGAGCAGATTAATCCAGTGATTCATTCGGACATGTGTACCAGGGCGTGTAAAACTGTGGGAACTTTTGGAATAAACCCAGAATTTGTCATGCATTTGTCTCAGAAAAATCTGCCTCATATTTCTCTCTTGTGTTGCCTCCTCCCACAGTTCTGACTGAAATGCCAACAACAGTCATTGTTGTTTAAAGTTGGTCAATACTCTGACATTAGAAATATGTCATATCAATAAACAACATTGAGCATTATCATAGATTATATAAAGTGTAAAAGGATAGTTTGCCCAAAACCCTTATGAATTTTTTATGGCTTTCTTCTGTGGAAGACACAAAATAATTGGAAATATCTCAAACACTTTTTTTTAAAACAATGCAAACATTTTGGAATATAGTAAAATATGTATCCTCTGAGATGCTAATATTTTTGTTCTGTAAGAGATGGTAAACTCCTGGTCACTGTATGAAGAAGAAAAAACTTTTCTTTGTTTAAAATTGACAAGTTTCGAACAACATGAGCGTAAATAATTTTTTTAGTTTTGGGTGAACTGATCCGCACTCATCGTGTCTGTACAGGTGACAGTTCCCCTGCATCTCTCGTTTTGTCACATACACGGTGCAGAATATAAAGCTGAGACACCCACAGCTGCAGCCACGAGTGTGTTGTGTCTTTCCTCAGGGATTTTGAGAGGTGGTGATATTCGGCAGTTGTGCTTTTGAGCAGAGAAAGAGTTTACATTAAAAAAATGTTTTTGGAACAGTGTTGCATTTGTATAAATGAAGATTTGTAGCCTTTCTTTCATCTGTTTTTGTATTAAGACTGAAGTATGTGCCAGATAAACTTTCCCCGATGTCACGTTTTTCCATAATAAAGTTCCGCTGTTCTGCTCTCTTCTCCAGACTCTATATCGCTGAAATACAAACATTTGAAAGTTTTTGTGATTCATTTCTCTTTTATCTTGTTTTCGTTAAAACTCATTTCACTTCAATGTTTTGGTGCGGTAATGCTCTGATCGATGATTATAACACATAGCATTGAGTGTTTTGAATATTACAGCTTGAAATGTTTATGGTTATATCAATAATTTAAAACAGAATCAAATGTTGGGGTCTCTGTGGAAACCGGGCTGTCTTGAGTTATTTCATATTTGAGGATATGAGGATATATATATATATATATAGCTAATTTATTTTAATCACTAAAAATCATTACAAATAACATTATGTGTAGATATGTAGATTGTTTTGTACTTTGTCACTAGAATATCATACAGATCTGAGGTTGGGCTGTTTTGACCCGGCCCAGTAAGCAGCCGCTCACAATTCCCCAGTATGTTTTTAGTGTAAAGTTTTAGTGTAAAGTGTAAAGATTTAGTTTAATGTTAAACTTTTCACAAATGTGTTGAGCACATCATAAAAGCATCTTAAATCCATATCTACTGCTTTGATCTCACTGCAGAACTATGTTATATAAATATTCTCGGATTGAAAGAAACTTAACATCCACATCTGGGCCGTGTGCTCCACGGCGCCTCTCCACACACATCTTGCTCACATGCAGAAGTCTTCCACCCTGGAAAGGAGAAGCTGAACCATGTGTGTTGTATCTCACAAGTTCCTCTGTCTGGCTCTTTCTCGTCTGATCACACTATGGGGTCGTGTTGATTTAAAATGTGCGAGGCGTTTGTGTGCATTTGGTGTCTGCTACATGTTCTGAATCTCCTTTACCAAACACAGGTGTCTCGTATCTCAACAAGAGACAATCAAGCAGAGGACGTTTATGAAAGAGATTCATTTAAACAAAACAGTCTTTGAAAAAAAACAGCAGAACTGTCTTATCGGTTTCAGACAGGGTTCAAAATTTTCTTAACCTTTTTATTTTGTATATATGCAAGACATTTCTGCTGTAATCTCTGTGTATTAAAGCAGCCGATCTCCATTCAAATTCCAGAGGCTTCAACAGTACAGGTTCTGGATGTCTCCTTTATGTAACACACCTGATTTAGGTCATCAACTTATTATCAGAGGAATGGATCTGTGAGATAAGCGAGACAGAAAATATGCAGGGTTGGGGGTCTCGGGATGAAAAATCCCACTGTATTTACATTTAAAATATTTACTTGTGTTTTATATAGTACATTTAAAAAACAAGACAAAAAGAAAAGTGTTCAGAAAAGCGTAAAACATTGTCGAGATGAATAAACAAGAAGTTACAGTAAACAGTAAAAGGTTTACATAATGAAACGATAACAATTCATTCAATAGTATTCTACTTTATCGTCAAATGATCGCAATAAATTTGATCATATCTAGACTCTTACCAGTTTCTTTAAGATTCAATACTGGTTACAGAGACGGACTTGTAACCAGAAGGTTGCCGGTTTGATTTCCAGTGCCTGCAGGATACAACTGAGGTGCCCTTGAGCAAGGCACCTTATCCCCAATTGGTCCCGGAGTGCCAGTGGTGCTGCCCCTTGCTCCAGGTGTGTGTTCACTGCTCCAATGTGTGTGCAATGTGTCAAATGCCGGACAAATTCTAAGTATAGGTCACCATACTTGGCCTGCACGTCACTTCACATTTTACTACTTAATTCATCATCAAGTTACTTTGAAAATCCAACTGGCCCAAAAATTGAAGTGGGGCACAATCACAATGCATCTGCATAATATACGTACTCTATACTATGGAAACAGTATGCTATTCTGAACAAAGCAACATTACAGGTTGCAAGATTATTATGTCTTTTCTCTGAAGCCCTTTGTTTGCAGCTGTGCCTGATTAACTAATTATTGCATTAATTAGCTGTTATCCACTTGCAATTAATGTACTAATAATATTCATTAGTTTGAAGCCTGTGAGATGTTCGTGTGATGAATATAAATGTGTCTGATTCAGCCTAAACAGAGAGGCAGCAGTGAACTGGCCTGTACTGTTGCTGTACTGTATCTGATAACAAACAGAAGTGATTTATGAATGACCCAGAGACTGTACACACGCATGCCTTCGCCTGTGTTTTGACAGTTCATGAGTTATTCTCATCTGGCACATATCTTTCACCTGAGGTTTATCGCACAGGTTTAGCGATCTCGGAATTTTGTTATAAATCTCGCACGACAGAGGCATCCGTCACACGCGATATGATTTCCTGCTTTTCTCTCTGTAAGTGTGTATTTTTATCTTTTTGATTAGGCATTAGGTCGCAGATCCACCATGTCCAGCGCTGGAGGAAATCAAAACATCTGTCTCTCATTTTCATGGCCTGCTTCGTCATTACAATATTGCCTTTTGCATAGAAAGGGTTTCTTGGTAAAGTAGAACAGCTTACCGATTCCTTATGAGTGTCTTTTTCTTATTATGTTGTTATATAGCAAATCTGCCAGCTGTTATCAAGCAAATATTCCTAGGAATGTGCAGACAACCTATTGGGCCTTTGATCTGTCTGGTCGGGTTCAACAGCCTCGGGCAGACGCAGTATCTTTTGAGGGCAACCCGAGTGCGTGACGCATAAACTCAATAGTTGATGTTATTGCATGACATATGGGGTATTAAGAGCGGGATTGTGCGCAAAATGCTAAACTCAACAATGGGGCATTGGCTCTCGCAGACCAAAGCCGCGTTTTTATAGAGTTTTCTAGAGCGTGGAGGAAATGAGATTTTTTTGATTTGTAGGTGAGCACGAGTATGTGGTAGCTCCAAATATTGGAAGAGACAGAGTGCGACGGATAATCTAGCTTTTGAATACAAGAAAATTGGAAATGGTTATTTGTATGTGCATTAAATTTAAAAGGCCCGATCCAGTTTCATACATGCATAAACTCAATTGTCTGCTTATCTAGAAACTGGAATTGCTTTCCATTTACATTAGACTCATGGTTATGCATTGAAAAAGGACAACATCAGACCTGGGGGTGGGCTGTTTCAGCTTGGAGCCTGTAAGCATCCCCTTAGCAACATGTTAAAATACCTTAGCAACAGCATTTTTATCCTGGCACCCACCCACTACATCCAGAGCCTAATTGAGTACCAATCAAATTATCTTTAAAGAAAATGAAAATAGCTAGGTCACCTTGCTATAAATTTATCTTGTAAGCCTTGTACGTATTTTTAAAGCATTTTGTTTGTTCCTCTATCGCATCTATCACTTGTTTTTTAACATGGTAGTCCCATGGGCAGCTCCAATCATATACTATTTATGCATAAAATCCACCCTACCCCCAAACTGAATTTACGATGCAACATTTTCGCAAGCGACAACACAATAATGCTCATCTGATTGGACGGTATGATAACGCAGGCTGTTTTCTCCTGGGTGCCAATAGTAATCAAGAATTTGATCCACATGGGTGGTTTTATATTAATACCAGCTAATCTTCCTGCATAAAACAGTTTGGCAACGTTTGCTCACTTTGGGTGCCAATAGAATATTAAACCAGCTGTTGGAACGTTATTGGTAAAGAATTGACACATTTAGACAAGTATCACGTTCCAAAATATAATTTCAAGCCTTCCTTAAATACAGTCTTGATTGCCAAACCCAAACACATTTAGGAGATGTTAGGAGATGGGGTTATGGTGGCCAGAACATGAATTACATTGTGAAGGACCGCACAGGTGTCTCAGCTGCCTGTAAATTTGCACCCTATTAAGGAAACAAAGAGCTTATCGCTGGGGGTGGAATGGTTATACATCACGTCTTATTTGCACACACTGGCAGTCTGCCTGTACGGTTTTGGAGGCTGTAATCACACAGGGTGTGAAAAGAGAAGGGAATGATAAAACGCAGAGCACTCACATCCATTAATGCACGTCTCCATCAAATTATATAGAACAGTCGCCCTGTCGAGAGCCGAGCGTATTGTGAATGAGGTGCCGATACACTAAAGCTAAAAGGAGCAACAGCTCTGTCAAATTAAATTGCTGTTTGCAGTCTCACACTCACTGGCCCATCTTTTCTCTTTCTGTTGTCTCTAACTCTATCACAGCTGGAAGTCTTTGCATCTGTTCAGATCGGTGCGTGTGCAGGCAGGTGGGTTTGTCGTCTATGGATTCGGGTTTAATTAGTCGCAGGCCCACAGACACATTTGGTGACCCTGCAGAAGACAGGTAGAGATCAATTTCAGCAAGCATTGGACGGTGTCCAGGGAGACGCCAAGATGGGTTTGTCCCCGGACAGATACTTATTAACCTTTCAATCCAAACACGGCACGATATAATGAGGTTTTCAAGAAATATTGAACAGGATGAGAATCGAAAGATGTGCTTTTCTCCTGCATCAGTTGTGGCCTCCAGCTCAGTTATATTTAGGTTTACCAAGAATATGTCTGAGAATCTAGCTGCTTTTCTCAGAAGAGTAATGTATTTTGATGTGGTTATATTTTGCAATCATACTACCCATGTTACACATATAATTGATTCTTAAATACAATAGCACCAAATATGTGTTTTTTTGGTCATTGTAATTGTTTTTTTTAAATCCATTGTGTTGTGAGACATAACTTGCTTTGAAAGGGTTTACGTTATGTGTAATGAAAAACATTTTATTTTCGTGGTCCGCCCTCCACAAACTAAGAATTTCATATATATTCTTGTGTTTTTTTGATAATGTTTTTCTCATATTTTATACATGCATACTATATATACAGAGAAGATTGGATAAAGGGATTGTGAATAAAATATTGATAATTCAAATATATTTTAAAATATAATACTAACTAGTTTGGGTTACAGTGCTTCAAAACTACTGTATCTACTGTAAAATTGTAAGTCCGGTGTAATTGATTGATCGTTTTAGTATTTGCTGTGTTCTTCCCTTTGCTTATATTGGCAGCAGCTGTTAGACTGGCTTGAGCTTCACAAGCTGATGGTCCATGTTATCCAGCATGATCTGAGAAGATCCCAGAGAGCATCATGTGTGAGTCAGTGAAAGCAGGAGAATCATCTGTACAAAGCACATTAACATGGTAAATATCCCAAATGTGTTTATTTGATTTGTGACTTGGAAACACGGCCAAACTGTAAATATTTCCTATTAATTTTTTCGAGTAAATTGGATTTTTAATCCTAGTTTGTCTATGTGGACTCGGGCTTTTGAAAGACACCATTTTTCTTCCTAATGTTCCTGTTCTGTCTCTAAATGAACACCCACTCTGAGGGTTGTAATACTGCACAGTAAACATTATTTATCCTCTGACTTACAAAAGGATAAAAGCTGCAGTGAGGAGTAATCACTGTTTATGTGCTAACACTATAAAGCATCACTCGCCACAGAGCATAACAGCTGAACAACTTAGAACAACGTAGCAAGACATAGAAAACGCTGTTCGTGAAATGTACAGCGACTAACAGGGAATGTTTTCAGAGCGCTGGACACTAAAAGTGTTCTAAGTAATCAAAAACATTTATGCGGTAACGTTAGTTGAATGTTTATTTAATGTTATATATCATATATTGTATCATATATATATCATATATATCATATATCATATATATACAAGATTATGTCTTGTAAAAACGTTACAGAATTAAAAAAATGTTCGAATAATGTTTTTACAACCAAGCAATAGCGTTAATACAGAGGCTAAAAAATTAGTTCCTAAAACTTTCAAAATGACCATATTTAATGTCTGGGTTACTCAATGGAAACGTTACAGAAAGGTTTTTACAAGCTAGAATTGTTAGCTGGGTATTTATGATGAAATGATACATTCAGTAAATATGACATATGCTTGTGTTAATGGTAAAAATTGATAATAGAAGATCACAGCATCATTTTTATGAGCTGTGGTGTTGGTTACATTATTGCAGATTGAAGCACTAGCAGCCCATGTTAAAAGAGAGACCTTTACAATATCTAATTTACCGAAACCATACATTTAGCATATCAACACTTAGCAATTAGCTTCATTTTGTATGTCACCGTGTGAACACGCTTGACGGTGCTTTTTCCTCTCAAAAATGTTGCTGATTTTCACGCACCATTTGAGGAACTACGCTCGAAGGAATACTGGCATCGTCGGCCGCTCGGTTCTCCTCATTCTCAACCATCTGTTACGTTTATAATTGAACCCTTTGCCAAGATGTACAAGAATCCGATTCCTCGACCACAAGAAATCAGCTTACTGCAAATGTGAAATTTTTCCTCTGCCCCTTGTGACCTCTTTCTTCGCTTACTTTATTCCCTGCTGGAAAACGTGGAAGCAAATCCAACACACCTTACATTGGCCTTCAGGATGGATTTAGCTACCTGCTGAATACTTACACACGACAGGTAGGCCTCTGCATCCAGAGCGGAGCATATGTTCAGGGTATATATAACTGACTTTCCCTCCCCTGCAGCTGTGAACATCATCTCTCTGAGAACAGACTGCTGACTCTATACCAAACAGTGCTGCTGGTACCTTGTTGGACCCACAGAGTGGAAGCCTAAGGCTCATTATTTATCCACTGAGCTCCAGTCGCTGCTGATTGGGGCCCTTAGGGAGCCATTACATCAGACGACCCGTCCCAGCCAGCCACCGGATTCATCCATCACGCAAAACCAGAGCGCTGGCAGGCGGTGCGAACCCTCGGCAGGCCCTCCAGAATCCACGGCACCGGACTGCGGTGTGTCAAGAGAGAGTGCAAAATGTTGCTAATAGGTTTGGACGCTTTTAGGGGGGAAAAACTCAAGTGTTAGAAATGGGACACCGGTGGGGGGATGCGTAAGCACGACTCAACCTATATTGTAGAGGATTGTCTTACCTGCTTTTGACACTGCTGGCTTTACTCAGCAGATGCAGGTCCTGTGCAGTAGCTGACCTATGTAGTTCCCATCCTGGAAGGGCAGACCTGTAATTTAATACCCTGGTCGGGTTAGAGACCCTATTTACAAATGAGTTTTAGAGAGACTAGGGCCAGTGTGTTTCTGAAGTGTTTGACAGTTATGATATGAATCCGCGCAAAAAGAGCTCAGACTTGTGGTTTGGATCTCTACCAAGCAGTTGGAGAAGGTTTGTGGTTTAGGGCAGAACCGGTTTCGCTTCAGGACCCAAATTTTGCTTGGGGCTTACACTCAAAATAATAAAGATTCTGAAAGGTCAGCAGTGCCATTGAAGAACCGTTTTTGGTTCCCTAAAGAACCATTCAGACAAAGGTTCTTAAAAGAGCCTTGTGTTAGCTGATCACATGTATAGCTTGAATGCACTGTAAGTCGCTTTGGATAAAAGCGTCTGCCAAATGCATAAATGTAAATGTAAGTCAAGGCTCTGTGTACCAGCCTTCTCATATAATGCATTCTCAGACATGTTAAGATATATGAGGTGAAAGATTCCACTTCACCGTTCACAGCTGTAAAGAAATTCATAACAGACAAGACATTTGAAGTATGATATCTGTGAAAACGTGTTCCAAGTTATATGTCCACAATTGAGTTACAGTGTGTGTAAATTGCGCACAGGTTTAAAGGTACAAAAACGTAACTCTTGTCTGGCTTCACAGCAGGATTCTTTATATTCACCTACTGCAGTGGCAGAACATCAGAAGCACTCAGCCGTGGTTTAATAAAGGTGATATATTTCTTAGATGACTTCTGTAGAATACAGTACATTACAGAAGCTAAGATATGTGTGTTTGTTGTTAGGATACATGGAGAACTGTACAGTTTTGTCTAGCTGGGGCTAGCTGACACACCTTCAGCTGGAGGTTTATTTATGGAAGTTATCAAATACTCAAACATGCAAACATGCTAACAATATTTTTTATTATTATGAAAGTTATTAAAAGTAATTTCAGAGAGGCTAGAAAGAGCAAGCCTGCTTTGAAAGCGGCTGGACAAACATTGGACAAACATTTTATGGTCGTGCACCTCTAACAGAAGACACAAATGTGCCAATGCCTTTATTAATATATTTATTTAATACTATAAGCATGTGAAGAGACTTTTAATCAGCATAACAAAAATGTTTCTGGAAAAGATCGCCTACCCTTCCTTTAATAAATGTAAAAATTTTCATGATAACATGACAAAAACTCCTGCCAATATTTATATTTATCATTATATGAAGGTGAAGCGTTCTTAATGTTCCTAAATGTTGGATACAAATATACAAAACCACTGCTAGATAAAATTGTTTAATTGTGAAATTTCACCCAAAAACTTCAAATTACAGAGAAATAGTTCCTGTGACAACTAGGCACAGTCTTTCAGCTCTTTATATAAAAAAAATTAAAAACAACTGTTTGGGTTTTTTTGAGTTTCTTTTGTTGTGTAATATTATGATCATCTTTTAAACAGGAAGCCATCTAAGATTTATCCAAGTAATTGCCCTTAAAGTAATATGGGATTGTAAAGTATCAGTTTTGGCACATGACGAACAGATTTTAAGAACATAAAATCATACAGGTTGGTTTGATCTTTTACATCAAATGCCAACAGAAGCTCCACCCCCAAACCACACACACACATCTGAGAACCCAGTGAAGCAGCTGAGACCAAAGACTTGCACAAACCAGGTGAAACACACACACACACACACACACACACACACATCTGAGAACCCAGTGAAGCAGCTGAGACCAAAGACTTGCACAAACCAGGTGAAACACACACACACACACACACACACAAAATCTGAAACCATGAAGCAGCTGAGACCAAAGACTTACACAAACCAGGTGAAACACACACACACACACAATCTGAGAACCCAGTGAAGCAGCTGAGACCAAAGACTTACACAAACCAGGTGAAACACACACACACACACACACATCTGAGAACTCAGTGAAGCAGCTGAGACCAAAGACTTACACAAACCAGGTGAAACACACACACACACACACAACAGTGAAGCAGCTGAGACCAAAGACTTGCACAAACCAGGTGAAACACACACACACACACACACACACACAATTAGAACCCAGTGAAGCAGCTGAGACCAAAGACTTGCACAAACCAGGTGAAACACACACACACACACACACACACACATCTGAGAACCCAGTGAAGCAGCTGAGACCAAAGACTTACACAAACCAGGTGAAACACACACACACACACACATCTGAGAACCCAGTGAAGCAGCTGAGACTAAAGACTTACACAAACCAGGTGAAACACACACACACACACACACATCTGAGAACCCAGTGAAGCAGCTGAGACTAAAGACTTACACAAACCAGGTGAAAAACAACACACACACACACAAAATCTGAGAACAGTGAAGAGCTGAGACCAAAGACTTACACAAACCAGGTGAAACACACACACACACACATTGAGACCCATGAAGAGCTGAGATAAAGACTTACACAAACCAGGTGAAACACACACACACACACAAATCTGAGAACCCAGTGAAGCAGCTGAGACTAAAGACTTACACAAACCAAAACCGGGAAACACACACACACACACACACACACACACACACACATCTGAGAACCCAGTGAAGCAGCTGAGACCAAAGACTTACACAAACCAGGTGAAACACACACACACACACACATCTGAGAACCCAGTGAAGCAGCTGAGACTAAAGACTTACACAAACCAGGTGAAACACACACACACACACACACACATCTGAGAACCCAGTGAAGCAGCTGAGACTAAAGACTTACACAAACCAGGTGAAACACACACACTCATAAAACATTTGCTGCAGCTGTGAATCAATTCCATGTAAATCAGAAAACAAACTGTGTATATGTATAACATTTCTATACCGTGTGTGATGGAACTTGTCATTCTTAATGACATCCAATGTACGATCAAAGACATGAAAATAATTCCACTGTTTCTGTTTTCATTTCCGTTTGGCTCAAGTGCCATAACAGCTGTGTGACCTTTAACCTAAAGGACTGTCCAATACATTGCCCATATGTTTCTGTGTGTGTGTTTACTGGAATAACATGTTTCCCTTGATTTTATATAGTCCACATTTCCTCAAATTCACAAAAAAGTAGATCAACATGAGGGCAGTTACTTAAAACACTTCGGTTAATACTACATCAGCAGCAAATGACCATCCAAACACGCATCTGTGTATCATAAAGCTGTGCCCTTGCCCGAGGGCTTGTGTTTCACACATGGACGGAGTTTAACTTTAGTACAGACAACAGATTGGAACATGTGGGCACCACTTGCTGAAAACAACAGCGTAAGATTTCAGCCGAGTCGTCAGAGCGCATGTGTTCGGCGTATAGATGCAGCATTATTTAAAGCTGCGACCTGAAACTTTTTTGGGTTAACAAAGAACAAGAATCAGTTACTGAGCAAGTACATGACAGATCAGCATTCAACATAATCTCCTTACCTTACCCTGATTCGAAACGGTATACTTATAATAATGATTTATAATTTGAGCTGTCGGGTCTGATTTCCTGGGAAATGTCAGTTTGGCTTCATTTGACTTCATATTTTACTACAATTTTATGTTTCGAACAGAGATGGCGGTAGAGAGGCAAAAGTTACGGATTGCAGCTTTAAGAGTAATGTGTCTTTATTTATTTGAGATTAAAGTATTGCATTGGCAAGTTTTGCATTTTCTTCAAATGTAAAAATGTAGTTTGTCATTGTGTTTGCATTTTGTTTTTTGAAATTGCTTTCCTAATGTTTACCTTCATAATATAAACTCCGCATTGAAGAAACAGCATAACTAAAACATGCAGCACGCTCATAACAAATGCCTGTGATTAGTTTCCCTACAGAACTGAGCGTAATGCCACAGTGTGAAGATGAAGTTGTATACAAAAACAGTGACTAATTCGCCCTGAACACGCGCCTGGGTTTTCTGGTGGAGGATTGGAGGCATTAAAGCTTTATGAATGTGGCTGCAGGCCTGATGCACAGCCTGGAGGTGACGGACCCCGTAAAATCTCCCAGAGGATGTTGAGCAGTCTTCACTGTGAGCTCTAAATCTGAGACTGTCACTGCATGTTAACACACAAAATCAAAACAGGCAACAAAACAGTCAGATTAAAATATTATTCAGCAGAATTCATCAAACATTATGACTATGTAAATAAAAACAGATGTCTATGTACATATATACATATATACATATATACATATATACATATGTATGTATGTGTGTGTATATATGTGTATGTACATTAGTATATATTGTGTATAGTTAAGTAATAGTTCTATATATGTATGTTTATATATCTACATATATAGATGCGATTGAGAGATATTCTAGATTCTATGGTATCTACAAAAACAAACTTTGCATGTGTCTCTGTCTTTATGTCTGTCAGTGCTGTGACTGTAAAAACATATTTCAAAACACAGGAAATGATTCGTAATCAATCATGTTCCTAAGTGCTTTGAAAAACGTTTGGCTAATGTAAGTCCATACATGGGTGGTTAAATAACAGTGAAATATCAGCACTGCTCTGTTAAGATCTGCTGTCCAAAATAAGCCAAGCCAAGTCCTTTAAGAGTGTTTAGCTTTCCATACGGCAAAATCCAACAATTCCAAGTGCCTTCAGTAATGTGTGGTGTTATGTTCTTCAGTCCAAGATATTAGCAGGGCCATGGTGATGTGCAGAGCTCTGTCAAAAGCTTTTGTGAAAGAATTTCACTTTTAAAGTACTAGTCAACAGGCGCCAACTAGTTAATTAGTACTTGGGTTCAAGATTAGTCTGTCTGTCTGTCTGTGAATATTTACATGCAAAAACTTGATTTAGGAAACTTTAAACATCTTGTCATAAAATTCATAATTGTTTAAGTCTGTTGTATTGAAACATAAATTGGCTTCTACAACATTACAAGACTCACACATTTTATGAGATTCTCACAGTCATATCCTTTCAAGAAAAGAAACCCATGAATCTTTTCACTTGGCGTACTGATGCCTGATCAAAATTCCATGAATAGCTTTACTCTGGTCCTACAATTACCCTTGGACCATGTTTTGAATATTTCTAAACTTGTGGTTGTATGTCATGTTTTTTTGTAGGCCTTTCTAATGTCTAAGTGATTGGAATCTGGACCTGGCATGGCTGAAGGCCCCACAAATCTCTACAAATGGAGCCAAATGAGCATCGTTCTTATCACAATGTTACCAGATGTGCTGGAGCAACGTGCAATTTCATCTGCATCAGCCTTATAAAGGTCTGTGATCTTTTCTCAAATTAAGGAAACTGTTACACAAATGGATCTTAATGGGAAGATCCAGAAAACTCTTGATAGCAGGACTTGACACCTTTCCAGATCTCCATCAGCTCTGACAACAAAATGATTCTGATTTATTGCAGCACGTCAGTATTTAGCCGAACGGTTTCTGTTGGAATGTAGAAAGTCGGAGGGCATGAAAGCTGTGGAGATATTTCAGGTCAGGGATTACAGAGTGTATCAGAGCTCTGTGGTCTGGTGCAAGTAATGACTGAGAATTGAGAGTGTTTGTGTACTGAAAATATTTTAAATATACTACCCTGAATCCATAACCAGATTTAAAAAGGACTTTTTAACAACATATCCACATTTAAAACCTATAGTAGTCATTAGCAATCCACTGTCTTTTCAGCAATGTTTAAATAAAAGATATAGTTTTATTATAATATATTATTCGCTTTGATAACTGACCTCTGTTTAATGTATTCCAGTTTGGTTTTATTTTATTGTTACAGCTGTTTTATAGTTTTGGAACGGTTTGAAACCAACACACATAACCACAGCTTAAAAGACTGGCTTACAGTGAGATATGGCTTACAGTGACAACTTCCTCATGTGACAACCATTCTCAGTCTCCCACAAAACAAAGAAACGCTATTTCCTCCCTAAAAATGGAGTCATGTTTTCCACACTGCTGTAAGACTGCAATGGAAGGTTCTCTCACATTCTGACAGTTATTCCCCAAGGACGAAACAACAGCTGACAGCTAATGACCTAGTTATGCAAATCCAGTCCTATAACGGTTTGTTTGCTTCGGATACAGACCATCCATTAAGCAAAAGTGTGCCTGCAGGAGAATCCTCTGTCACCTCCAGACGAGTTCTCATCAGCGCTCGAGTCTCACTGTAAAATCATGCTTGCCTGGGAGAATATATTTAATGAGCAGAAAACATGCATAAGACATGATCGAAACAGGAAGTGACAACATGAGCCCCGTTTTTATTCCAACGTATTTAGATTCACAACACATTTCACATTAGGTTCCAGTTCACTTGTTCCAGAGAGCCTTTTTTTGTCAGGTTTTATTTACCCTAATGGAAATGCTAGTGGATAAGCGAGCATGCGCGAGTTATTCGTGGCAAGCTACACAAAGGGTCCTTCGTTTTCATTGGCTTCTTTTGTTCTCACCGTTTTGTACATCATTAAATCATTTGCTTTGAGACAATGTAGTCAATAATTACTGTAGGATGGTTATGTGATTTAAGCCAGTGGGTTTTTTTTGACTGGTTTTGCTTTCCAGCACCAAACACAAAGGCTGTTGTTACAGTACATTACAGGGCGTGCATCACTGCATACTGTAGGTCTGATCAATTGACATATCTGATGATCTTTTTTTTGTCCTGTCTGTTTATGTTGCCCTAAGACGTGCCAAACTGCACTGACAGCAGCTGCAACCAAATATGTTTTATTGCATATCCATGCTTTTAAAAATATATTTAGTGGTCAAAAAAATATCAGAGCTTTGCATTTGATTCAACGCCTACAGTATAACCATGTTCTGCCAAACCCTGAGAAAAACAGAAAAGAGCTTCTCTCAAATGACGGATGAATTTGCACCAAAATCCAGCAATGTTTGATTGAACAAAGATTTTGACATCACAAGCAAAAGCCATGGCAACCGTTGTCTCCTGCCTTTGTAACTGTGCACAATTATATCATTATTTTAATTTTATTTCGCATTGCTGTTTCTCCACAGTTCATGTTTATCAGAACAAACCCGTCCCATTTTTGGGTCCCAGCACACAGCCGAGAACATACAGTACACTGTACATGTCCGATATCCAATTATAGTGTTTGGTCATTGTTACTTTTGAATGTCATAAGGGATATTAAAGTGATAATGGTCCCTTCGTACAAATTACAGCCCCACACCAGCATTCCACGCAGACAGATCACAGCAGAATGAATTTCAGAGAGTCATTGTGTTTCCCTGCAGTTGCCACAGCAGTGGTCACACAGTCAAGCTGAGACACAGATTCATGTTTTCATTGGCTCCATCGGCAGCCACTAAGATTCGTTGATGGTGGAATCTTTCCATTTCATTCTGCGCAGAGCTCTTGTTTCCTGATTTGACCTCTGAACTGAATGCATTAGCTCAGCCTATCAGATGCCAATTACAACATGGTTTTGTTACCTTGTAAACAGACAAATATTTAAAGACTTAATTTCCATACCACTACAACGCCAAGCCTAACCAAAGATCAGACCTTAAGTACAGCCTTCCTGTCCGAGTTAGCCCAGTCCTGGAGTTTAACTTTACTTTCTGCTCACAAAATGTGTGGTTTTTGGGATTCAGCTTGTTTATATGTCGTTTAATGATCTATTGATTTTATTGGCTGTTCATGTAACTCATATGCCAAATGCAGTGTGATAGCTATATTGTATGTTCATAATTGTAAATGTAATGAATAATAATTCATGATAACTGATAGCCGTGTCAGGTCCAAATGCGTTTTTGTGTTCTGCAAAGTCTACATTTCTCCCCAAGCTCCTGTATTGCTTAAATGACTCTTTTCCACTTGACATGCATCTGTGTTGTAATGTGTTTTTACTGCAAGCTATAGGAGGACATTGCATACAATGGTAGCTCAGCTAGCAGTTTTAGGTTGCAAGAATGTTTCCCTAACGTTTCCATGTTCAAAATGTTATTTTGAATGTTCTAGAAATCCGGTTTCAAAACATCCAGTTTTTTAGACATTGTATTAATGTTATTGCTTGGTTTTAAGAACATTATTCAAACTTTTTTAAGTTCTATAATGTTCCACTAACAACTTAGGAATAACGTATTTGATATATATTAATATATAATGTAATAATGCTACTTATTCTATTACAAATAATGTTTTGGATAGCTTTTAGAAAATGTTAGCCAACGTTCTGCGAACGTTCCCTGTTAGCTGAAAAGCAGGTATATTAGACAGACTCACTCAGCGCATGTTTTATTTTATTAGGAGCTACAGCCTTTAATTTGTTTATACAAATTAGCATTTAATGAAAATGGTACTTCTGGGATTTGAGGAATAATTAAAGTAGACCAGGATCAGTAATTAGGTGAGTTTTTGTAAGTAGAAAGGGTTGGCACACCTGTCTTTAAATATTTCAAGTATTCCCAAAAGCTAAAAAATGTTATTTCTTTTTCACTTGGTCTCAGATGGCTGCTCGAAGCTCTGCTGCATTTCTGTTCTGTAATGGGTCTTTGCACACCTGGGGGAAGTTACCATGGCCACGCAGAAAAATCTGTGCAGCATGTTAGGTTTTTTATGTAAAGCTGCTGGTTTTGCTTTTTCCATTAGTTAAATTCATTATTTTACAAGATAATCCCAGCTAACAGGGGACATGTTGGCAAACATTTTCTCTCAAAGTTATCGAAAACAGTGTTAATGTAACGTTAGTAAAACATTTAGAAGAAAAAACATTGTTTGTTGTAGAAAGAAACGTAATTCTTAATTTATTAGTCAAATTGTTGCAGAAAACAATTCTTGTAACCAAGCAATAACATTAATATAAACACTGGACATTTTGAATGTTTCCAGGACTTTTAAGGTAACACTTTTAATGTTTATGTTACTAAATGGAAACGTTCTTACAACCTAAAATTGTTAGTCGGGATGTCCCTTTGATTAGTGTGTGGTTACTCAGAACGTTTTGGTAAGCTCGTAGTATTCTGTAGCTAAATATAGTCAGTTTACTGTAGTTTAGTTACTTTAAATTGTAAGCTTGGCAAGCTACAGATTCAAAGTATCTTTCCCAACAGCACACGTGTCCATTTCATGTAAAATGTCACAGGAGAGCTGCGTAATGGCCAAGCACTTCCTTTACATGACCACAGGAAGAGTACAGCCAGTATATCCATTAAAACCAGAAGCATTTGACCAACATGCGGTGCAATGAGCTCATTTCCAGCATGTGTTAACATCCTGTTTCAGCACGCCTCAGTTCCTTCTCCTCTTGCCGGACAGGTCAGGGGTCACCAATAATGCCACTAAATGATTTCTGTGCCGTGTTTCAAAGGACGGCAGGAGTTTCGCTCCATAAAATTCAACATCGACTGTGACAGGGTTGACGATAGGAAATATGTTTGAATGACTCCATAGGAATGTTTGTGTATCGTTTAATTACTGTTACAGTATTTTAGAGAAAACTTGGACTTTTAGATACAAACCATATTAAATCCACATCAAATATTTGTTCACTCTTAGAGCCATAAACAACTCAGTGCCTTGTTAAACGGTTTTGGTTTATAGCATGCGAACATGCATCATTTTCTGCTCATCAAAACTTGGAGGCAAAATAACGTTGAGTTGTAAAAAGCCTTTCAAGTTCAGAATATCAGCTCATTTTTGGAGTTGTGGCTCCTCCGAGACTTGTTTTTGTTGCATGCCCTGAATCAGTTTGGTTATTAGCCAGCTGAATAGCAAAAACCTTTCTCTCATTGCTACTGGTGACAGTTCTTTGGAACATTATAACTGCCCCCTATAACTCATTATTGCCTATTTTAATTACCCTTCAAGGCAAAGTTCATTTGTGAATCATTATGTGAATTGATAAAAAACTCTCCAAACGAAACTGGCAGAAATATTCAAATGAAAAATTGCTTATACACCATATTTATTACCCTCATTTTATTGTTCCATGATATCAGTGCCGACAGGAAGTTGTCTATAAAGCAAAGCCTATTATATCCATTACAAAACATCCACAAAACACTGGTTTAATATTCCTGTCTATTAACCTTCACTTAAAGACCTTAGTTGCTCAAGAAAGGTACTTAAAATGTCCTTTAGAATCACGCTGGCATGAAACATACATTGGCCAATGTTTGCTAATGTCACTTTTGGCTGATGTTTGCAGTTGGAACATTATTTAGCGAGTCTGTTCTTTCCTTTAGTTATTACGATGAAAAGCCACTGTGCGTCAGGTCTCATTCATAGCACTGCCGTTGTTTTTCAAAGGTCTCTGCTGGTTTTGCATTAGACCATGTTGAGTCACTGGTGGTTTATTGTTTGAAAATCTTTAAGAGTGGGTTTCTTCTGGCTTAATTTATGAAAACTGGGTTGTCAATCATGTTTTCGGCTAGCAAACATCAGCAGTTCAGTGCTTAACCAGAAGCCAGACAAAGAAGGGATCGATTCAGTCTTGTACGGAAACTTAAAATATCTGAGGTAACAGAGCAAGCCAAGCGGTTTTATGGATACATACAAGACTTTATGAATCCATTTCAGAAGAAAGACCAACACTGTGAGCAGGGAAAAGAATATTGTGTTAAAAACAAATATGAAGTTATGTTATGTACACATCTTAATAAGAGCATATGTTATGTTTATTGTAATCACCCACAGCTTCAATATGCTTAGAGACTTGAGGTTGGATCTCAAACCTGTATCACTGAATGGACCTTTCTCACTAATCTGGTCTTTCTCACTAATCTGGTTTCCACTGACAAGGCTGGTCTGGTTTGATGGTTTTATGTTTTGGGTGCTTGTCAGCTAATCCGGCCAGCTGGTTGGCCTCCTAAACAAAGATAGGCAAATCTGTTTGAAAGTAAAAAGAAAATCTGGTTGGCTGGTTAGTTAGTTGTTTTGTTAGTTAGTTAGTTGCAGAATGTCTTCATAGTCTTCACAGATGTTTGAGCACAGCAATGAAATCCTGCTGTGGACAGCCACATGTCTCGAAGCCTTCTAATGAACAGCTGGACTGGTCATACACAGATGTTATCCACATTATTACCATCTGTCCCATAAAGGGCACATCAGACCTACCACAACACGATCTCAACAACACCTCAACACCACCTCAACACCATCAAAGAACCTGTGTGGGGTCAAATTCAGCCACAAACCTCACTGGGCAGGCGTGAGACCTTTTTGGCCAAATGTCCGTTAGCTTCCAGGCTTCTGCACAGCATGTGCCATCAGAATGTGTATAAAAGATTCATCTACTGTAAGTGATTAATGAGCTACTCGACACTTTCAGATTCTGAGGTTCTGTGGCAAACAGCACACAGTTCATCTAACAAGCTGGTGAAACGATACAGTCAAATAACACAGCGGGATTACATTGGGACACTTTGCTGGAGAATTGTAATATTTGCCCCTCACTGTGTGAGCAGCTTTTTAAAGGACTGTGAATTTGTCTTAAATATTTTTACTGCACCCACTCCTCCACTGTTGGGGTCTTGTGTGTGTGTGTGTGTGTCACATGTGTGTGTTTGGTAGATCAGCAGTTCTCCAAAAATTGCGCCATCCATCCGTTTTTCCTGTTACCCCACCAGGTGTTTGAACTGGCTGGCTATGTATTGCTTTAGCTGAATGCTGTTCTAACAGTGTATGTTATCTTTCTATCCAATTCATTTGCAAGGGTGCCATGAAGTGCGACTGATATCGTGTTGGCAGAATCAGGAGGAGGAAATTGGTAGCAGCTGCAGCAACAGTCAGAAGGAAATGCACTTTTGCATGTATTGCACAGAAAAACAGTCACTGCCCAAACCTAAAAGACTTGTGGGAAATAAGCTTTGATCATGTTGCCCTGTTAAAAGAGAACTGGACAAATTTTGTACCACAAAAATGATAAGAGCTCTATGCCTTAACAAGAAAATGCAGAATAAACGAAACATAAGCATTTTATGTTCATGACCAAAATGTCAAATTTCCTTTCTTCCTCTGAAGCATGCGAGATCCTCTGGAACATTTTTAAATCATCCTTGCAGAACATGGATCATCAGGCTTTGCACAAACTGCAGTTCTAGCTTAATAGCTTGTTTTCATAAAAATCATAGCAAATACTAAAACTTTTTGTTTCTATATTTAGTAAATGCTTATATCTGTAATATATATGTAATATATATAAATATATAAAATCTTATATCTCATCTGTATAATAATATATAATGTAGAATATGTATGTGTGTCCATTGCAGAATACACAGGTTTGAATGGGCTTCACAGAGCACACAGCGCAGTGGAAACACACAGACTCCACGGGCAACTAAGTACAGGTGAGGCGAACTACCCGTGCTGTCATATCTGTCTCATTATTCATTCTAATGACCTGTGCTATTCGAATCCACTCATTTTTAGAGAGGGGGACTCTGGGATATTTCTGGAGCCCAGCTCCTAGCATATCCTGTCTGAGGTCCCTCTTAGGGGCTGAGAAAACTTTTCAATGAAAGAAAACAGCAGACATTTTACTCACTGGTTTTAAACGGCACATGAATCTTCACTCTCACTAAACCCTTAATGAAACTGTTTGATGTCTGAGAGGCACAGACTGATGGGAAAGTGTTTGTGAGCCCTTTGACTCAGTGATTGCTCTGTGGTGGCCACTTCACTCCAAGCAGTTGCACAGCTATATCAATTTTAGGTTGTAGGAACGTTTTCCAAACATTTCCATTAAGTAACAAAAACAATATGTTATTTAGAAAGTTTCAGGAATGTTCAACCAGTTTTTTATATTAACTTTATTGCTTGATTATATCAACGTTATTCAAACATGTACTTCTGTACCTTTTTTTAAAACGTTCCACTAACAACTTAAGGACGTTTTGATCTATATGATATATAGATATATAGCAACTTTCTAATCTTTTTAACTTTGAGGAAATGTTAGCCAACGTTCTGAGAATGTTTTTCTTGGTTTGCACCCGTCATGCCAACTAAAAAAAAGTCTGGCCTTTTCAGAACAGATATAGGGTAAAATGATGGGGATGCAGTATTTGGGGATTGAAGAAAAAATTGTTAATGAAACAAAACTATTTGTCAGACTGGAAACAGATCTTTGGTCGATTACACAACCTCTAGCTTTAACATACCGTACACACAGTTACACGTGCAAATTTAATTATTAATTGCTGTATTATCTTGGGACACAACGTAACTGCACTTCTGATAGATTCCACTTGGTTTCCTTTAATGATGTGCTCCACAGAACAATCTCTGACCTTTCTGATGTGAAGCACATAGATCAAACAATGCACAGGAAGTCAGAGGCCTTACCTGCTTGGCGGGCCTCTTGCGGTTGTTCCTCTCAAGTTGTGTGCCAAACTTCACGTGGTGGGGTTGCAATCAAAACACGGGCCAGCTGAGAAAGTCCTGCCTCTCAAAGGGATAATTTAATCCAGCTGTCTAAATTAAAGAAGGAATAAGGGAAGAGGAAGCTTCAGCTGCATTTATGGTCCACCTCAAACCTCATAACATGCTGGCTACACCATTGATCTCATATGGGCACCATGACCATAAAGCCTCTGGACGTACCAGACCCAATCAAGTCACACTCGTTTAGCTCTGACACTGCACACACAACGTTGAATGCAAATAAAAACTATATACTGCGGCCATACCAGTGGGGTGATTAATGGCTGGAGTTATACTGAACCCATATGGTGTTTTTCTGTAGAAACCTCTTTGCTGGTTTTATTTGTAAATGCTTGAAACCTTTAACTCTCACTCGCCACATCCGCAGATACCATGACCTGGAAGTGGTTAAACATCACCAAATGACCTTCACCAAGCCACTGCTTTAACTGCCTGCCTCTTCAGGTAAATATACGCCTCCAGGTAAATATACCCAGCTAACAAAAATGTTTTTTGAACGTTATAGGAATGTGAGCACAGCTGGTTTTGTTTAATAAATGGGTAGGATCTACTTATTATCTATGGTTTATCATAGCATTGTGTTAAGCAAACGAATAAGCTCATTCTTATTAAGTACCTTTGGTCAAAGAAAGTCTATCAAAAAGATATTTGTAATTAAATCTCAATGTCTTAAATGTCTTAAAGTTTCATGGTTCACAATATTATTTTCTGTCTGTTTTTATGGCAATATGCTCATTAATTTTTAGCTCTGAGAAGTGGTACATAAAACTCACTTCTGGAACTGATGTCAAAGCCCGAAGGAAAATGGCTTCTTTGCGACCCTCTTTTATTTTCTTCAAGTAAATAAATAAATGAAGTAAATAAATGCAGGATTCAAGCTCCTCTAATCCAAGAACATTATGTTACGTAATCTAGAACGTTTTCAAGTCACAACACGTGTTTTAGCCTCAAACGTAAAACTATTTACAACTCTATAAAAGTCAAATAAAGTGAGGAATTCTGATCATTGGTTTGGGGTTTTGCTCTGTAATAGCAGTTGTTTTCTAAACCTGTTTAATTGATGCACATTTCACCATGTGTTTTGTAATAATGTTTACAATAAAGTACATGGAGAGAAAAGCATGTGAGGCCATAAGCAATCCTGCAAGGTTAAAGATCAGTGTCACCAGTTTTATAAAAACAGTAGCGTTAACATAATTGTGTATGTTTATAACAGTTCACCTCTTGTTCAGCCTCTTTCGACATTGTGTTTTAGATCTGTGACTGCACCACATTGGATCCAGACACTGTGAAACAGAGAAACATGGTAGGCCAAGTCAAAAGGTTTACACCTGGATTTCTCAGCCAGGATTTAGCTGTGCTCTGACCTCGCTGTCAGCTACCTTATCATAGAAACAATGTGTGTTGACTGTGCTCACTCTCTGTGTGAGGACACAAAGCAGCTGAAAAAGTCAGTCCGAGTCTTTTGAACTTTTAATTCAATGCAAAGCTCAGTGCCAGATGTATCTATGCCAGGAGACGAGCACTTCACAGCGGGAAATCCAGCCACATACAAGCCCTTCCATCGGTCACTGTGCACTTTAACTCCCAACACCTGGACCTGCTCGAGCCCAGCTGACAATTTTAGGTTGTAAGAACATTTCCGTAATGTTTCCATTAGGTAACAAAAACATTAAAAATGTTATTTTGAACATTTCTGATAACTGAAAGAACTTTGAGAAAACTTTTAAAGAATGTTAGCGCATGTTATGAGATGTTTCCTGTTAGCTGAGAGGAATCCTGATTTACTTTGTATGGAGCGGTTGAAAAAAGCAGGGAATAAAGAGAAGAACTGATTATATTTACAAATATTTGATATCTGTAAATAAACAGGATACTGTAAGTTTTAAATCGATATAGAAAATAACTCTACAAGTACCCTGCAATTTTATGTTTCAAACAGAGATGGCGGTAGAGAGGCAAAAGTTACGAATTGCAGCTTTACAGAAATATAAAGCACTTTGAGCAATACATTTTTCTCTGATACTTTGCCTATAAAAACCAACCCAGATATGCTCATTCAGACCATTTTATTGCCCATAACAATTTGAGCCAGTCTAAAAAAATCTCATTATTGCGTTGAGGGTTTGAAAACTGGCACTCAGTCACAGAGCTCGTGACTCTACTGTAAATCTTTCCTGAAAGGCCAATCCAAACTGTCATGCAGGACAAAAGACTAGAGATGAAATGCTAAAGAAAGTCCGTTTTTTAGGCCTCCGGAATGCCACTGAGATGTCTGTTTTCAATTATGAAACCCACCCAACCGTGGTCGCCTTTATTTGGATTCTTTTCCTAGCGACTACACGACGCTTCTTCCCAGTAAATCACCACGCTGTCGTTCTAAAGTACGTAGCATCACAAAAGATTTAATTTGGGAAACCGAACGTGACAAATACATAGCCGCCCACCGCAGTGCTTTGAAGGGTAAGAAACAGTCGTTTAATTTTAGGAGAGAATAAAATTATGGATACAGCTCAAACAGGACTAGACATCCCGTTGGCAAAATGCGAATAGTTGCGGGTTTTGACCAAAGAAACTAGGATCTGTACAAGAATGTGGAAAATTCCAAATCTTTCTACTCGGTGTACTGGAAAAGTAATGGGAAATGAGACTGTTACCCTGGGGAGGGATATAAATAAAGTTTCATTCTACAGAAGACTCGACAGTGTGTCCATTGGCTCTGCTTTTTTTTTGCCAATGCTCAGCAGTATGAATTTAGTTAATGTTATTTGGTCCAGTACTGTTTGTTCAGATGGATGCTCTAAGGCAGTACTTTTAATTCACCCTGTAAATATCCAGCCACAAAAAAGTTGTATTGCATTGTCAAATTCACAGCTTGGATATAGATAGACGTGAGCTCTAGATATGGTTAAAGTCATTCACTCTTTATTACAAACATCCTTCTTTTTGGAGGTTGAATGGCTGACAACCAATCCGGTTTGTCTTAAAGACATTGATAAGTTCTTATGAATGTGCTGTGGACATTACATCATTCCAGAAATGTTCACATTTTCACAACCTACCACGCTCCCTCCAAGTTATAATCTGGTTCCATTATTCATATTTATTTTATTTTACTTATAGTAAAATGATTTTCATAATCCTGCTGTGCATGTTTCGTGGCTTAAGCTCTTGTAATTTCCCTCGAGTATCTAAAAGACACATTAGATTCTGTGTAAGATCCTTTGGCAAGTTGTTCTGGAAATATTTATGGGGACCCTGAGATATTCTCTCTCTCTCTTTCTCTCATCCCACTCTGAAAGGGAAAAGTCAAGCCTAAAGGTGTTTTTTTATATATACACAGACTTCTAATCATGTGTTTTAACAGCCATTAGCTCTCTACTGCCCCCACCTGCTCTGGAGCACCTATTGCATTTGCAGGCTGATAGCAGAGATTGACCTGTGACCTCTGGAAATAGTGGACTTGGTGGTCTACAGTATTTGTCTGGTTTTCTAGTAGTTAAATGTCATGTAAATGAACATCATTTCAAACATTTGTCAAATGTAAAAAAATAAAATTTAGGTGTGAAACTTCGTAAATGGAAAAGCTTTTTTATAAAGTTAGTTTCTTTCATATTTTCTTGCAGCCTTCTTTGTGTTTTCCACATTACCCTTATAAATCTCTCTCACACATGGAAAAAATGTGATCAACACATCAAGATATTTACATTCTAACCCGAAAACTTTTTGACCTTTATAAAAAATATTATTCTGTTTTGAGAGTTAGTTGGATTTAGCATAATCCATTTCATATTGCCATTCCATCCTCCACCCTCTTATTCAGTATTCCACAAAGAGGCAAAAACCCTCTGATCCATAATTTATGAAGTCTACAACTCACCAGCCAGTAAAGGCTATTGCTCCTCAAATGAAACTTTTTTCATAAGATACACATTCAGAAATGTTTCTGTTTTCTGGATCTTGCCAAAAATAATTGTCAGCATGCCATCCCATAAGTGGCATCATGTTTTCATTGGCAGTTTCCTAGCAACATAATCTAGCATTGTTCCATGTCTTTATAGTTATTGGTCTGTGAAATGAATGTTTGTTGGTCAATTCCTGGCATTATTCTGTGAGGGACTATTAGAGGCCTTGATATTATATAGTTTTTAAGTAATCTTTACCAAAACATAATTATAAACTCTTCTGAGACATTAACAAAATCCAAATGGACTTCGGAAAAAGCTTTAAAGTTAATGTAATTAGTAGAAACAGCCAGAGTTTTGTATTAAATACTATGAAACTGCAACAGTACTTTAAACAAGATAATAATATCAAGAACCAACTTTGCATTTCAGGAATTACATGGTCAGCTATTTCGAGATTTTTATTTATTTGCATTACCATTGAAAATACTTTGGTTACAAAGCCATCGCACTGTTCCTGCAGCTTGACTGGTTGAGCATTGTGTAAGCAGCACAAAGGTTGTGGATTTGATCCGCAGGCAACACACATCCTGGTAAAATGTAGCCCTTGAAAGCCCCGCAAGTTGCTTTAGTTAAAAGCAACATAAAAATATAAACTAGAATTCTATATAGTATATACATACAAGCACAGTGATACAATCAGTGAACAAAGTGTTTTGTAATGCTAAAATCATGTGTCATATATCTTTCAATGTCTGGAAAATTCACACACCTACATCATTGTGTTTTCTTACAGACCCAGAAATATATTTGTACCCGCAAATACATTTTGTCAGTAATCCCACATACTGTAAACACTGGCCATCCTGATGCCATATGACCGTTAGGCCCACAGCTGTCAGACGAGATCTGCGTGCCAAAATAAGATTCTTCTATTCAGTGAATCCACATCCTGTGCTTATGTGACTCACTGTGTTCTTCTCTCAGCCTGAAACTGTGACAGAGCTCTACGGGAAGCAGAAGAACACAGTTTATTTCACTCTCATACTGTTAATACAGTATGTGTCAGCGTTACACAGCAGAATGTAAAGTGGCTGTAATTACAGTTGTTCGCTCTCTGCAGTGGTGGAGTTTTTGTGCACCTAAAAAAAATGCATTTATCTAAAACGTTTGTAAAACCCAGCGGTGGTGCAGTGTTGAAATGTCATCCACCCCGCTGATATAATCTCTCACATAAAACAGCATGCCGTAAAATAAAGCCACTTTTCACAAAGAACTCTGCAAATTTTGACCTTGCCATATACCATTTTTGGGAATAAAAGCCATTAACTCAATTAATGAGACAGTCTGACGTTTTACCTCATTTTTCTGTTTATTAAACAGAACAAAACAAACCTTATTTGTAAGTTAGACATTCCAAGATGATCTGGAACTGGAAAATCTGCATCCCAGCTAACATGGAACATTCTCCAAATGTTGACTAATGTTCTCTAAAGGTTTCTCAAACTTATCGAAAAACTTGCAGTAACATGATTAGAATGTTTTTACATAATATATCATATATCAAAAAAACATTACTCTTAAGTAGTTAGTGGAACGTTTTAAAACATTACAGAATTAAAAAGTTATCAAGCAATGTGTAAACATTACAGGAAATTCTGTTCCTGGAACTTTCAAAACAATGTTTTTAACATTTTTGTTACTTAATGGAAATGTTGGGTAAAAATGTTCCTACAACCTAAAATTGTTAGCTGGGATACTTTTACTAAACGTTCATGCCGTGAAAAGCAGCTGCTGTAGCAAAATAACAGTGCAATGTTTGTTATTCCATTAGAGTTATTGTTAATATATGCACAATGTAATTACTGGTCAGATGGTTTATTTGGATGATGCTTGCACATGTCCCGCACTTTCACAGTGCACAAAGATGAATTAAGGTAGACTGACTTCTGCAGACTGAAATTTCAACCCCCTGTAGTCAAGGCGTTTTATGGCGTTTTATGAATATGCAGTAATCTAACATCAGAGACTTTGAATCCTTCTGAACATGTTGTTTATATACAGACATGCACTGTTTGATAAAGTAGCTCGTGGACTCTCGAGGCTGTTGGCCCTTGTCTCTCTATCTGGCTTTCCATCTTTCCACCTTGACAAAGTCCAGATGGCAACACAGAACAAGCAGCTGCTGTGCTGGCTGGGTAGAGCAGGAAACAGGAGTGAGACACAGGCTAACATTTCACACCTCAGATGAACATTGATATGCTAACCTTATTGACATATTGATTATTAGATAGACAGACAGATAGATAGAGGTCATATATATATATATAGTATATACATATACTATGTATAGTTTATACATGTACTATATATAGTATATAGTGTTCTACAGCAATACAAATCATTCATAAATTGTTTATCATGACATCAGAATAAACGCCAGCTTTTTCATGACATCACCCCTCACAGGAACTGACAAAACTTTTTGTGGGACAACAACATTTCCTACCTATTAGATTACACTGACATCATCAAAAAAGTACCAGTTTGACATGTAAGACTCACAACAATAGTCATCTGTTCATTTCTCATTGTGTAATGGTATTAAATTCACCCAGAGTGAAGTTTTGCAGGTCTGGCATATTTTTTGCAGCAACACTGCTTCAAATTACAACATAGTCTTTTATTTTTATAAATTACAGAGCTCAAAAGGATACTGTAATAAAAATGACGCATCTATATAACTCCAATCCAACACTAATGCTTCCATTAATCCATACTATATCTATAGCTTTAACTGAAACTCTCTCATTAAAAGTTATAAATTCACAGAGTTTGCTGTATTTTTCTTGTCAGCTTGTGGTTTGGGTGGAAATTGGAAATTGGTATTTTGTCCGTGTGTCCGTAAGAAGCTATAATTTTCCGAGATCACCCGCCTCAATTCATGGCTAAATGAAATGACTCCAGAGGGATGTTCAGCTCAACAGATGTTTTGTACCCCACTGCTGTATACGGTTTTCCATACCTCATAAACACATGGAAAACAAAAAGGTTGAGGAATTTTAAGAGGGGAAAATACATGCTGGGTTCTGGCACGGCAGAGATATAGACAGTAAATCTTCTGTTTGAAAGGCATATTAAGAAGATATAACACAAACCATCCAGAAGACAAAATATAATACACATTACCTTGATTACTTCACACTTACTCTCTTTACTCACTCCACATTACCCGTTTTATTTAGGTTGAGTTTGATGACATGGTGCTGCAAAAGCAACACTGAGCAGGTATATAAAATACTGCCCTGGGTTTATACTTAAATTCATTTATATATTTATACACAAGTCAATAATTGTTATTTTATAACACTGATTTCAGGTTATGATTTAGGATTGTGCAATTGTTCAAGTTTGGATATGGGGCATGTTGTCATTTAACCAAGCGAACAATATTAGGTTGTAAGAACGTTTCCCTAACGTTTCCATTAGTAACAAATATGTTATTTTGAAAGCTCTAAGAACATCCGGTTTAAAACGGCCAGTTTTTAGACATTGTATTAACGTTATTAAATACAAACTCTGTATTTAAATTCTGTAATGTTTTAAAAACATTTCACTAACTTAAAAATAAAATCTTTGGAATATATATGATATTTAACCTTAAAAAACACTATTCTAATGTTACTACAAAATCGTTTTTGATTACTTTTAGGGAACGTTCTGCGAGTGTACCCTGTTAACTGGGAAGCTGGGGGTTAACGGTGACCCAGTTTTTATTGAAAAGAAACATTTATCATAGTTGTTTTTAGCAAGTGTTTGGCCATTAGCTAAGTGGATCGGTTGCACGAACCTTTGCACTTTCCAAGGATTTTCATCTAAAGTATGGGAATCAACAGGTCACATTCCCAACTATATTCAGTAGAAGACACGTGATACATTCCATTGAGATGAGCTCTGTTTGCACATGTGAAATCAAACTGTCTCCTACAGTGACACCATAATCAAACACTTCTTTTAAAAAAGGTCTGGGGACATTATGAATCCAAACAATTTTAATGTGTTCAACATAAAACAGAATCTCTGGTCGGCCAGCTACAACTGAACTTCCAGTAAGATACTGGAATGTGTGTATAATGTGTGAGAATGTTTGAGCGGATGACATATGTGTTACACCGACTTATTTATGCTGCGCTTTGAAAATAGAAAAATCATTCAAACTTTACGACTAACATATTCTAGCAGTTATTGCTACTTTGGGTAAATAATCGGTATATTACATAAGTGAAATTTCGCCTGCTGATAAAACATCAGCTTTAAGATCCAGCAGAAGGCTCTGGAAGCCTGTTGCTTCTGCAGAAAACTGAACCAATGCTGAACCAAAGCCAGCCATAAACAAATAACACTACTGTATGCTGAAGCGCTCATTTAACTGCCTTTCTGCAATGCTTGGTGAAAATGACACCCCCTAATTAATATTCATGAACTAATGAGTCCCCCCCACTTCTCTCCCACATTCCTACACACTGTCCAAGTCATGATAATGATAACTTACACTATTAAATACTTGCTGCTTATTAATATACTTGCTGAATCATTTTTATTGAATGAGATGTCAGAATGTTTCAGTGCAGTTGTGGGCTAGTGGTTAGAGAGTTGGGCTTGTAACCAGAATGCCAATGGTTCGATTCCCCATGTTGATAGGAAACAACTGAGATGCAATTCTCTGCCAGTTGAGCTACAGGAACTTACATCTTGTGTCTGGTCTTATATATATCTTTATAAAAAGATATATCTCAAAATTGCAATAGGAGTATATTAGGGTTATTTTGAAATGTTACTCATAACATGAATGACACGTAGACCCTGGTGCTGCTCTGTAAAGGTGATGTCCTCCAACAAGTTATCCCAGCAAACATGCTAATCACGTTACGTTAAAAAAAAATGAATGTAGATTTCCTCTTCCTGTTCACCGCTGACGGACTCACTGATACTCCTAAAGGGATGCAGTTCTTTGTGAGAGGGCGGAATGTTTCGTTTAATGAAGATAAATGTGCTGCTATCGGGGCCTGCTGAGTCCGGGGACTGTATGCAGGCTGGTGGGACAGAGATGTACTGAGTTCAACTTCAGGATAAAGAGAGAGACGCAGTGAGGTGTGGAGCAGATGGCCTTCTGTTCCCTCAGTTATCTCACCCGCTGCATTCATATGATTTAAATTGGATTTAACGTGGCGCCCTGCTGCACCAATATCAACTAAAGGACAAGGACTGACATGGTTTGTTTGTATGTGTTTCCAATTCTCTGTCTTGTGCTTTGAAACAGATGTCTTCTCATTATGCCACTGATGACAGAGTAAATGGTAGTTGCAACTGAGAAGATAAAAGCGCTGTGCTGAATTATGAAGCTGAAGATAAAAGAATTACTTTTAATTCTCATAATTCTTTAGTCCAGAACTTCTAGATCACATCAAAGGCTACATGCTGTGAAACAGCTGATTGACAACGATGTCAAACAAGATTCAACTTTCACGTTTTCTCTCGCTCAGATCTTCAGATGACCTTATACAGAAGAGATGAACAATTTGTGAATGTTATTAAACATTTGGAGTTGATTTAAAAAAAGAGATGCACGCTCAGATCCTATATTTATTTGCAGAGTGTTGATATCTCAAAATCACATTTATCTACTCAGAATGAATCGTTGTTTTCTTTCATATACACAGCTGCTACACACACACAGATTGCCGTCTTGATAAGGTTATAGCGTGATACTTTAGTAAGCATTAAACGAAAGCATAGAACACATAAATATTGGGCTAAATGCATTTTTAATTATACCCAGACTTTTGTGTTGAATTAAGTAACAAGTCTGGTTAATTTCTTTTCCTGTTCTGATCATTGTTTCCATTGTTATCTTTGTAATGGCCATTATCAGTTCTGTCTGGGTTAATTATTCTCTCCTCTGTTTCCTTAGTAATTCATTAGCTCCACCTGTGTGTTGTTTAGTTGCCACACTTACCTCGTGTATTTATAGCTGTTACTTTTCTTCTGTTGTTTGTCAGTGCTTGTTTGCATTTTGGTTTAAGCGTGTGTTTGTTTATTTCTTGCTTCTAAAGTATTCTAGTAAAGTCTATTTTATATTATCTTCTGCATTATGCCTTCTTACTTTAAACACACCTAATGACCGTGATGATGTACGTTCACAATGTATTTTTTCTTTACTGGTATTGTCACAGTGCATTATGGGTTGGTGATGCAGCCAAAATGAGGCATCTTAGAAGGCAGGAACTGAGATGTCAGGAGGATGTCTTTGATAGCTTAACATAGTCTGTAAGCACCTCACTAGGTTTAGGAACAGAACAAACACTTGTTGTCATCTTTGAGCTCCAACTTGCAAGTCAGAGCTCTCAGTTTCATTTACGTTCGTGCCTGCTGTATATTTTTAGTGTGCTTAATTTGTGTATTCAGGGCATGTATTAATGATAAATAACCACAGTAAGTATGAAGTGATTAATACACACTCAGTTTATTTTAGCTACAAAAGAATAACAAGCTTTGGGCTTCTAAGAACTTGGAAAGTTCAACCTTCATCATTTTTCCTCAAAGGCATTTAGCCTGAAAACATTTGCAATTTAGATCTGTTACTCTCATTGCCTAACTAGCACAGACCTTTAAGGAGCTTTCAAGAACCGCTTAAGAATTACTTTCCCCAAATTGAGGGAAATCTTGTTAGTATTTGCCATCTGATCTAGGACAGAGTTACAGCTAATGGTGAATGAGTCTTTTTCAGGGTAGATATGGACACTTGAGCTACATTTTCTCATGAAAAATTGTTGAGCTCTTACTGTAAATGGTGGAATATTCAAGCATTTTTAATATCATAGGCTTGAAAGCACAGAAACATGCTGATGTATCTGACATCAGATCATTTGTTAAGACTAAAGATCTTCCTTTTATAAACTAAAATTCATAGCTGTTTAGTTAGTTAAACATGACACACTACTACAGTAATATGCATAACCAGTGACCATTGCTATGGCGATGGTTCTGTTTTCCATCTTCACAGAAGACTTCCATTGTGTCATTCTGCTAGATCAGCTCCAGACATGGATGGCCTGCGCTGACAATGGAAAAGTCTTTATCAGGTTTGCAAATGTGTAAATTTTCATGTGAGTGTCATAAAACTGTGCTACAGACTTTCATAGGTCAGTGCTTATAACAGTTCTGTTACATTTCATCTGATCTCAACGCTTAGATGTGTGACACAAGGGAGCAATAAACATACAGATGCATAAAATACAGACAGATTCCCGTTCTTGTGTTAATATACTTGTGTTAGTCTATAGTTAGTGTTAGCATGGTATATATATTTCCACATTCATGTAAGCTTCTCGTTTAGTCTTTATGGTGGAAAACATGCCTTTATACATTTGAACTTGTAAATGATAAAAATTATTGTTTGAAAGGGGCGTTCACTATAAAAAGTTTGGTAAACACTGCTTAACCTCTTAAGTTAGTAGATTAGAAGCATCAGTGGTTACCAGCTCTGTTTGAGGATTTGATGCGTTTTCCCAAAAGTGAATCTGTTCATATTTATTTATACTATAGAGCTTTTTTCATTTACTGAAACACTAGTAATGACTTTTCACGTGTTAGAGATATTTGAGGCACAATTTCAAAGCTTTGGGCCAAACATTTTCTGGATAAATGAGCAAAAACCAAAAAGGTTTACAAATATCCTACTATTTTCAATAAACTATTATGTCATTTATCTTATTTCGCGGTGTGGTGTTGGAAAAACAAACCATGTGTGAAATATAAACATTGTGTCCCATTTACAATATTTCTAAATATAATACAGCACACAACTTTGTCCAGAGGAAAAACTTTGACTTTCTGGCCAGTTATTCATTCCAAATGCTGGCTTCGCTCAGTCCGACTCACCGGCACTCGCTGGAGGAAAGCGGTGTGGCAGGGACGCCTGTGTCTCAAATCTCTGTTACATTTGTGCATTGGTGTGTAACCCCTCTCCCTACTGGGTGGGCAGCACTGTATGATGTGGCTTTATGATTTATTTCCCTTCTTTTCCTCTGAGTCAGCAGGAGCAGGCCAGACTGTGACTTACACCAGCCTGTAAACCTGGACAGTGTTAACATGTCGACTGGAACACAAGCAGGCACAGAGGAAAGGAGAGAGTGAATCAGTCTTGAGTGGCAAGTTTTTGTTTTGGAAAAGACCCAGCTAACAATTTTAGGTTGTAAGAATGTTTCCCTAACATTTCCATTAACATTTTAGGGCCTTCAAAACGTCCAGTTTTTTAGATTATTAGATATGTATTAACATTATTGCTTGGTTAGAAGAACATACATTTTTTTTTTAAATTGTGTAAAACTTTTGAAATGTTTTACTGACCAGTTAAGAATAACATATAAATGTACTATTAAATAAACTATTATTTATTTTGATAAAAACTAAACTATACATTTAAAAACTAAAGTAAAAAACTCACGTCACTGCAAATACATTTTAGATAACTTTTAGAGAGTGTTAACCAACGTTCTGAGAACGCGTGAGTAGTTTTGTGAAGAAATATAAAGGCAATAAAGAGTCTTTATACAGCAATAACGAGTCATTGAGTAAATATCTTCTGGATAAAATATATTTTTGTCAGGGTGTGAAATTTGCAAAACAAAGTTGTAACACTTATTGTAATACCCTGCTGAATACAAATGCACTCAGATCAGATCAGTGTTCATTTGAACTAGATTAAAGCAGTTTAAATATTTCTTCTCTGTAATTTACTTTTGATGGTGATCCTAGTTAAGCTTTTGATTTTCCAAATGTGTTTACTTTGAGACACCAATGAGACTCAGTATTCATGCATTCAGTAGTTCTGACTCACATATCTAAACATGACCATGATTGAGCCTGGATAAAGATTCCCCTAACTTACCGTAACATAACCCAGTATGACTCAAACCAGCTCTGGCATCACTTTGAGTTTTATTTTGTATGATCCAGTTTTTGCAAAGTTATAATTGTGGTGTAAAATTGGCCTCTTTTAGAGCATATTTACATGTTTAGCTGCTTCACTAAAAGGTTTTTCTTTGTAATGCAATGTACAATCAGTACCGTGGAACAAATGCATGTATACCCAACCACAAATCACCAAAACAACATGCCACTTCCTCACTGGTCACTGTCTCAACCACCATAATGAAGCATTGCAATAAAAGACATTCTGCAAGTGTTTCTCTCCCTAAGGCTTGATTTAAAAAAAATACACTATTCCGTCTGGCTCCAAGTACTGGCGCCTATCAGACAGCTGTAAAAACAGTCTGTTTAACTGGATTTCACAATTTGCGAGCAGAAAATCATTTCATATTTCTCACACCTGCCTGTGTATGTTCGCCTGTGAGCGCATGTGAAATCGTGTGTGTGTTTGTGCCAGCATTTCTCTGGAAGCCGAGCAGATAGACGCAAGGTCTTTTCCAGTGGAGCCGCGAGAGGTGAGAGAGTTTGTAGCCCTTGAGAGCCGAGGTCTTTCACAACACCAGGAAAACAAGCGTGCATGGGACCGAAAGAGCAAGCATGCTTATACCGTAGTTAGAACGCACTTAACATTTCTCCTTGTCCAAAGTCTGAATATGATTCATATTAATAGGTCTGCTATGAAAATGGCTTTTCTTCCAGTAAAGATAAAAGATAAACCTTTGCCAGCTGGGCAAAGCTTTGAACGTGCAGCAAAGACACGCTTCAGAGTTTCTCGTATCACAATACACACTCAACTCAGAGATTACAAGACAGTGTTTTATGAAACATAAGTGGATAGTTCAAACTATCCATAAATAAACCATAAACAGCCAGCTGTATATAGCATGATGGAATAATTATTTATTCTAAAGATAGACCAGATATTTATTAAGCATTTGTGTCTTTTATCAAATTGCTGTTGTCATTGTTCTATAATAAATGCTCGGCTTTGTGTTGTGCTTATGAAAATCTTTTACATGTGCTATAATGGCCTCCTGCGGTCTCCTGGTCTCCTGTGGCACATGGTCTCCTGTGGCTTATTGCCTTATGCTAATGGAGTGCAGCACAAACGTACTCTTCTCTGGAGCGATTGGGTTTCTCCAACACTGAATCTTCTGAATCACCCTGTCTTAAGCAGGCGGTTTTTCACGTTTCATTTAAATCCTGACCGAGAAAAGAGATCAAGCTTCTTGAAAAGCCTGAGATAACTGGGGTTCAGTCACAGAAATGAAACTATTTCTGGCGGAATCCTTCCTTTTAATATGATATGCACAGCGTTATGTTTTGATCACACTTTGAACACTGAGCCTTATGTTTCTCCGCGGGCATCACGCGATCATTTACACTTGATGTGTGTGTTTCTTAAAAAATCACAGCCTGCAGCTGTGCCTCTTTTCTCAGGAAGTACAGTCATATAGCTGAACGCAGTATATGTCTAAATCTGTTAGCTAGGAAGACAAAAATAATTCAACAGTTTTTAGACAACATGTCTGATGTTTGTTAAAGTCATGGGGTAAATTATTACACAAATTATTAGGTAATACAAATTAAGCCAGGTAAGGCAAATAAAACATATTCCATTTAACTGTTACCCAGCTACCAGGAAACGTTCTCTTAAAGTTCTTTCAATGTTATCAAAAATGTTCTTGCAATAGCATTAGTAGAATATGCTCTAATATTATATATACATATATATATATAAAGGGCATTTTGAATGTTGAAGTGTTGAATTGAATTGAAGTGTTCTTAACACTTTCTAAAGTGTTCTAACACTAATTTAAAAAAATAACATTTTTAATGTTTTTGTTACTTAATGGAAATGTTACGGAAACATTCTTACAACCTAAAATTGTTAGCTAGGTAACACTTAAGATTATGAGCAGAGGTTTTGCAAAACCTGCTCCCCTGAGAAGAGATGTTGTGATTTTGCTAACGAATGCAAAGCTCAGTGGGATAGATGACCCTCGGTTAGGTGTGACTGTTCTGTGGTTGAATGTATTGCCCTCAGTGATATGTGATAGTCCTCCAGGCAGCTGTTAAATGAGGGATTTCCTTTCACATCGGTGTGTCGGTGATGGGCCTGTAGCCAGAAACCCAGCAGGAGATAAAATCAGAACAAGAGCTGTATCCTCACAGCTAAGCACTGAGTGGTCAATCTCAGCACCTTTACAATAAAAGCAAATAAAGACATTGTAGCTGGACCTTAAATCTTATTTCCCGTTTGAAAGGGAGAAGAAGGAACCTCAGGTACAGCAGCAATGGAGCTCCTCTGTGGAAACTTCAAGTACACAATATGGATATTTGGTGAGTCATAATATTATATTTTTCAGCTTTTAAATATTGAGGTGTGCATTGTATAGTCGTGCAACGATTTATTCTTATGTAACAATTCATTGTTAATTTCAGACCTTCTCTGATGATGTCAGTCTGACAGCTTAGGTGGAGCCAGAGACGTTAACCACTCCCCTTCAACAGTAAGTCTGCTGCGAGTTTAGAAGCGCCTTCTTTTCTAAAGCCAATCAATTCCCAGAAGAAAAATCAAGCCACGCCTTCAATTTTTCCCATTTCACTTTGAGTTTCGTCAGAACACTGAGATAATGTCAGTTCAGCTTCCGGTTTACACAGATTTTAAGTAGCTAACTCAACATCTTTTTTTTAAAAAAGTGGATTAATCGTTATATTGGTATTAATCGTTATTAATAGTCGATTAATTCATGTTGGTGTTTTTCGTCAATTATACTTTTTTACTCATCTAATTATCTTCAGACCACTTTGAATCATTTATAAACCCCCAGTGGCCCGTGGACCACAGTTTTTGAATCCCTGTATTTTGCCTTTTAAGAATAGTAGTCGTATCTTAACGCAATTGTTTAATCTTTAATCCCAAATGCTTCTTTTGTGGATTATATCCCATGCAGACGCTGATAGAAAGACATTCATAACCTCTCAAATCAGTTTCCACCAGTTTTACTTTCCTTAGCCTTCACTTTAACAAATAACATGTTACCGATGTGTGCCGTCACTATACAACAGCTGCATATCAGTTTCAGAACAAACCCAACACCCTTTTGCTTTCTCAGTCATGACACTTTTTGAAGGATGAACTATTGAACAGTTCAAAAGTACATGTGTTTCTGGTCTTTCTACACCCAATTGTCTTTGTGACCTCCTGTCTGTTCACCAACACGTTCCACTACAGTCATAAATGCAGGGAATGATCATAAACCGTGGTTCTGTTGGAAGCAGTGGATGAAGAAAACATTTTTGGACTGAGATGATAAGAAGCACACGTTGGGTGCTTTTGACCTACACCTGCTTTAGAGTGATACAGGTTTGGGCCTTTGGCCTTGGAGCTTCATCAAACGCTCCAGAGACTCAGCTTGAGGCTGGAGAGAGGAGACCAGGATGTCCAGCAGACTTCAACAGAATCATCTTCTCTACGGGGAGCCATCTTACAAACCCCAGCTGCTTCCGAATATGGGAAGGGAGGAAACAATGTGCTGAAGTTCTCAGGCATCCTCTATAAGGTCTAATGTTTATAGTTAGTTTGATACCCATACATTTCTGAAAGCAGAAAAATAATCACTATGAAAAACTTCTTTATTCTGTCCAAACTGAAGACCTTGGAATTAAAGAGACTTGGGGAACTTTTTTGACTTGGGCCAGTAAACAAGCACCTAGCAAAAACCAGACCACCCTAGCAACCACTCAGTAAACGCTTAGCAACCACCCAGGACCTCCAGCCTCATGGCAATGTCTTCTGCACAGATGAGTGCCATTGCCATTTTTTCCAGAAATTGTAAAAATGTAGCTATTTATTAATTAATGGTTAATTTGCAAAAACGTGGTTGCTAAACCAAATATATTGTAATCTATAAAGTATTATATATTTTATTTCCTTTGGGGTTGATTGAGCAATTTAATTAATAGGCTAAAAAAGACATTTGTCAGGCAAATTATTGTACATGTCCAAAGAAAATATTCTTAGCACTGCTTTTTCAGCAATAACAGGATGCGATAAATGTGGAAACCCACAATCTCAGAATGTTGACTAATGTTCTCTAAACTACTCTCAAAGTTAACAAAATGGTTATTGCAGTAACATCAGTAGAACTTTTTATATATCATATATCAAAAACGTTACTCTTAAGTTCTTAGTGGAACCTTTTAAAAATATTAAACAAAAAACATTAACATTAAAAACATTATTTGTTTGAATAGCGTTCTTTTAACCAAGCAATAATGTTAATACAATGTCTAAAAAACTGGGCATTTGAATGTTCCTACAACCTTTCAAAATAACTTACTTAATGGAAACGTTAGGGAAACGTTCCTACAACAAAAAATGTTAGCTGGGAAAATGGCTTTTGTCCCTTTCTTAGAAAATATTTTTTCCTTCTTTTATAGACAGTGATTACAGTGATTGCAGGCTGATTATAAGAAGCAGATGGGTAATAACAGTTTGTCAGTTACGCCGGGTATGTTTGCAGGTCTGTGGTTGAGACAGTCAGAGAATCACAGAGGCTCATGCATTGGTGCTGTAGGTAAAGGAAGGAAACTCGGAGAACGGAGAGTACAACAGATGGCTTCCACAGGAATTCTGTCCTCTATGGAAACTGATATACAGGTGCCAGGAATCAAGAACTCGGCAGGATGGAGGATCAACAAAACTGTGGTTCTCATTCTGTTCGCTTTCAGCACGACTGTGAGGACGTCATTGTGCAAAACCGGCTTAAAAGAAAACTAATCATATTGGCCAATACATAATATCCATGTAAGCCCATTTGAAATACATAGCAGATGCATAAAACAAATGAAAGTCAGAAATTGAATTCAGGTCAGACTGGGAAATGTTATTGCCACAGACACGATGCTATTTATTTTGTGGGAATCTGTAATTCCTTAATGTTTAATAAACACATGAAATTGCACAAACAGTATCAAAAATTATACAGAACACATAAACAACAGCAGAAAATTATTTCAAAGTATTATATTAATTCATCTGACTGAGTTAAAATTATATACAGTGTATTTTCAAGGCTTGTACAATATTGCTTGTATAACGCCATTTATAGATTTCCTCGTTGCAATGTGTTAGACCTGTTTTTGTTTTTTTGCTGAATGTTGATCGTTACACAACATCATGTTCTGTTTTTGCACATCTATAGAAAGGCACTGTAATGTATACTGTACTTTACTGTACTAAGTATGTGAAGGTATAAGCACGCAGCTCAGTGTTTCACAGATTGTTCTACAGGAGAGGCTGTGATTTTCAAATGCAGTATATAATAGTGCATTTAGCAGACCCACCACAGTTTCCCAGCAGGCACTGCTTCCCACCCTAAGCTTTAACACTAAATCAACTCATGTACACACTGAGTGTGTTTCACACTGTTTTACTTACATGAGCTCTTCTGCAATGCAGAGAAACATCTGCTTGTGACACCGAACGTTTCACTTGACGATTAGACAAGTTGGATATCATTTTGTAGCAAACGTTTACGGTACATGACGTGAGTTTTCGGTCTGTAACTCAGTGTATTGTAACAGTTCTCAGAACGTTGGCTAACGTTTCTCGAAAAGGTCTCTCAAAGTTATTAACAAATTCCTGCAGTAACCTTAGTTTACTTTTTTTAACATTATATATCACATTATATATCATAATGATATATATATTATATATCATTATATATTATATATCAAAAACACTGTTAAGTTGTTATTGGACCGAATGTTCTTATGTGAAAATGTGAATAATGGTCTTTAATTCAATAACATGAACACGGCCTAAAAAAAACCTCCTAGAACGTTTTTGTTATGTAATGGAAACGTAGGGAAACGTTCTTACAACCTAAAATTGTTAGCTGGGGTAGTATTTTTTACACATGTCCTCTTCATCACCTGTGTGAAAACTGCTTTATGGTTGAAACATTAACATTAACATACAGCACATGACCTGAGTTTGAAACTTGACCTTTAGCGCCATCTAGTGGTACACAGAAGCGGATGGCACCTCTTAGTGTTGACCTGACTGCTGCTGTTATCAAAATAAAAGCCTTTGTGGTGTTTCTAAGCCTTAGTGTACATTTACTCAGAGTGTACAAGTTCATTTAAGCATATTTTGCAATAAAAAATCAAAGCAAAAATGGCTTGGGTCGGTCAGGAGCTGAATTTTTTCTCACAAAATCAGTCGACACTTCAACAGCACGCTGCATAACAAAGATTTTCCATTCATGTTGCTTCTGAAGTTGCTGTAAATATAATTGCAGGCTTACACGCTTTGGTTAAAGAGTGTATGAAGTCTTTTGAGGCACTTTTTATTGGATTATAAAACTGTACCCACCTGCTTTTAATACTGACAGTGTGATGCCAGATGGAAACCATGTGCATGTCACTATTTGACTGTATTCATATTTCATTTCATACACAGATATGCATTTCCATAGCTTTAAGGTTAGCCTTAACGATTGTAATTGTTTTATGTGTGACTTTATATGTTACCGCAATATGGTAGCTATAATAGTTCAAACCCAGGCCATTTTACTGACTAATAGTGATAAATCGCTCGCATGAGAGTGAGTAAATGAGGGACTTCAGGTTATTTTTGGAGGAATGCATGTGCATCTCACAACGATTTCTGCTGTTACTTTGTATTCGTTATAGGTTTTGTGATGTGCATGTAGAATAAGAAACAACTAATTCAGTTCAGATGGTATTTGTTAATGGTGTAGACCGTTTCTTTTAAATTGTATTTATTTTAGCTCCTGTGTGATGGGCCCTTTTGATCAGGCAGGAGGTGGAGAACAATCCAGCCAAATGTTCTGGTTTCTTCCAAAATGAGGACTAGCGAGCAGTCATCTGTGAGGATGAAGGGCCCAAATGCTACCCCAGGTGTGTGCTATAACCTGTTCCAGTGTGTAGATGCCACAGGAAGTGTGTGAGATGTGTTGATGGTGGTGAACATGGTGGCCCACAAGAGCCAAATGAAATCTGTAAACAAGAACCACTGATCAACTGTTTCATTTCTACTGTTGTAAAATTACATATTTAGATAAGTGACTATTGCTTTAATTTTACATTATGGGATTCATATTTTTGTATTTGTTCTTGTTTATTATTAAATCAATGTTTAAAAAAGGTTAAAAAAGGACCAATGCCAATGAATTATGTACAGTTGTAGTTTGTAGGTAAAACGGTATATTCAAAACATAAAGTATGCGTACAAATAACAATATAGTATATAATCTACATAATCTCTACATTTAAAATCAGACATTTTAAACAAAGAGTGACATGACACTTGACATGGTGCAGCATGATGGATAAATGTTTGCTGTTGTTCAATTTAATATTCAAAATGGCCCCTAAAGTGCCAATAAGAGGAAAATAATCAATAAAAAAGTTATTGTCAATGTTATCCTTAATCCTTATGTTTAGAGATACTTTAATACTTAAATGCTTTATCCAGTATTCATAAAGATCTCAATAACACACAGCAGCACCACATCAGATGAGAAATACAAGGTATTTGTACAGGGTTTTTAAAAGGAGAAACCACAGTAGCTGCCTTCTCTTTTCAGTGAGTGTGTACTGTACCTCTGGAGACATTGAATAAAGAGCTTTTCTATTTTAAACCAAGCTTTCACATATTATAACGCCACCCCGGCTATGATGTGTGAATCATCTTTGTTTGGCTTCGTTTTGGTGTCCAGAGAATCCAAGCTGGATGGAGTGTCATCCTCCGAGCTGATTTCCTGTGATGGGCAGACAGGCACATATTTGATCCAGGAGAAAGAGGAGAGGCTGGCAGTAATTCCGAAGGGCAGCCCATACACATCATCACTCTCTGTGGTGTTGTCTGATTTATCCTGATGGACTCTGTTCCACGCAGCGATGCCTCGTTCACGCTTTGTTCCTGCAAAAACAGTTGTATTTCTATACTTTAAAAATTCTATGAACACTATATATGGCCCGTCTTCCTTCACTTGCATTTTTCTACATGTTCTTGTGATCTATGCTGAGGTTGACAGTTGTAGAGTTACTTCCAGAACTTACCAGGGATGGTGTTGTCAAGAATGAAGCCAAAGAACCCTCCAACAAACATACTTGTTGTAAGAAGAACTTGAACCACCTGGTCCAGTTCAACAACACCTAGACAGAGCGAGTGACAGTGACAGAGCGAGCGAGTGTTAGGGCCAGTTCACACAAATGCAATTTGGCCTTGCATTGTTTTTTATGGTTTTGCTATGTAAAAATACTCTAGACAACTCTGATCTTATCAATGTTAGTTTCAAATAGCGAGTGCACCAATTAGAAGAAGCTGGGAGTGATGTAAGCATTGCAAACGTGTTTACAGTAGCAACTGTTTATTATTTAATTGATAAATCTCAAGACCCCTGCATTATTCAGTGCTGTGTTGCATTATTAAATGCAAGAAAGGATTCTTTGTGAACAGCTTCATAGAACGGCTTGTTCTTGTCTGGAGCTAATCATAGTTTAGTTACCTGTTGCTATGGCTGTGGGGTTTTTCAGGATCCAGTTGGGAATGACCAGGCCAGTGAACATGGAGAATCCAAAGATGAAGATGTTTCTTGAGGAGTTCATATCTGCATACTAATAATAATGGAGAGCATTAGATGTAATAAAAATGTTTAAAAAATGTTTGTGTTGTTTGCTTTTTGCATGAGGCAGTTGCTGTCTACCTGTAGGTTTGAAACTCCTGCAGCAGTAATGACCCCAAACATAACCAGAAACATTCCTCCAATGACAGGTGTTGGTATTGTCGTGAAAATGGCTCCAATTTTCCCAAAAATCCCCATTATAATCATCAGAAACCCACTGGCCACGATCACCATACGACTGCCAACCTGCCAAAAGGAAAGGTTTCTCGCAGTTAGTGTTGTAATTTCATTCAAGCTTGTCTATATACTATAGACATGTCTATACACAAAATGTGTTCAAAAGGGCATTGTAAAAGATTTTAAGGATGGGATAATGTACAGTCAACTGGTTGTTATTGCAGAATAAACCTTGTTATTGCAGAATAAACCCAAGTTGATAAGAACCCCATTGTGGAGCAGAAGGGTCTTGTATTGCAATAATGACTCACTAACTTAACATTGTTAATTGACCAATCAGAATCAAGCATTCCAGAGGGGCGTATCATTTTGCATATTAAATGCTGTTTACATGCAACGTAATAGGATAATGCAGTAGGAAGATGATGTGATTATTGTGAAACCTTGTACCTTGGTGATCCCCAAAGCTCCTACATTCTCACTGTAGGAGGTGGTTCCGTTGCCTGTACCCCAGGCACCTGCCAGAAGACACCCAATGCCTTCAATTCCAATGCCCCTGTTGATGGCATGTCTGGGGGGTGGAGGGGCTCCAGATAACCTGGCACAGGCGTGATAATCCCCCACTGACTCTATCATTGAGGATATGACCCCTGCCAGGATTCCAAAAACCCCGGCCAGGCTGACGGTTGGAACGCCCCATTGACCTGGAAAATGAATTACATTTTTATGTGACGACCTCCATCATTTTGATGCAGAAACACATTTGGAGTTTAAAACGAGAAAGGTAAAAAGTCTTAGCTTTCTAATTATACTGTTTTCTGCTCTAAACTGTAAATGATAAAATCATTTATTTTATACTTTAGTGTATAAAAACCCAAAATGTGTTACTTGGTCAATATGACTCTAAATGATGGATATACAGTAAATATATTACTATGATTGCTGTAAACATACAATGTGGCCCATAAAAGAGTTGATTAGCTATAATACGCACACAAGTACACGCCAAAAAACACCAGAGAAGGTAATACAAAAGGTTCTTCACAGCCATGCCATAGAAGAACCATTGTTGATTCCTCAAAAGAACCTTTTCTTTCATACCTTTTTATGGAGCCTTTTTCCATTACAAAGTAACAGAAAGGTTCTATGGACAGCCAAAAAAGTTATTCTATGTTATTGTGGAGCCCCTTTTTAGAAATATATCCTAATTGTGCTGGTTGAAATACCTGGATAGGGGAATGTGAACCAAGGGGCCCTTCCAATAACATCTCCTTTCACATCAGTGCGAGCCAGATAGCCGTACTGGACAGGGTCAGAGGGCAAAACATTGTAGATTGTCAGGATGTAGCAGATCAACCAAGACAGGGTGATTCCCAACAGAACCTGAGGAACCACACCAAAACACTTTGCTTAGCAAGAACAAGTCTGCTTTAACAAAGCATTGACATTGAGAAAATACGTTTATATATTTGAATGACTTACAGGTAGAATCTGAAATATGTACATCCTTGTGATGTGAAATTTCTTCTCTTTGCTATAAGTGGGGAAGGGAATGGCAATATGGCGGAGGTACTGGGAGAACATCACAATTAAACATGTTGTCCTGTGGATGACAGACAGATAGATGTTATCTGTGTGTTTAGATCTAAATCTGTTTTGTATATTTTAAAGACTTAGAAGAGCTTTGCTTCTGACATTTTGAGATTATCCTCAACATTTATAGCCTAAAAGTGTGGTCACACTAGACTTTAATCCTGTAACATTACTCTGAACTCTCCACCGAATATGAGAAACAGGATATGATGTCACACTCTATGGTTTCAGTTTTTACACTCCACTTGTCTTGCAACAGTGCAAACTGTGCAGTTTTGATCTTTGTATTAAGCCAAAAAATCAATCTTTAATACTTACATTTACATTTATGGATTTAGCAGACGCATTTATCCAAGCGACTTACAGTTCATTCAAGTTATGCATTTTGTCAATGCATGTGTTCCCCCCAACTTTTGCACGGCTAATGCAATGCCCTACCAACTGAGCTACAGAAACAAGGTTGAACGTTTTTCCATTATGTAAATTTGCAGGTCAGAGTTTTTAAACAAACATGAAACCTGGTAAGCAGCAAAAGGTGATATGTTGGATTTCTGCTCTTTCATATAATGCTAGTACGCACATAGCTGAGATGCCCCAGTGGTCTCCTGCGTTCATCCCAGCAGAGTCAAACAGTGATAGGCCTATCAGTGAAATGGTTGGAGCGATGGTCAGAGGACCAATGAAACGCATGAAGAGACCGATGAGACCGGAGAATCCCACCAGCACTTGGAACAGAGATCCAACCATGATGGATCCTTGAAGCTGTGCAGAAAAGTGAACTGAAGCTTTAGAACTACTCTATAGAAAAGCTTCTTATGATGTTGTATTGGTCTCATCAGATCGTTAAAGATACATCTGATTAAACTGTTATTGAGATACTCACCACCTGCATGCGACTCTGCCAAACGTGGATAAACTCGAGTGAGGAGATGTTGACCAGACTGGAATTCTGCGTCCAGCCTGGACAGCTCCACTCAGGCATTGAAAGTAAAGCCATGCAGGGTGAAAGAAGAGTAAATGTTCCGCCCTGAAGAATGGGTAACCTGATGAACGGAAGAGGATAAATTTGGCATCAGCATTGTAGTTTAAAAACAGCTATTAACCGTAAGAAGTCGAAATTAAGAAATTGTCATTCTTGTCCACTTCTGATGTTTAATGTTCCACTTGGGATGGTTTTGTCAACTTAGAAGTTTAGGGAATTTCTTAGCTGGGGCATTTCAAACTGTAAAACAATCTTGTAGAACATCTACAAAATGTAATTCAGTTCATTTTTTGTGCCATTTGTAGCTAATTCTACAACAGTTATAATACTTTACACAGAAGGCAGCTGAAGAGCTAAGAGGCCTGAGGAATGTGGACTTTAAATGTGCTGAACTCTGCTAATAAGATGGAAAATTCCTAATCTTATTAAGTTTTCTAGCTGCTGCAGAAGTGCAGTCTGACCGATGCCCCAAATACTTCTACGATACATCAGCGTTACATTCTTGCTTCAGATTCGTCATGTTTTATTAACATACAAGTATGATGTCCTCTGTAATGCTCTTGAGGAACTGAAGGTTTGTGGTGTTGGCATAGCAAGACATTTGCTTGTTATTCAGTTCAACAGTCAGCCCAGCAAAACACAACAGAGTTTCAGCCTAAAACATCCAGGGGCCTATCAGTATATAAGGCAACATTATTCGCACTTCTCTAGGTCAATGAACTCATGAGTTTGGATTGTTTTCGTAGGAGATGGCTGCCCAATAATTCTTGCCCATAGGCAATTTCATTTATGAGCTACTGTAGACTAAATTTTGATAAAGTTAAGAAAGAAAAACAGTTTATTTAAAAATGCCAAAACATTATTTCTACTAACATTATTTCTGATTTAAAATCAAAGAGATTTGCTTAATATGTAAATCAAAGAAAATATCTGAATTGCTTCCAGTAAATATAATGCCAAAATAAATCCTGTTATCCCAGAACACTGGCCAACATTCTCTAAAAGTTCTATCAAAGTTATCAAAAAACATTGTTGCAGTAATGTTAGCAGAATGTTTTTTTTGAACATTATATATCATATATATCAAAAATGTTTGTCTTAAGTTGTTAGTGGGATGTTTTAAAAAGTTAGAGAATTAAATCATTAAATAACCAAGCGATAATGTTAATACAACATTTAAAAAACTGGATGTTTTGAACATTCCTAGAACCTTCAAAATAATATTTTAATGTTTTTGTTGCCTAATGAAACAGTAGGGAAACGTTCTTACAACCTACAGCTGCGTTGTTGTTTAACCTACGTTTCGTCACAGTGTTGGTATTTTGTTGTGTAGTTGTTCATTAGGTTCACTGTGCAGGATGTTTTGCCAGTGGAGTTATGTGAAGAATCATACCTGACTCCAAAAGTGACCTGCAATAAGGTGCACAGGCCCGACACGAAGAAGATGGTGCTGATAAGGTGACTTTGCGTGAGGCCGTCATACTGTAGACACAAGCCCTGAGACAGGATCAGAGGAATGGCGATAATTCCTCCGAAAGCTGTGAGACAGTGCTGATGGAGAGAATGGAGGTGTGGGTTAAGTGTGTCTTTGTGTAGCCTTCTGTACACAGTCTATGTACAGTGCAGTCCAAAAGTTTGAAACCACTAGTGAAAATGTATTTTCTTATAATGTAATATAAGATTTTTCTGCACAATGCAAAACGTTTTCTTGTTTGAAATTGTCTACATTCTATTGTTTTTCCAGATATAAATGGGGGAAAACATCCCAGATTCAACGTGGTTGCATCTTTTGTATATTGGAACTTTTATTTCTTTATGCATCTAAATAATGTACATATGGCTGTGTTTAATGTAAGCAATGAGGAAAACAGACACAAAAAATGCATGTTAGTCCTGTTTCACAGGAAGTGGTGTATGCAGTACTCACCTGAATCCCCAAAATGATGCACAGGTACCATGGTGGAACATCTGTCACACAGTAGGCTAGTTTGTTACTGTCTCCCTCCTCTGAAAAATGATCATTTCCATTCTCATTTACCGGCAACTCACAGAAGCGATCCACACCGTCAACCTAAAACCAACAACCAAGTCACAAATGTGATGTAATATGACAGAATCAACCTCACTGCATGAGTTTACACCAGCAAAAATCATTTTATGTGTCGGATCAGATATCAGTAGCTCTTTAAGTTATCTGCACAGCTTGTACTGTAAAGTTTGACGATGATAACCATCTTACCGATTTTGCAAGGGGTGTTTTAACAGTATTTTTAAAAATGAAAACTTACCAAATCTAACTAGAAGGGTTAAGTATGTACACCAACACACAAACAAGTTTACTTATCTATCTAAATGGGACTTCTATTGTTTTTATACACAGCTAGTTATAAACAATATAACCTAACCCACACTCTAACCCTAAAAGAAAACTTTCTGCATTTTCACATTTGTTTGTGAAAAGACTTTGTTTACTATATTTTTATTGTGTTTTTACAAATGAGGATGCCAAATTTGCTCAGATTTGTCAGGTTTTGCAGATTTTTGAGTACACATTTGTCCCCAATATATGGTTTAATAAACCCACACACATTTACACACACGCACGCACGCAGTGCTTTAGCCACTGGAATGTGAAGTATGACCCCAACAAACCTATACGTTTCTAATCAGTCACAGTGATAAGAATCTTCAGTTACGTAATCGATAAGGAAGAATTATCACACACCATAGATTTTTACCACTGTGTTTTTTGAGATCTTATAACCTCTGGCTGTATTCTGACATACCAACAGAAGATTTACACAATGAAAACAAAACCCTTTTCACACCCATAATCCTAAAAAACTGCCAAATATTTAATCAACTCATCGTAACAGAGTAAATAGTTCATAAGCAAATGAAACGAGGTTTTCTGTCCATTAATGGAAGATACTTACAGTAAACGCATAGTTGTCTAACCCGTTGCTGGATTTGTCTGGAGCCATGAGTGTGGCGTAGACACTGAATGAAGAGTTCTCAATGAAAATCTTAAAGACAGACTTCACTGAAGAGAGAGAGAACAGGAGCTAGTTAAGGACAGTATTAAAAGAAAAGCTGGGGTGAGGACGGGAGGGGAGAGGGCACGAGACGGGCTGGTGCTTCTGCTGCTGATTGTGAATGCAATGGGACCAATCAGCTGCTCATGTGAACTTGATTTCACCAGAGCTAACAGGCAGCTGATCAGAGCCACGTGCTGGCAGGGCAGAGAGCTTTCTGGCTTAAGAATACACACACTCTGATGTGTGTATTTGCACCAGTGCGTTTAAATGCATGTTAATTCTTTTGCAATTCTTTCTGTGCTTCCTACACACGTAACCTAAAAGGTGCGTCATGTGGTGCCATTTAAATGGACTGATTTTAATTATTTATTATGACTGA
>JAZGTH010000067.1:3867500-4120000 GCA_036877525.1 Chromobotia macracanthus | reverse complement strand
GTAAATGATACTGGATAATCAGTTCTTCTTCTTATTATTATTATTATTTGCGAAAGTCTTGCTCAAGGTCAGACCTAGAACTCTAAATAGAATCTAAAGATTGGAGAAATTTGTGGGCTGATACAAACAAGGTAGAAAAATAGGGAGAAACCAAAAGCTAAACTTAATGATAGTAGAAATATGGCAGAGCTCTGATAAATGGTTCAAGTCCTGTCCTGCAACTGTCAGCTCTCATTTGAATACTCACAAAAGAGCATGGAGCACTTCTGGGTCATCCATATGGAGTCATAAATCTGCTTGTCTTAGACTTCGAAAGAAAATGAAAACAAGCAAGGGAATGACAGAAGGACACAGTAGCCTCATATGACTCCTGTCCACCCTTCCCCGGCCACATCAGCAGGGGTTTCAGGGAATCTGATCGATAAAGACTGGCCCCACAGACCCGAATTTTCTACCCTGCCCCCACTACCCTCACCTCCTGACACAAAGAGCCCCATCTCTTAAAGTCCCCCGGCGGTGAGCTATTGATTTGAGTCTCTGATGCTGGAGAGGTTTAATCGCTGTTGGATTGTGAAGAAGCAACACGCTCAGAATTTATATTGCACCAACAGAGAACAGATTTTGCATCAGTTATAGGTGTAAGTCTGTACATTTAATGTTACGGATAAAGCAGTGTGAGTATCTAAACGTCTGTGAGTATTAGTGGATGTTTAAAAATTGTATAAGTTAATGAACATAACAGTTGAGAAATTAACATTTATATGCTGTCTCATAATTTATCATAGTTTTTGCTTATTTAATTTTTATAATCCCTAAACTTTGTGTTTATTTCAAGACCTGAATCACAGATTTTTAACCCAACCTGAGACTTTTGAACCCCATTGTAGGACTTAAAGGTAAGGTAGACAATTTCGGGGAGGCTAGTAACAGTAATAGCTGGTAATATAATAAATATTAATAGAAATATATTTAGAGCACTTTGCTTAGTGATTGCTATCAGAAGAGACTCTCAACCAGCATAACAAAAAATGTTTCTGAAAAAGATCACCTGCCCTGCCTTTAAGGATAAAGATTTGAATAATTATTTCAGTAGAAAAAAATAGTTTTGATGCTAATTGTATTTGCTATTAACGTATTACTGAGAAAGGGTACTTTTAAAAAGAACATGAATGAGAGACAGGGAGGAAAACAATACAAACAACAGTTACCCTTTTCTTACCGTATCCAGTGATTTTCAGAGAGAGAGTTTTGGTATATTTGTAAATGATATAAGGCAGTTGCAATTCTCTGTTCTGTGGCTTTGCATAAGCAGTGTGTCTTTATCCCTGCGGTATCTAATGAAGCAGTGAAGGATCTAATATTCACTTCTTCTCTCCATGTAGAAAGTGTCTAGAAGTTTGCAGTTTTATGTTGTGTCTATTTCTGCTGCAGTGAGACTTCGGGACTTCAGGAAAGAACTGCTGTGCTTTACCCAGGGTGTGTGTATTGATTATAGCTTTACTTTAGCTTCCTCGACTGCAGCTTCAATGGCTGCAGTAAAAGAACCGTTGGCTCTCATGATGAAGTGAATAAAGCTTGTACTTTGCTCTTACAGGGCAGTTATGACTGTTTGGGCAATTGACTGTAGACTATAGACTCCATATTGCTCACTCAGTCTCTCCGTTAGTGTGATGCCTGCTTTTGTGGCTTTACAGAGTACATCATGTCAGAGAGAGATGACCTTGATGATAAACTGGATTTAAAGCTATAGAACTGTATGTATTTTACATGTATACATTATCGTATATATATTTTGTATATATTTTTGCCATTTATTTGTTGCTAGCAGAAATGTATTTTGTCATAATTCAGAACCACAATTGAATGTCTGCCAACAAAGAATGTTTTCTCGCCTGCATAGTGATCTATCAGCAGGGGCTAATTTTATGAAGGGGCACAAACATATGAAGCTAACTCAGTGCTGAGGTCTGTAACCACCAAAATATGCAAGAAGACATGCTGGGCGTGTACAACGGGGAACATTTGCCTAGAGTTGTTGCCTAGAGAACTGACAGAGTTCTGTATGCTTCTAGTCTTCATATAATCCTTCCCTAGATCTTAATTATCTACCAGCGTTTCATTTACACTTACATGTAGGCCTTTAGTGGATGCTTTTATCCATTTCAGCTTACAAAAAACAGCAACAAAAGGAAGACAACAGTCCCAGTCATTCATTACACAGTCTGTTTAGAGGTGGTGGCCATTGGCACAGTTTCCTGTACTCCAGGGTTTGTGTGTTCAGGTGGTGAGTGGCTCATGACCTGTGTGCTGACTCAGTCAGCCCTTCCCAAGTCTCTCACTTCCTGGCTTGTATGTAGGACAATCTCCTTTTAGGACGCTGCTAAGTGACATCATTATTAGATGCTGGAGGCAGAGGACTGGAAAACAGCCTCCACTATACAGAGCAATTTACTGCCCTAGAATACTGTAGATTTTACCTAGTCTGGCTTCAAGAGAGAGAGAGAGAGAGAGAGAGGGATGGAGAGAGACAGCAAAGGAAATAATAGAAAATGAGTACCATATTAGATCGTCTCGAACCGTTTAAACTGTGATGAATAGGCTTGTTTTCATTGCCTCAGGAGGTGCTGCTAATTTATTGTTGTCTGTATAGTGCTGTATGAAGGGGATGATGAGGTCTGCATTTATCATTCATGTGAAGACCCCATACAAGTCGCAGATAATTTATTCTCTAACAGACATCCCTATTGGCTGCGAACAGTGCTGATGTGCACTCATCTTTTCTCCAAATGAGAGGGCCAAATAGCTGTAGTTAGTTAAAGATAGGGCCCTTTGTCATGTCTGGTTCGTCTTCATTGGATTTCCATTATGAAAAATAATTAAATTCGACCTCTTTTATTCAACAAGGTGTAATTAAGAAGAAAAGCATCTTCTCTGCTCTGGGATCGAAATTCCCAAACATCTTCATCTTCTATCCCACAGGATAATGTGGTGTAATGCCGTGTTCTGTTATTCCTGCCTGCGTTCCACTGTCAGCTGAACATGTGTTGCAGATAATAACTGCTGCAGTGCTGCAGAGCTGTTTAGCTGCAGAACTGCACAGTACAGTATATTCACAGTGTATTCTCCTCCTTTACCTTCTAGTTATCAACATAAAAACCATCACAAAATACTATCCCTAACAGGGGATAGTATTACAGGGGATAGCTAACAGGGAACATTGGCTAATGTTCTCTCAAGTTATCCCAAAAACATTTTTGCAATAACTTAGTAGAACGTTTTTTTTATCTTATATATCACATATTTTAAAAAATGTTATTCTTAAGTTGATGATGGAATGTTTTAAAAACATTCAGTATAACATTTTTTTAACCAAGCAATAACGTTAATACAATGTCTAAAAAACGGTGCGCTTCGTAGATCATTCCAAATAACATTTTTTGTTACTTAATGGAAACAATAAGAAAACATTCTTATAACATAAAATTGTTAGCTGGGTATCCATCAGCTGGACCAGAGCCAAACTCAAGCAAAATATTTACACAGGTACAATCTGATTTAGCAGGGAAGCTCTCAGAATGATCCGGTGATTATATTGTTTGGTTTTTCTCATTTCTGAGGAAAGCACTGCAGCCAGACTCCACCATGGATTCATAAGTCTACAAAAGCAAAAGTTGCAACAGGTCCCATAGTTCCCCTGGTTTTTCCCACAAATTGTGGGAACCTGAAACTGGACCTGAAGGTAGCTCAGTAAAAATACAATAACAGGATATGACCATGCGTAGGGATGAAAACCCCGCCAGAACTCAAGCAGCTGCAGGTGTACTGTGGAGCTGGAGCTTGTGTGTTAGTGCTTAGTGCTCATTAAGCATTGCATATCAGTTATATTTGTATGGCTAAAATTATGCTTAATGAGGCTCGACTCCAAAATCATTATGATGTGGTTCCTTTAACTACAGAATGTGGCCCCATACACAAAAACCCATCTTATAATTAAAAAAAAATATGTAAAATATTGGTTATAAGAACTTCATTCAGACACTTTTTGTAATTCTGTAACGTTTCTAAAACCCACGTTCTTTCACATACTTTCTCACAGACTGTCCATGAATCATGGTGATGAATCGCTGAACTGGCAGCACTAGTCCTCTTGTGTATTTGGCTGTACTGTTAGATCCTGCTATGGGGCAGTTTAGATAAATACAGCAGCCTTAAAACCTGAGGGTTTGTTGATGCGGATAATCTGTCAGAGAATAATCTGATTTACAAATGATGGAAATGACATTTGGAGCAAAAGGACATTTTCATTACACATAACTCATACAGCAACAAAAATATTTAGTAGTAGGACTTAATGATAATTCAATGTTTCACCCAATATTTGTGTGTTGTACATATTGTAACATGTTCTGCACCTAACATGTTCTGTATTGGCACCTAACATGTTCTGCACCTAACATGTACTGAATGCTGTTTATGTTGACAGCTGCCTGTGTAGGTGGTGATGAGACGGCTCCATGGGTTTTGAGAGACAGCATCTGTGTGATGGTCTGCCTTGTGACAATGTACAGAGGACAGCTGTATTTATAGCAAACAAAGGACTGTATCATATAGAGATACATATAGATATACCCAGCGAACAAGTTTAGGTTGTAAGAACGTTTCCATAATGTTTCCATTAAGTAACAAAAATGTTATTTTGAAAGTTTTAGGAATGTTTGAAAACATCCATTTTTTTAGACGTTGTATTAACATTATTGCTTTGTTGTGAGCAAGCGTTATTCAAACATTTTTAACTCTAATGTTTTTAAAACATTCCACTAACAACTTAAGAATAATGTTTTTGATATGTGATATATAATGTAAAAAAGTTCTACTAATGTTACTCCAAAAGAACATTTTAATAGCTTACAGAGAACTTTCAGAGAGAGCGTTAACCAATGTTTTGAGAACATTCCTTATTAGCTGGGTAGATGGAAGTAACAATTCAGACTGACTTGCCGGGCGTGAGAAAGACTCCAGTTTTCTTCAAAGCTGAGCTGTAGGAGGATCAATTGAACAGCTATAACAAAAACGTCTTAGTACACACATTCGACACACTATAAATAGGGTTTTTAAATGGCACAGAAAGAATGTGATCAATCTTTGCTTAAAACATTGCTTTGGCCATACAGTATGTGCTGATGTCAGGATACAATCAACGTATGATTTATGTGCTGATTTGTTTTTGCTTACATAATCCTCAGTGTATTTTAAGAGAGTCATAAGGGCCTTAGTGAGGAGGATGCAGAAATTTGTTGTGCCAATTATTTTTTCACTCGCTCTCCAATTTATGTTACCCGTACTCCAGGAAAGTGTTGCCGCATGCAGTCAAAAATTGTTGCTTGGATGATCCCTCAGATTTCCAGTGTTTCTAACTGTATGCAACCAATGAATCAGTTCTATTTAAATATAATATTGTGCTTAGTGAGCCTCGACTGCAAATCTGTTATGAGGTTCCTTTTAGCTCCAGCATGCGGCCCCACTGCAAATACCCAACTAACAATTTTAGGTTGCAAGAATGTTTCCATAACATTTTCATCAGGTAACAAAAACATGACAAATTGCTTGGTTATAAAAACATTGTTCAAACACTTTTAATTCTTACTTTTTAATTTTGTAATGTTTTAATATATGCTATATAATGTTAAAGACACGTTCTGCTAACATTGCTGCAAGAACTTTTTGATAACTAAGAGAATTTCTGAGAATGTATCTTGTTAGCCGGGTAATAACCTGTAGTACACTTAGATGATCGAGATAGAAGATGTCAGGTCTGAATGTGGCCCAGTTGTGAGGATTTTAGGGATTGTGCTGGCAGTGAGACAGAACCCACGACTGTCCTGCTGTCACACACTCACTGCAGCTACTGCAGCTGTCGGATACAAATCACTGACTGATGCCTTCATCTCTTTCTGGCTGTTTCTCTCAGGTGTCTGTTTTTTATGGCTGTCTCAATCAGCTTCTTAGATCAGTAGTATGTACACTAGAGAGTCACACTATCAAAACCGTTCCGCTGCAGTGAAACATTTGTGCCCTAAAGATAACTAAAAAACTACAATAAAAAACAAAACATACCAAAAAAAACATTCTATACAACCAAATATTCAGCTTTTATTTCTAATGTGCAAAGCAGTCCTGCAAACTAAATAAAATTCTAAACACATGTATTTTTAAATGTTTTTAATTATTTCATAATCTATGTATGTTCAACAATTCTTATTATATTTGTTTAAGATGGTGGTGTCACACTCAGAGGTGTCAAACTCAGCTGCTGGAGGGACCTGCAGAGTTTAGCTCCAACCAGCTTTGTGTTTACAATACACTGATTCACGACTTATATAGGAAGTGCATTGAGACACAGGCTATATTTCTCATGCACAGAAATTTCCACATGTTCTATAAATGAGGGGACGTCATATAGATGTTTACACAATAACGTTATTTCAGCTGTTGCTGATGACACCTGCCATATACTTCCTTTTGTTTTATCGGTGTAGGCCAGTCTCAGTTTTAGGGAATAGATGCTTACATGTACATCCCAACCAAATTTTAAGAACAGAATGATATAAATATATGGTATATATATTTTTCTTTCAGAGTACTCAGCATTTTTTTCAAAAAGAACTCAATTATATTTTGCATGCCTCAAAGTGAATGTTTAATAAAAAAGAGATGTTTATTAAGCTACAGTATTGAGAATTTGGGAGAAAATTGTGCTTAATTGTCATAAAAAGGGTAAAAATAGCTGTAATTTCTTTTAATGCAAAATATATAAATTTATCTATATTTACGGTCAGTGGTGCTACTGATGTAAGTTTCTCAAACAATTCTTTAAAAATTAAAAGGAAAAATCTTTCAAATGTTCAATGGCGACATAAACCTTGCAAACTTTGGTTCAGCCTGGAAACTTTGCCTTCCCCAACGTCTACATACCTCCATATCTCCTGAAAATTGAATAGAAACCAGCCAGTCAAAGTGAAACTGTTGAGTTCAACCATTTCTTGTCATTTTACATGCAGTAAATATCAGAGAGTCAGTGGGCAGTCTGTGAACGTAGCATATAAGCTTGAGACTAGCAGGCAAAAGGCCAGAGCTAATGTACGACAGGCAGCGGGTAGAGATTCTCCATCACATTTCAGTCATTTACTCTGTCATTTATCTCTTGATGAAATCATACAAACACTTATGTTTAGCATTAGAAAAATACAGAAGTTTCATAAAGGTTTCTACAGTGTGTTTGAGCATCAGTGTGGCGTGCCGCTCAAACTGGAAGAAAACAGATGGAGACTTCCCTCACCAGCCATCTGCCTCTCACATTATACAGCCAAGATCCATGTCAGTGTTCAGAGCAGCCCTGCGTTCTCTCTCTCTCGCCCTTGTTCTCTCTCTCAGGGCGCAGCTGGGAGGCAGAGGGCCTCCAGCAGGGATTCTGGGATATTGATGGGCCCCCATTTGAAATCACAATGAGGGCCTATTCACACTTCTGAATTAATCAAAACTGTGTTTCCATTTGCGTTTGTGTTTCCATTTGCGTTTCTTCTCACCAGAGTTCAGAAATCAAAGGAAAAGAGAAAATGAAAAGAACACAAGCTGTCAGTCTTAATGTATTAATTTGTTCTGTTGGTGCCAATTTTTTTGGTTTTTAGTCACTCATGATCACAACTGTTTACTGTGTGGACTGTTTTCGCGTGTGACTTTCAAATTTGATTGTTCCTTTAAATGAACGTTTAGAAACGTTCTGGGGTTCACGTGTCGTTCTTTTTGACTTCCACATAATACACATCATGTGCTGTCGCTCTGGTAACAGAATAAGCAGTGTCAGCCAATGAGATGCTTACGTTTGCCTTTAAATAACAGTGAGGTAACCAGCATTAAAATCACAGTATACCACAGTATAAAGAGCGTCAAAGATACAGTCCCTGACGTGAATAAATAAATGAAGAAGAAGGTGCTTTAATATTCAAGTATGATAATTGACTTCTGGTCAACAACAGACTGGTCTGAATACTAAAACAGTCCTCTATTCTCCTGCCGTTTACACTCTAATGGGACATAATATCTGCTCATACAACTAAAATGAGATGATGATTAATTTCAATAAGAAACTGTTTGCATGATAAATAATACATTATTGTGTCAACTCTACTCTGGATCTACAGGAGTTCATTACTATGAAAATAAGGCGTGTATTCTGACCTTTTCAAGAGCTGACGTCCTTAGATTTTATTATTTTAACAAATTATAATGTGAACAATAACGCTCAATCTTGCTGTGTACAGCAAAATGTATGTCCTATATAATATTTAGTTTTTTAAAATAATGTCTCCTGTCAAAAACTTGTCCTGGTCATTTTTACCCCAAAAGTTTATTTTATATAATTATATTTGTATTATATTATATGATATAGAATTATATTTTATTGTAACAAAATTGTAGTTATAAATTAGACAGATTACAGTTACAGATTAAGACAGCATTCTCATTTCTGTAAAGTGGACAGAAAAGCGTGAGGTATTATTTCCTGAGGATCGTTATGACAGGAATGAGGCAGTGCCTCGTTGAGAAATTCCAGTATTTGGCTTTTTCTGCCTCTCCATCAGCAACTTTTCAACTACCTGCACTCTGCCGTCAGAGATGTTGAAAGCTGCTGTCCACTACAATTGATTTTTCTCCATCCATACGCATATCTCTTACACTTTTCCACCAGTTCTTTATTGATTTTCTGTTTTGATGTGATGTGTCTGCTGGTATTGATCCCACTTATGATTTTAACTCATAAAGGCCCGGCTACCCTCAGCATCATAGAGCCAATATAACCTGAAATACCATACTTGATTTCAGTTCACCCAACCTATTGCACCCCTGCACCAGTGTATTTGTATAGTTATTTTACAGTAACAAATTTCGCATATTGTTATGAAGCAGTTTCACAAATATGTAAAAAATAAAATAAATTAAAGATAGACAATATGTAGGCCTATAAATGCAATGCAAAATGCAAAAGTGTGCAGTCAGAGATAATAAACTCACAGCTATAACATTGTGAGTATGCAGCCTGTTTTAAATGGGTCTACCCCTCATCACTTTCTATTGTACATGCACTTTTACTGCACTTTTCTCTTTGTCTTTTTAAAGGTTTTGTATTATGAACAAGTGGCCTTTAAATGCAGTTCATTGATTTTAAAAATTGGGAGCGATGGTTTTGGCGCGTTTTGTCGCTCATCCACCAAGTCCAAGTTCAAAAATACGTGACGGTGCCTTAACAAATCAGCTGGTTGATACCGGCCCGGTCTTCTGCCTGTTTACCATCACTGTGGTCTTGCAATCAAGACGGGATTCATGACTGCGAGTCTTGAAACCCCGGATCTGCATGGTGTGAAAACCTGTGTCAGGAGAATGAGAACACTGTTTCTATTGATCAGAGAGAGGAGCTGAAACATCATCTCAGTTACCTTGAAGTGCAGCACTTTCCCAAAGCAGGTAAAGGAGTGGAATTGTGAAATGTCACAATGACATACAAGCAACTTACATTTTGTTAATCTAGTATAGTTAATCTTTTAGGGAGCGCTAAATTTTTTGGGGTTCAATATAATATTTAAGAGATCAAAATGCCCATGTCATAATGTATGTCAAATTTTACTAATCTGATTCCCTGGTGCATTTAAGAAAATAAGTCTATTCAAATGAAGTCCCATAACTCTTATTGACATTTTCAGGCTGAAGGGCAGCTACACTTGAATGTGTTAATGCTTGATGTTTTATATTTTTGGAGCTCTAAGGGTGCATAGCCCCTTATTTCATCTGTTAGTTGTTGTTTTTTTCTGTTTCTGGTTGGGAGTCTCCTAGAGATGTATGGTGAAAAGTTGTGAATCTGAGCACACTGTTTGGGGAGGGTCTGATCCTGCTAAAAGGAATGTTTTCTAAAAAAGTTCTTGCAGTAAAGTTTGTAGACCTTTTTAACATTATATATCATACATATCAAAGGCGTTATTCTTAAACTGTTAGTGAAACGCTTTAAAAACTTTAAATGAATAGTAGTACAGAATTAAAAAAGTTGAATAATGTTCTTAAAAGCAAACAATAATGAATACTGAACTATTAGCCCTAGAAACATAAATCTTTTGGCCTAGTAACATAATTCTGTTGTTACTTGAGTCATGCTGAGTTCAAATTATTGATGGTGCCAAACAGGGTGTGAATCTGTATTTTGGCAGTTCATTGGCTCCTGACTTTGCATCTTACTGAATCGAAAGTTGGCTGAGATTTGGACAAAAAGGCTTATTTTAATGGCCGTGTAATTGTTGCTTACAGCTGTATTTACACATTGTTAATTCTAATGCAATCTAGATTTGTGATTTTAAGTGTAAACACTAATTTAAATGTGAATTAATTTTGTATCTTATTTTTTGTATCTTTCTCATCTAAAGGCGTTCGGTCAGGCATATACCAACCAACGTAAGGCAGCTGAGGATGGTGAGACGAATGAGGAGACACTGTTGCAGGAGTCTGCATCTAAAGAGGCTTATTACACAAGTCGTCTGGTGGACCTGCAGGCCCAACTTAAAGTGAGCAGCTCTGTGGCCTCCAACGCTCAAGCAGAGACTGAACGTCTTAACGCTCTGGTGCAAGAACTCCGTGAGGTCGGTTTTTATTTATGCACATGACGAAGTGATACCGTTGTCATATTAAACAGTTTATATTGTGCTTAACCACACTGTAATGTGAATTTTACAAGACTGTTTGAAAGTCAAAAGGTCAGAGGGTTAGTCTGAGGGCAGCCAGTTGTGTGTGTGTCAGCAGTCGCTGGAATCAGAGGGTGCTGTCAGGGTCAGGGACTGTCGCCAGAGCCCATTGTAGGGGGCAAATCCATGGCTAAGCTGGGGCAGAAGAGAAATGCCCTGAGCTCGGCACAAAGACACACCATACACACAGTCACTGCAGCCCTTTGAGAAATTTTCATTAAGAATTTTAAAACGGAGTCACATACCTTATATCACTGCTGGTTTTCCTCTGATATACTGTAGTACCACACTGCTCCTGACCCCTGTGTGTGAAGCCCAGGTTTACCCTAGTTACAATAGAGCAGTACTGGGACATAATTGGTTGGTAATCCCCTGGACTTCATGCGCTGTTCATTTGAACTGGACAGCACACCAGCGCTGAATACACGATGAGACATGACGTCCTCTGGAAGAGCTGTGGTATTGTGTACAGTAATCAATATCTTAGCCTACAGGAAGGTCATTTGTCAGGCCGGGCAAAATATTTCAGACCATAATGATGCCTGATACTCTTATTTCAGATTTGAGTGGAATCAAATCTGATGAAGTGAGTGGAATCTTAATCTCCTGATGATGCTTATAAGGTGGGAACATCTTCAGTTAAAGAAATTGTGATGAATATTGTTAGAGCTTTAGATGATAAACAAGTGGAAATATGAATGAGTGATTAGTCAGAGCTGTTTTTGACAGTTTAACTATAGTGGTGAGGTTAAAGGAGATTCATTTTAGTAAATATAGAAGTGTGAAGAAGGTGAGTCACAGCCATGTTCTTCCTGTCCAGTCAGCTTCTGTGTTTCTCCAGTGCTTGCTCAAAGCCTCCCCTGTTTCACACCTTTGAGTTTTAATCAGCAGTGTGTGTGCAAGAGGTTTCTCTCTCTGCAGTGGTTATTTTTATGTTCCAAGAAAGGAAAAAAAGACTGTTCTTTGACCAAGAAAGAGTTGCTACCATTTTGTCATTGCTAGGGTGTTGCTTAGAAACTGTAAGCTATTAAGAGGTTTCATTTTCCCATTGTTCCTTGCTATTATAGCTGTCCATTATGCATTTATGCTGTATCTTGGAATGCCACTAATGCTGCATAGAGCTGTATGCAAAATCCTGTCATTGTATCTGTCACATCTGTTTCAGCCATTAAAGGTGCATTTTCCCTTATACATTGAAATGTGAGGAAGAAAGCGCTGAGTTGAGGGTTTCCTCTGACGGAAAGCAATTTGTTATCCGGCATTCCTGTCTGCTCAAGTGTGCCCATGCTCAGTTAGACTCTAACAAATACACTCTTACTTAAAGGCTTATAAGCAACCTAATGGATTCCCTACAAAGATTTATCATGATATAGTCATACAGACCCTAATGCTTTATGACATGCAGAAGCTTGTTTTCAAAGACTGTATACCTGACAAAGATTTATGTTATGCCAAGATGCTTACTCTCAATTGCATAGGCCTTGAGGTCAATTATTCCCTGGCTTTCCCCAGTCTGAGTGCAATATGGTCTCTTCATACTGCACTCAGACATCCCATTTGATCAACAACGTTCATGAACGTTCATGTCCATATTAACTCTTTAACAGACATGCTTACCTGATTTAATCAGTGACCCTTTCTGTTAAAACGAGGCCATGCTTTCCATACAGCCAAGTAATTCCCTCTTTACCCTGTCTTATCTGGGTCTTTTCTCTCTCTTTCAGAACAACGAGAAGTTGGAGCTTCAGAGAAACCGGATGAGAGAAGAAATCAGAGAGTATAAGTTCAGAGAGAGCAGACTACTGCAGGACTACACTGAACTGGAGGAGGAGAACATCACCCTGCAGAAGCTGGTGTCCACACTTAAACAAAATCAGGTATTCACACCCGCTCCCTTAAACCATCATCAGAGATAGCGTATCGATTTCATGTCTTTTTGAAGCATACTTGTGAAGCCCGTTTATATGCTCTGTATCTGTTATATAACACAAGGGTTTTTACATTTTATGATGCCGAGAACCCCCAAATATGATGAAACTTGTGAGGGACCCCCTTCCTAAAATGTATATCCATCTTTTTATTTGTGTAAAGACACATTTAAATTGTGTTCGATAAATTATAGGCTAATTAGTAAGACATTAGTAAGATTCCCTGGGAATTAAAGCCACAACCTTTGCGTGGTTGTGCCACACAAAGGCACAACCATGCAATGCTCTACCGTCTCTACCTGCTCTACCTTTATGCTCTGCCGACTCACAGGAACACCTAGACAAAATGTTTCCAAACATACATACACCTAAAGCAATGCTGGATGTATTAACCTCAAGATAAACATTTTCAATTCAAATGTATTGCAGCACCTTTCATAATCTTGTTTCATAGCAGCTTTACGAAGAATTCTTACAACCCTCACTGAGCAAGATGAAGGGGACTGTAGTAAGGAAAGCTCTAGAAAGATACAAAACACACATAAACAATTCTGGAACGTATGTATGTACCAGTACAATAGAGATGAACACTAACATTGTTTGGAGAGCCCTTTTAGGGGTCACTGGACCCAAATTTGAAAATCCCTGATATAATACAAAGAATTGCAAACTTCGATTCCAAAAAAACCTCTTCCTTGCTTTAACATTTTCACAAAAGGTGTCCACAATTATGCCTGTTCACATTTTTCATCAACCCTCATTAATTTACAGGTGGAATACGAGGGTTTGAAGCATGAAATCAAAGTTTTTGAGGAGGAGACCGTGCTCCTCAAAAGCCAGCTGGAGGACGCCTTGTGCTTGAAAGACATCTCCGAGGGGCAGTTAGACGAGGCGTTGAATTCTCTAAAGAGTGAGAGAGAACAGAAGAACAACCTGAGAAAGGAACTGGCCCATCACCTCAGCCTGACGGAGAGTGTGTATGGAGCCAGTGCCCACCTGACCATATCTGCTGTGGAGGGGCTGAAGTTCGCAGAGGAGGCAGCGACCAACGGCACATCTGCTGCAGGGTCGAGTCCCAATAATGAAGATAGTAACCGGTGTAACGAATGCAATGGGCACACACTGAAGATGAATGGAGAGTTCCAGCGATCTGCAGGCAGGAAGGGAGAGGGGCTGCACCCGGTGTCTGATCTCTTCAGTGAACTGAACCTGTCTGAGATGCAGAAACTCAAACAACAGCTCCTACAGGTTAGTCACGTGATGCAAAGGGCATAAAATATGGAGGATTTTGCACAACACAATAGATAGCTTTGATGCCTATGTGGGGGTCATAGGTTCGAATCTGGTCTATGTAATCGCCTGATTTAGTTCATGTTCTTTTTCAACTAATCATTTCATGTCTACTCTTCATTAAAAGTATCTTCTTTAAATATCAGGTTGATATTAGTCTATAAGATCAACTCTTTCTTATTTTTGTCCATCAAGTTATCAGTCTGTCAGTATGACTGTTAATTAATTGATTTATTCATTTCATTCATTTATTCCTGATAAAGCTGCTAGGTAATACAATTTTTTTATTTTATCTGTTTAGGCTCAGATAGTCATAGTATATAAATAAATCAATGAGGGGTGCTTTGGGAAAACTAGCTGTTTACACATTTAGTGCATTAATGGGCAGCTATCGATGACTTCTGAGTGAGGAGCTTTTCATTAAACCCATCGCATGATACAGACAACAGATCTCAAACAGAATCTATGGCTTGACCTGTCAGACTCACTATATGTACATCTCTTTGACATTTCCATCGCCTTCCTAGCTAACAATTTTAGGTTGTAAGAACATTTCCCTAACATTTAGTAATCAAAACGTTTAAAACAATCAAAACATCCAAAACAACAATATTGTTTGGTTATTCAAATGTTTCAAGAACATTATTCAAACATTTTTTTAAATACATATAACATTAAAAAAGTTCTACTAACATTTCTGCAAGAACATTTTTTGATAACTTTGAGATAACTTTTAGAAAATGTTAGCCAATGTTCTGGAAACGTTTCCTGTTCACTGAGTTAATGCTTCGATTTTTTTGTAAGGACTGCAAAGCCCACAGTGTAAAATTAAAGGACAGTGGACTGTAGTGAAGGAGATGGTCTGCTTCATGCTATGGGAGAATTCTGTCAGGTTGATTACCATTATGAACAAGTGTTTCTTGTCAGTTGCTGTAAAAGCACGATGCAGTTAGTAATGTGTTTGTATGTGCGTTTGCCATGGGCGTCCACATTGAGAGACAGTAGGGAACAAGAATAGAAAATCTGCCAGGAAGGACACAGAAACAAGGAGCGTCATACTGCATGGTACAAGTCCAAAAACCATAGTAGTACTATGGTATTTTTGTTTCTTGGGAGAGTTAGTACTGATAACACCATGTACTAATGGGGTTCAGGTAATTATAACTAATCAATTATAGCTGATATACAAATATAACTAACAATTAAATCAAACTGTGAGCTAAGCAGAATAGCACAACCATCCAGAAGGTATAGTAAGGTACATTTTTATAAGATTCACAATTCTGTCAAACCTACAATTTTAAAGAATACTATATGCAAATTGATTGAGGTATAATTTGTATTTTAAAGCTGCAGTCTATAACTTTTGGGGTTAAAAATTATTATTATTATTATTATTATTAAGCAAGTACATAACAGATCAGTGCTTAACACAATCTTACCCCAATTCCCAAGAGTACGTTTATAATGATTTATAATTTGAGCTGTTGGGACTGATTTCTCAGGAGATATCAGTTTGGCTTCATTTGATTTCAACATACATAAAGAAAAATAAGTAAAGTAACCTGCAATTTTATGTTTCAAACAGAGATGGCAGTAGAGAGGCGATAGTTGCAGATTGCAGCTTTAAAATAAACTGAATTACATATACACTTGTTATGGTCCTCTAAAAAAAACTCTTTGTCGTACTGTACATGATAAAACAGTGCAGTGATTACATATAAATTCATCCATGTAGTCTAAACAGACAATTTTCTGAAAAGTATTATATAACATGTTTGTGTCTAAGGGACTCGATTAGGGAATGTGGGTGTAGTGTTTTTATCACATATATAGCCAGGAGCCTGTTGTGTATTCCTGTTGCACAAATGAGTTGCCCTGTCTTTCACTGAGTTTCCTGCCCAGTGTTGCATAATTGTGCCTTTCTTACAGATTTCTCACCAACTATCATATACACACACGTATACACACAAACATATACACACATTTCTATCTTTGCCTGATTGTAAATAATTACTCCTTTAGGCAAATTGCCTACCGTTTATCCAGACAGAAATCCAAGCATTTCTCAACCACCCTGTTCACTTTCTTAATATATTTCTGTTTGTTTTGTTCTTGGGTGTCCTCCAGTAAAGAATCAATAGGGTATTGCGTTCTCAGCTTTAAGCGTTTGAGATGGCTGATGCCTCTAATAATATGACTGATCAAAAAGCAATTAAGCAGCACTTGAGCTCAATGACAGGAATCACACGTCTCCGATTGTGCAAAATTTGTGACAAGCAAGCTTACGACAACACACTTATCACATCTGTCCATACGCTGTAAAAAAGCATTTGCTTTTGTTTGACAGTGTAAAGTACGGTGTGAACCTGTTTTTCAGAAAATATATCAGATTAGCTAGAATTAGGTGTTAAAAGTGGGTTAGAAGAGCCTAAGATGGTGTGCTTGTCAGGCTGATCTGTTTTTTGGTTTTGAAGTGTTTTTGGTTTGAAGACCAGCTGGCCAAACAGATAAACCAGCTTAACACCAATAAGGCCAGGTTGGGAGACTAGCTAGACTCACCTCAAGCTTGCTTCCAGCATGGACAGGGCATTTATCACGGAAGGTTATTAAACCATGAAGTTAATAAAATTGATGATGCTCAACACTGTACATATTGTTGTAGACATTTCAGTAGTTAGTTGGGCCAGTGATGACTTTCCAAAAGAAGCACAAATCTTTGCTTTATTTTTCCTAATATTAGCATAGCACCGCTATTTATCTTCTTGTCCACTAGGTGGAGCGAGAGAAGGCATCTTTGCTTAACAATCTGCAGGAGTCTCAAACACAGCTGCAGCACACGCAGGGCGCCTTAACGGAGCAGCACATGCGCGTCCACCGCCTTACGGAGCGTGTCAACGCCATGAAGCGTCTCCATAGTGACAAGGAGTTAGACCCGGAGGAGACTGAAAAAAGTGATGGGCCATTTAACGATTGCTGTGAGTATGAGACGGACATCAACGGAATAGAGCTCCTAGAGTGTAAATATAGAGTTGCTGTGACAGAGGTCATCGACTTGAAGGCGGAGCTTAAGGCTCTGAAGGAAAAGTATAATCAATCTGTGGAGAGCCAATCAGAAGAGAACAATCGAAGTGAAGGAAAGGTCCAGACCCTGGAAGAGCAGGTGAAGCGTTTGGAGAAAGCTTGCCGTGAGGGCCGAGAGCGAATCAACAGCCTGGAGGCGGAGCTTCGGAGTGCTTCAGGTATGGCTAGTGAGAGTAATGGTATGTTGAACGCAGCCCAGGATGAGCTGGTTACTTTCAGTGAGGAACTCGCTCAGCTCTACCACCATGTCTGCTTGTGCAACAATGAGACGCCTAACCGTGTCATGCTGGACTACTACCGCCAGAGCAGGGTCACACGCAGCGGCAGTCTCAAAGGCACGGACGACCCGAGAGCCCTGCTTTCTCCCCGCTTAGCTCGCCGTCTCGCTGCTGTTAACTCCTCAGACATGTCCAAGAGCCCTCAAGACTCTCCATCAAAGGAACCCCTGGGAGAAGGATCTAAAGGGGAAGCAGGAAGTCAACAGAGTCCAACCAGAACCCCATTTGGTTCCCCAGTCAACAGTTCATTGCTTTCCACCTCCCCAGGGCCGGAGAGTGGAGATCTCCGCAAGGAACCCATGAACATCTATAACCTTAACGCCATCATCCGTGACCAGATCAAACATCTGCAGAAGGCTGTAGACCGCTCGCTCCAGCTGTCCAGGCAGAGAGCTGCAGCACAAGAGTTGGCACCCATCCTAGACAAAGACAAGGAGGCATGCATGGAGGAGATCCTGAAACTCAAAGCCCTCCTAAGCACCAAAAGAGAGCAGATTGCTACCTTACGTCTTGTCCTTAAAGCCAACAAACAGGTAGGAGACATTAGCCAAGTCTGTGTCTTTGCCAACACATTCTAATGTCTCCTGTCACGTGATCAAAAGCCATTTTGGTTTCAAACCCAAAGCTTATTAAAACTGTACTTTACATGCTTTTTTCATATTTGCCCTCAGACTGCAGAGGTGGCCTTGGCTAACTTGAAGAGTAAATATGAAACTGAAAAGTCCATGGTGGTGGAGACGATGATGAAACTTAGAAATGAACTGAAAGCTCTTAAAGAAGACGCAGCCACCTTTTCCTCACTGAGGGCAATGTTTGCCACAAGGTACGCTCATCAGTCCACTTAAAACTGCAGTCTGTAACTTTCACCTTTCTGTTGCCATCTCTGTTCGACTGCTCAAATTATCAATCATCTTTATAAGCTTACTGTTGCGAATCAGGGTAAGGTAAAGAGACTGTTTTGAACACTGATCTGTCATGCACTTGCTTAATAAGTGATTTCTGTTTATTTTGAATCAAAAAACTTTTGTTACAAATTGCAGCTTTAACATTATTGAGGACATGAACATTTTTTTAATATTTTTCTTTTAAATATAAGGCTCTGTCTTATAAATGACTTGTTTTTAACTGACATAACCTGCTTTGAATGTAAATAATGTGAATTAGTAGCCAAAAAAACAATTTAGCCATTATTTCTATCTACTGTTTCGCTTCATATAATGCAGCCTTGGAAATAGTGTCATTTTGGGCTAACAAATATTAGTTTAATTAAAGGTTACAACAAGAGGAAGTTTACTTTAAAATTAAAAATGTTACATTGAAGCTAGGCCTGATTGTAGATGACTGATTATTTTATGTTCTTTCTTTAGGTGTGATGAGTATGTCACTCAGTTAGACGAGATGCAGAGGCAGCTGGCTGCCGCAGAAGACGAGAAGAAGACTCTGAACTCGCTCCTGCGTATGGCTATCCAGCAGAAACTGGCTCTGACCCAGCGACTGGAGGATCTGGAGTTCGACCATGAGCAGTCTCGCTGTGGACGTGGAGGGAAAGTGGCAAGAATTAGGAGTAGCCCTCAGAAAGTAAGTCAACGAAATGCACTCACTGCTCCACCCAGCCCCACAGCACAGGTCTCTAATTCCCTCACGTCAGCTGGTAGCTCATCTCTGGATGTTCTCGCTCCACCCTCGTCATCCTGGAGCTCCTCAGCCCAGCCGTTTTTCCTCGGCCAGTCCCAGTGGAAACTGGGCACTCAGACGTTACTTTTAGACCCACAAACTCTCAATATTGAGTTCTGTCACATCGTTCGTAGCGGAGAATCTGGACACAGCCCACAATGTTCGTCTGAGGTTCAGATGCCCAGATCGGCTCCAACTTCACCTTATCATTCCCCTGTCCTGAGCACACGCCAGCCATCGCCACGCTTTGTGAGATCTCGCATGCGCTCCAGTGTGACTCAGTTCACGGCTGCTGCCACTTCCAGAAACTCTGTAGCCAATCCTACAGCTCCCAGAAACCCTCAGTAGGGGGCAGAGTTGAGGACAGACTGGTTTCCATGTAATTCGTTGATTACTGTGCAGTGTATACGAACTCAGGGATGTATTTAGAGACTGCTTTCAATTTTGTATTAACCCTACTTCAAATGTCAACTAGAATGGATTCTACATTTGTGTTTACTCTGGATGTTTTCGGGTCCCCGGTTTGGGAAAATGGCAGGCCTGCGATCCTATAAAAATAGGATTAAATCAAAGAATTTGAATGATCTTTTCTGTGGCCTGAGTAATAAAACAGGTGTCCACAAGAATCTACCCCAGTATGGAGGTGTATTTGGACCGTATTGGAAGAATTATTCTGTAATGCAAAACAGGTATTCAGTGGTGCATGTTCATTTTCAAATCCTGAATATCGCAATATCATTCCTGCATGCACGCTTTCATTTCATGGCGTGATAAAATTGGGTGCTGCATACTGCATGTCAATCAGTTCTTTATCGCAAAGGCAGTTATCACATCTAACATGGCTACAGCACCATCCAGTGGCAATCACAGTATATTTCCCTCCATTGAAGATAAATAACAGCCTCTATCAGTAAGCCCTAAAACAAACCTTTACAAACATGTTTTCAGAAGATTTAGAAATTTCTAAAGTATTTACAATTTTAAATCTGCATCAAAATCTACATTAAATCTACATTAAAATTGTTTCGCCTTGATGATCAGATGATCTCAAGATTAAATGTGCAGCCTCAGAGAGCTGTTCTATTCATGGATACGGCATATGGCAATGCAGGATCCACCATATGCAAATGCAGGGACGTGCTGTCGCACATTCTGCCCAGCTACCGCATACCAATGAGTACAGATCCACAGTGGTCGCATCAAATATGTTTTTCGCAATATCAAACAAAGAGCCTTGAGCCAAAAAGCATTTGACAGGAACAGTTCTGGAATATTTATGTTAGCTTGGATCATGCAAGACTGACCCGGTTGCATGGTTGTTAGTAGAGCTGTGTTAGATGTACATGTTTAGACAAGCCATTGGAAATGAGAGGTGGTTTCTCATGGTTTGTTTGGCTTTGTAATGTTGCAGCGCTCCATGCCTTGCTTAAAGATGCATGTCAGTATTGCGCATAATACGACTCAATGGATGTTGTTTGTAAATCAGATTTCCACTGAAGTGCTATCAGAATGGAAACCAGTCTGATCCTCTTCATTTAGACCCTCCCCATACATAAAAGATTTTCTAGTTTTCCTCCTATTGTAACTGCCTTCCACCTAATTTAGGGAAGGATTAATCACAATCAGATCAACAGAATTGCAGAAGTGCAAGTTTTGTGTGCCAAATAAATGCCCACAGTTCGATTTTCGGTCAACGCAATATTCAACGGTCCTTTTGAAACTCATTGAAACATTTTATAAGAAGCTGACAATGAAGAACTCATTTTCTTATTTACAGTATCTGTCACTGTACTATAAATGTGCCTGTCAATAAGCAGTGGACGATTCCATCCTCTGCCAGCAGGTGTCAGTGTTTCAGCATTTCACATCTTATCTGTATTTCCAGTCACTGAACCTGTCAAATGCTGTTTTGCTCATGGCAGTCAATATAACAGTGAATCACACTTGTCCTCAACCCAGTGTAGTTAAAAAAGTGTCAAATTTGAGGCTCTAAAGGTAAATGCACTGTACACTGTAATGTACTTTGACGTCACTGAATGTACACTGGAACATCACACCATTTGTTTGATCACACCTCATGCAAATTAAGACAAAAAGTGATTATTGTAACTGTCCAGGAATGGCTCTTGATGTGTATATATAAATATGTGCTGCAGTGTGTCATTTCTGAACCCAAAGTGACATTCAATGGAATTTCACTGTTTGTATGAGCTCTTGTTTGCCCTTGCTGGTCAGTGCAGTAACTACAAGGCTATGCAGGCAAAAGACCTGTTTCTCAATAGATAGGAATTAAAAAAAATAATTCCTATCTAATAAAAGCAGTGGATTAAAAAATAAATAATCAGAGCAGAACTCAAGTGTCAGCGTGCAAATATGACAGCATGCGGGTGACTTGCATTGAGGGTTGCGTTGGGGACACACTCATAATGCTGTTGTACATCTCTTTAGTTAAAGCAGCCCTACATAGTAACACGGTGTGAGTTTGGAGCAGGAATCTGTTTCTTTCATGCTTCGGCTTGTAGGAAGTTTAAATTTGTATAAAATTTGGTTTTTTTGCAGTTCTCTTTGGTGTCATTTGTGGCACAGAAATGACATGCTGCAGATTTTATCTTTATGTTTTGTTGCGTGTGTATGTATGTGCGTATGTATGTATGTATACAGTATGCGTATGTGCACACGCTCATTAACACGGCAGCAGTGCTAGTACTTCATTTGTGCCTGACACAAAAACCAACCTTCATGCTGGTCTCCACTGACATCTCTGCTTTTCATAAGATACCACCTTCACTTCAGGCTGTTCTGAACTGCTCAACATTTCCCATGAATGGATGCACATTTACTGCTGAATGTTGGTGTTTACTAATGACTCTGCATTTTATTATACATTCTTTCATTGTTCTTACACAGTGGCCTTACAAAGTATTTGGACACTTTGGTCCCACTTAAATTGTATAAATACAATTGCATTAGAACACAACCTTAACTTAACTTTTCTTGGACTTGTTTTAATGCCCTTTGTCTCATGGTCTCATGGTCAAATTAATATTTAGAATAAACTGCACAAAGTTTGATATTCCACATACTTTTAGGGCCACTGTTTATGAATTCGCCCACGTTTGTTCTGTGTGCTTCTGCATGACTTGACAGTCACACCCAAGCAATCATTCCATTTCAGCAGTCCATTTAGATTATTCTCATGTGCTCATTTGTCTGTGTTTGTGTCACTAACTCTGACTGTCACACCTCTGTATATCTGTCTAATTTATCAGTTTCTCTTAGATTGTCAGCAGCCTTCTGACTCAGTACCGCCCACCTCACCACAACTGAGGCAGGGAGGGGCACTCACAGGCCGCAGGTAACCCACCTTCAGAAGAACTCTCTCTCTCTCTTTCTCTCTCTCTCTCTCTCTCTCTCTCTCTCTTTCTCTTTCTCTCTTTCTCTTTCTCTTTCTCTTTCTCTTTCTCTCTCTCTCTCTCTCTCTCTCGAAGGATGCCACACTTACTGCAGGCCCTCCCCCAACATCACACTTTGTCACACACATGCCCTTTGTCATAGATTTCGTTTGTCTTTCTCACACTCTCAAATATTTCTATGGTTAGCATATGCCATCGAAACCACATGCAAACGTAAAATTTTGTTGCTCCACCTCTTGCATTAACCTTTCAGCCTGTAGACAACAATCCTTCGTTCTCATGTTGATGTTTTAATGTCGCCTGAAAGCTGCTTGCTTTTTCATGTGTCTCTCGCATTGTCTGTCAGCAATATGTTTTCATTATGTTATAATGTTTAAATGGCGACTGAATTATTTGCAAGGCATCACTGTGTCGATGTGTTGTTTATCATTATTGTTCTAATATTAGTTTACTAGGTAACAGGAAGTGGAGATTTCTTTTCACACCAACTTATGGTCATTCTTTCTTTTATATTCCAATTTGTCTGTACCTCAGTAGTCCTAAAGTGTTGATCATTCTTCAAGAAGACCAGACATCTGTGGCCAGATCCAGACTTCCATGTGATCCTTTCAACTGTCTGGCCCAGCACCCTCATCATTTTGGCCCCTAGCTCCTGTCCATGCAAAAGGAAGCGTTTGGAAACTTCCTGCCTCTATCAGTGGCCTATCCTCTTTAAGTACACACACAGAGACAGATCATGGATGGGGCCAGACACATCGGTCATCCGGCACCCAGCCAATCAGGACCCGCCCTAATTTTACCCTCAAACACTGAGACTCATAGATAGAATAAATTTATTCAATGCTGTTTGTGAAATTACAACCCAGAGCAAGGTGAGAGCAATAGGAAAATGGCTTGGTCTGATATACACTTATTTATGTGTCTATTTATTATTTAATCTAATTTATTCATCTGTTTGTTTGTTTATTTTAAACAGTTTTGCTTGTCATATTGGATTGTTCAGCATTTCTTGCTGTTGAAATTATGGATACAGATTTGCTGTGGTCATAGCATTTGACCATTTGGTATTTTACAATGAGTTTGAATCCTTTTGAATTCACATACAATGAGTATTTACTGTATCAAATTCATCTCAGTATTCAAAGTGGCTTGAATGTGATTTACTGTTCATGCTACTAATGCTTATCTTTGACTTGCAGAAAAACAAACAGAAGCGTGACATAGAAAGATTTGCTTGGAAGGTTGCTTAGACATTAAAACATGTTTAGTTGGACTATAAGAGTTGCATACACATGGTTTTCAATGAGAAATATTTGATTTCATTTTGGAAGTGGAAACCTTGAGTTATTATCTGCGTTATAGTGCTGAAATTATTACATTTAGCAAAACTCAGCTTCTCAGTCTAATATGTTTGCTATTGGAAAGTTTGTTATGTTTGTTCTTTCTTCATAGTACTTCAAGAAGTTTATTGCAATGCACAGAGATTATATTTTATAACTAAATTCTTTAATTTATTGCTGAAGTGATGTTAGATCAGTGGGCAGATATCTATTTGAGGGAGCTGAGCTTGCTAGTGTGCTGTTAACATTCAAGCCCTTACTTGTTATATATTTACTAGAATCTGTCTCTAAATAACTTCATTTTAATTTTTCTTTGTTAAATAGCAACCTGTACTCTTTCCACTGTGTAAAGCACAATTGAATTAATCTATGCATTACAAAACAGAATAGTTTTCTGTTATCTGGTCATCTATTATCCAATCACAATGGAATCTGTACCAGCAGCATGAGGAGGGATGCTGATCTGATATATATATCTATATATATATAAAATAGTCATTCATTTACAGACGGTTTATTATGTCAAAGACTGTCTAAATGATGAACACAATCTTTTCAAAGTTAAACTGTGTTCGTTGTAAAACTGGAACGACTTATTTAATGACACACAAAAGGTTAAAAGATCAATAATGTAATTTGCTCCATTTCTCAGCTTCCCACCCCATTTATACAGTGCTTTAGACTGTATTCATTTCATTTGAAGCATTTTTAACCAGACGTTTTATGATGAAGAAAAGCTGGGTTTATTAACAACTCATTTTGGTAGACCTTCTGACTCCAGCCCCTAATAACTTTAGCCAAACACCCTCACTGTAACAGCCGATAGCATGATCACACTGTAGGACAGTTTTGAGTATACAGTCATAAGTGACATCCTTTTTTTGTGAAATAAAATTCAAAAACATGACACGCCGGGTCCTGTCTTGACTACACTGTATGAGACATGAGATCTAAATGAAAGGTTTATGCGTGCACGTATAAGGCAGCTCACAGCTCTTCTGCTTGTGTTTACACTTCATGTCAAGCGTTACAGGAACAGACCAAAAATAAAGTTCTCACCTCAGGTGCCTTCACAACTCCTCTATAACCATTTACAACTTGTATTATTCCCTATTACCATGTGTTTCCAGTTTTCATTTGTTCTGTTGGTTACTTCTTTCATTGGCAGTCGTGGCCTAATGGTCAGTCACACCTGTAACCCAAGGTCACAGGTTCGACTCCCACTGCTCAAGGTGCGAGTGTGTGCATCATCATTTTGATCATCACAAGCAACCTTGCGTTGTGACAGATAAGGAAATTGCATGGCAGAGGAAATGATTAAGGAGTTGGTGTGATGTTATAAGATCAGTGAGTCAAAGTTACAAAGCAACACGATTTTAGAGGACGGAGGAAATGACTGCAGGCTGGACCAATGGCGCTTCTGGAGGGCGGCGATACGGGCCGTCGGCGGGCGTGCGCGACGCGCTCCGCTCCGATAAACCGAGAATGACGCGGCGCGGTGAAGTTTATCCAAGGAAAACGACGCCCCGCACCGTAACGCGGTCGCAAACCCTCGGTTTGAAATGCATGCAATGATCCGCGATTAAAGCAGACATGAGCGAACTGAGGAGAAACGCCATCCGGAGAAAGTCCAAGCCGAGGAGCGACGGGTCCGAGGCGGAGGAGCGTCGCGCACGCTCAGGTGAGTGCGGCGGTCCCCGGTTTCACGGGCGTGTTGCTTTAATAAAACAAACAAAACACGACGCTTCCGCCAAGCAATGTAGTTCCTCCGAAATGTCGTGATGTTGTGAGGTCGCGTTTATGCGATAATTTACAACGACTTCAGCGTTGGCGCAATGGTGCACTGTGCGTTTATTCGCATGAAACCTCGTTTGATGTCTCATAGCATGCTTTTATTTGTCGTTTAACAACGCAGCCGGCTCTTTGTATGCATTAGATGAAAAGAAAAGAAAGTTTGGGGTATGTCGGGGGTGCTTTTGTTTCGCTTTTAGGGATTTGGAGGAGGCACGTCTGCTGTAATGCGCACCAGGCTCGGGAATGAAGCTGCAAGTCTCAACTGGTGAGGTTTTTGCAGACTTCATCCCTGACTGGGAATATCTAACCTGTCTGCACAGTTTCATAACTCTGGGACATGGATTTTCCAGCAGTGTTTGTGTTGCAAGACATTAAGTCTGATAACAGGATGTTTTTTAAAAGACTTTGAAGGATCAGTGTGTGATGCTATTAGGAGATTCTCCTTGCTGTCAAGACAAAGGTTGTAACAACGTTTCCCATGGAGTAACACAAACGTTAACATATCATTTTGGATGGTCCAGGAACGTCCATTTTGTTTTGACGTTGTATTACCTTATTGCATGTTCATAAGAACGATGTTCAAACATTTTTATTCTGTAACGTTTGTAAAATGCTCCAACAACCTAAGAGTAACGTTTTATACATGCATGGTATATAACGTATAAAAAAGTTCTACTAACATTACTGCAAGGGTGTTTGAGAGACCCTGTAGAGACCCTGTAGAGAACTTTGAGAGAACTTTGAGAGACCCTGTAGGGACCCTGTAGAGAACTTTGAGAGACCCTGTAGAGAACTTTGAGAGCACTTTGAGAGCACTTTGAGAGCACTTTGAGAGCACTTTGAGAGCACTTTGAGAGAACTTTGAGAGAACTTTGAGAGAACTTTGAGAGACCCTGTAGAGCACTTTGAGAGAACTTTGAGAGAACTTTGAGAGACCCTGTAGAGAACTTTGAGAGAACTTTTAGGGAACGTTAGCCAACTTTCTGAGAACGTCCCCTGTGAAAACAGCTAACTGGTGTGTAACAGTCAAATTGTGTCAAAGAGTATCATGTGACTAATGGCAGCAGTCTGATTTCAGCATCAGAATATTCTGGTTGTGTGGAAACCGCAGCATTTGAATCTGATGTTAGTGAGTTGACAGTCGACAATTGTGGCAAATTGATTTACTTCATAATACAATATTGCACTGTCAGACAAGCTCGTCACTGTTGTTAGTACAGAGTATCTTTGGTACTGAGTCCTATTCAAGAGATTGCATTGGGTTTCATTTCACCAGTGAGTTTTTTTTAGTTTCTTTCTGTGCTGTTGTTATTTGACTAGCAGCTGGCACAGAATGAGTGTTAGGATCTTACTGTGCAGTCACATTGTTTTGGTGTCTGTAGAGTCTGACGTTAGAAATGGGGATTTCTTCGCGGATCAGAAACGCTTTTACAAGAGCAATACTAATGGCATTGTAAAACAACCACAGAGGTGAATTGTAGGAATTAGGAACGGCAGATTACAACTAAAAGTATCAATTAAATCAGGCTGAGAGGATTATTCGGTTTTGTTTTGCTCTAATAGTGTGCACCGTTGAGTTTGATCCATTAATATGTTATATTCTCTGGCTTTTGTGGCTTTAGCAGTGGAAGAATAGTCATTTTTTGCCTCTAGTGTCACCAGATGGAATTACAAAAATAAATATTATGGTTCTACCACTAACACTTACCAGCCATTGGTGAGAAAAACAGGTACTCCAGCTTCATTTTATTAGTTGACGTGTTGGGCTGGTTTGTGCTGAAGGATCTAAAACTTTTTCAGCTTTTCTACTGTGCAGTGACATACTGAAAATGTTTTAGGCTTTCTTGTTTTCAGAGGATTTTTACAATGGAGTTGATTGTGTACACAGAGAGCAGAAAGAACAGGATTCAGGGCCTCTAGGGAGCAGGACTTCCTGAGATTCTGCACTAGTGCATAGAAACAGCCAGCCTATGTTTTCCTAATCTGGTTGAGTTTAATGAGTTGAAATAAATGATCTGTTGTCTTAGTAGGACTTGCAACATAAAAAACAAGGTTCACGCTTCACAATATAAATACGCTTTATGCATTTAAAGTATGCATTCTCTTTATACTTTCATGCTTTCTCTGCGGTCTGGGTTTTGTGCAATCAGGTGAGATGGAGATGGACCCAAGTCGTTGTGAGATCAGAGCCACAGATTGATTTTACTTGGTTTTACATCAGTTATTCTTGAGTTTCTGGGCTGTAGTTTGTGATGGGACAGATATGAGTCTGATGCAAGTGGTGCTAAATGGAGCTCATGAAGACGCCCTCCATTATGCTCCAGTAAATATTTAGCGTAATCTCTGAGGGCGTGGGGATCCAGCCGCCGGAAGTGGAAAGTCAGGTCACATTCTGCGATTAAAGAAACCATTAAAGAAAGCTACTCTAACCTACTTAAATTACAGTAAATGCTGATATAGCAATTAATAATAAAAGGTTTGTGCACACATACAGCATCTCAGTATGCAGAAGTTTGTTTTTGGAAGCTCACAGCACCTCCCTCCGGGCAGATGTGAGGATGACAGTCTAAATCCAGCAGGTGGCAGTGTAACACCAAATTTGATTTGGCAAGCTCTTAACTGTGCAGATGTCAACTTTAAAGATTTCTGTTCACATTGCCACAATCAGAGATCTGTTAATCAGTTTAATGCCACATTGTCCATATTTTCAAGTCATGTTTTCTAAGTTTTCAAAACAAGAAAAATAGATAATTAGATCTACACAGGAAATATGACCAAAGGGGATAGTTAATACTTGTTTTGCTTCTTTTGCCCGGGCTTGTTTATATGCACGGGAAAATCCACTATAGACAAAGTCATTGTGAAACGACGCACTTCCTGTCTGAGAGGAAAAACCATTGCTCAGATTCTGATGTTATGAGGGGTGAGTTCCTTTCTTGGCTATTGTGGAAAAACAATGCACGGCAGACAGAAAGGTGTCGCAAGGTCTTGTATTGGTCAGATTATTTCATAGGTTAGTAATGAAATAGAGAACGATAGATATAGGTTTACAGAGAAAGAGTGATGGAGTATGTTGCTTAAAGAACAGTTGAACTTGAGGATGAATTCAGAAACATTGAACAAAATAAAAACATACTAGAGATATATTGATCTTTTTTTTGATTTTTAATTTAACCGTAATAAAACCTTTAAAAGTTAAGGCTCTTACATAACTCAGACCCTCCACCCAGAGCAGTTCTGCTCATTCCCCTTCCTCTTCATCAACCTGGCTCTGATTCATCTGCTTTGCAAGCCCCACACAGGGCAGGAGTTTCCTGATGTGTGTCCAGAGTCCCACCCCACAGGATGGAGGAATATAGCATTCCTGTAGCTCCAGCACCAGGCAATACTCTGTCCTCATGGCCTCACTGTTACAGACTTTCAGAATCAGGAGGAAAGCCTTTATAACCACTGCTAGTCCTGTTGAGAACCTAAGTCTGAAGAGTCCAGTGGAATGGCCTTTTCTGCAACATTGGGAGATATTTGTTTAAGCGTGTGTATAGTTTTTCTCCAGTCGAGGGCCAATAAGCACCAAAATGGATATTTATACTAGGATATCTGTCTTTTGAAAAAGGTATTTGGGTCTTTGAGGCGTGATTTGGACTGGTTTTCAGAGGTGAGGTGAGGAGAAGGAGAGAGAGAGAGGAAACATGGTACAGTGGATATTTTTGTCCACCATTCAGCTACAGGAAGTTTGGCTTCACTTTCCCCACCAACATTCTCTTTTCTCCTTTTGTGGAACTTTTTCTGCTTCCGTCAATGTCTTTAACTCTTTCTCTCTCAGTTCTTAACTGAGATCTCTCTGTGTGGGAGTCCTGCTGATGGACAGTGATGGATTGTCTGGGCTCTGGCCTCAGGAAAGCTCTTCTCCACTGCACCGCCTCTGGTAGGTGACTGAACAGTTTCACTGTAATGAGCTCCAATATGCCGTCAATAGGAAGTTTTACCGTGACCCTGGAATAGCTCAGAGCGGCTCAAAGCGGCAGCCGGGTGTCAGAGGCAGGGGCTGAGGGAGGGCTGACATTTTCCCTGTTGCGAGCTGAAAATGAACCATTTGATGTGTAGGAGAGCTGCCAAAAATATACATCATGGGGAGTGGATTGAGAAAAATGAAGCACCGGCGCAAGTATTGGTTTTGGCCGTCCAAAGGTAATCTCCTGTTTCTGTAATAGTTTGAGTTTGTAATCACCATATTAGGGTTTATATTTGAGGCCTGGCATTACGTGGGGTTGTAAATGCTGCTTTAAAAGAAAGCACAGTAACATGTTTCTGTTGTTTGATGAGGTTTTAAATGTGTTAGCTGTGTTACTACAAGCTTACTGTCTGGAGAATTGTACCATCTGTGCTTGAGGGTGTTTTAATGTGGCAGAAGCAGTAAGCAGAACTGTAGTTTTTAATATAACATGCACTAGACTGCCACCTTAAAATAAGAAAGTAAATAGGGACAGATTTTTGATGTTTTTTATTTCATCTCGACTTTAACAGTATTTATAAGTGTGTATAATCAAGTTTCGTTTGTATGTTTATGTTTGCACTGGTGTAATGAGTGTGTCCCATGTGGCAGATGAGTTCATAAACAACATACTTTGGTCCCAAACAGAAACTAATTCTCGCTCGCAGAAACTAGTTGTATTAAAGACGCTCTTGTGTTTGAATAGTGCCTGCAGCTGTTTTAGGGGTAATCCAGACACCCTATTCTGTCTCTCACACCCCCTCCTGCACCGCCCTCTGCAAATGAACTCAAAGCTTTTTTTTTTACTCATCTAAACTTTCATTGACTTATTGCTGGTTCAGGCATCAACTTTCTGGGGTAACAAACAACAGTGAGTTTATATGATAGAGCTTCTCTATAACTTACTATACACGAAACTTGACCTCAATATAGCGCTCTCGTGTTTATGTGGTCAGTGTTTCTAACAGAGTAAACAATTACTAACTTGGTTATGTAATATTTTTTCACTACCAGTATAGCTTTAATCTGCACATTAAGTTGGTAAAATATGTTGACTGTGTCTCTAGCCTAGTGGTAGCATGGTGGTACCCTATGCAAGATATCGGATTTCATAATGGATTTCAAACTATTTCATAACAGTATGTTTTCATAATCACTGTTTGTAATCCAAGCAGAAGAAAAGTGTATCCCTGATCTGAGATCAGAGAAGCAGATTTGCTTTACTACTTAGGAAGTAACTCTGTTTTTAAAGAGACAGTTCACCTAAAAATGGAAATCATTTACTCACTCTCATGTCATTCCAAACCTGTATGACTTTTTGCTTCTGAGGAACACAAAAGATATTTTGACGTAAACAAACAACAGTGGCACCCATTGACCTCCAAAAAATGAGTAAATGATGGAAAAAACTATTTTTTCGGGTGAACGGTCCCTTTAATATCAGTCAGTAGTGTGTGGGACAATTAAATATAGTTTATCTTGAGTTGGTTGTTTTGGCTTAAGATTCAGAACTTCTAGAATTAAACGTTTTTCGGAAAGCCTTTGCAAAAAATGAAATGGCACAAACATGAATTGAAACGTGCGTGGTCACTGTTATACTCTGTTGACACAGCTACCGTTTTTCAGTACCATTCACTCTCACAAAGTGTTAAATAGTGGTGAACCACAAATGCAAAGGTGCTGTGGAGGAGCTGTTCTCTGCGTTATAAACACTTGCTATGAAATGTTCTCATGCACCTGTGTAATGACATCACCTCACTTAATCATTTCCGTTCTGCTTCCGTTCATAGTTTCTCAGCCATGCCCCTCTCTCTTCCTCTTATTCATTTATCCATCTCCGGTGTCATTTTTCCTTCATTCCTTTTCCTGTTTGTGTGTAGCATGGAGAATGTTGTATATGCATTTATAATCTCTTTTTATTATTATGCATGCCAGGTTTTTTTTATTTGTTATTTCTTTTGTTGTTTTCTCTTAGTAATTTGCATTTTTTGTTAGTCTTACTTTTTTACTATTTAATTTTTTTTTTTACATATTTGTTAATTCATATGATAATGAGGCTTTTAACCAACCAAAGCATACATGACCCGTGCTTGGCAAAAATGAATCAGAATGTGTTAGAAAATTTAGTTAAACAGTTAAACTTCTAATGTTATCTTTATTTGTATGTCATCTGAGAGGTGAACCTTCCTAAATCTTTCCTTTGTTTTAATAATCCATGAAATATTTTTAAATGAAAAATACATATATTCTGTATGGATGCTTTTGTGCACATTATCTATAAGCAGAAATGCCTGAAGGTTATACATTTGTTTGAATTGTTTATGAGTTGAAAAGTGTATGAATTCCAGTACTTATATGTACTGTATATGTGTGTATTCAGTTTTTATTATTTATTATCAAATAGTGTGTTGTGGATTTTAGTGTCCTCAGAAGGACACATGTCTGGTTGTCCAGCAGGGGGCGTTGGTGCTCTGGATTGTTTTAGCCAGACTCAGTACAGATGACAGAGAGGTCTTTTCTTACTCATCTCTTACATACTCATTATGAAAGAATGCCTTAAAAACAGAGCACCCATGAGTATGTGCGGCGTTCTGTGTCTGCTGTTTCTTTAGGAGCTCGGAAACTTTTGTGTGTATGTTTAAGGTGTAGTTCAAATAAGATTTGGCATCTTTATTTCATATAAACATGAGAGTATAACTTGCCTTTTTTACGGATTTATGATATTAACAGCTGAGCTGAACTGGACGGCAACGAGGAACAATTTTGTCAGCTTTTGACACACACACACCCACTCAAAGATGTGTAATACAAACTCTAAAGCAGTGACTGTGTGTTTCAGACATGATGGGATGATATTTCGGTTGTCCTGTGAGTATATAACAGTGACGGGACGTATTTAGTTTTAAATGTGCAATAAAAATAATAATCCGCCTCGTTTAGGAATTGGTGTGTACAAATACATAATAACGTGTGAGGGTAACTGGTTTATGTCATCTCAACATCAGTCAATCAGCAATTCCAGCTGTAGATTACCATAGAGATGACTTTACAGATTAGTATACCTTATAGTTAAACCCATTTGCTTTTTAAATGTCATTTTAAAACATCTGTTGCATTAAACATCTGCCATTTCCACAACATGAATTAGATCTGTTGGAATATCTTTGTTAAATTAGTAATGACAGTTTACTGGGTGAGTTTTGTTTGTGATAGGATGGCAGGTGGCAGCTGGTGAGATGTATGACCTTAACAAAGCAGCGTCCTGGGTTTATCTCATGAGATCAAACCTTTACTTTCATATTCGTCAATAACGTAAGCATTTCCTGGAAGATTCGGCGGATCAGCTGCAGTAAAATAAAAAAAACAAGATATATTGTAAATAAAGATATATTGTAATCGTCACCTCGGGTTTTCCTCAGATAAAACCTCTGGCCATACGTACAATTGTTGTTGGACCTAAAATGCAAGATTTTTTTTGCTCTACAATGTAAAGCGAGACCTGCAGAGTGTGGTGGGGTTCTTTTCGACCTAATGAGTGTATTGGTTCATTCACTGTAGTGTGAATCTTCTATGAGGGCAGTATGTCGGAGGATCCTTCTGGAAGAGTCCACAGGGAATACTGGCAGTCTAAAGTCATGGCCCGAGGCTTCATTTACTGCACGACATGAAGGGGGAGGAGAAGACTGAAGATGTATTGATGGGAGGAGGAGATAAGACCAGAAGCGTGTCACGGAATAAAAGAGTGGGCAGAGGGTGGGGGAGAAAGCAAACGTATAATGTTTGACTTTCTTGATTCGATTTTAATAAAGAGTGGTTGTAAAGGGCAGGAATGTGAGTGGTATGAAGGAGGAAAAGTGTGAATTTAAAAAGTCCAGAAAGTTTAGGCTGGCAGGTAAAATTAGCATGAGCATCATTACACAAGGGGCATGTGACAAAAATGGTGCCTGTGGCTTTAAGGGTTTACAGTGAAGTTGTCAAAGTGTGATTTCTTGTGATGTGCGTGTTTATGAATTCAGTATGACACTGACCGCATCGTTCCCGCATCACTAAACAACTTCCCAAATGTCACATCTCTAAAAATTGGTGACAAACACGCAGTTTAAAAATGGCTCGGCTGAGAAGTGAAAACTAGCATTCGTCTGCACTCCAGCCTTTTTTAAAGCTCAGTTTCGTTAAATGTTTCCTGTGTATAATTGTTAACAGATCTGTTTCGCGACACAGTCAGCTTTAAAATATACCAGCACACGTGAAGCACAGGAAGTCCGTTTGATTCATTCCAATAGACTCGGCACAACTCTGCTGGAAATCTTGATTTTATTATAAATGCGGTAACATTTCGTGTTCCTGTAGTTCAGTTGGTAGAGCATTGCACTAGCAGCGCAGAGGTTGCGGGGTTTGATTTTCAGGGAACGCACATACTAATCAAATGTATAACTTGAATGCACTTCGGATAAAAGCATCTGCCAAATGAATGAATGTAAATCAATTCACCTTTGACCCTAATGAGACTTTATCTTGAACAACTAGTGCAGTAAAGCCACCAATTATAAAACAAAATTTTAATAAAAAAATTATTTAAATAAACAAATTAATAAAATCTCCAATTCCCCAAACCACGTGGCTCGAACCCTATCTGGTTCAACTGGTTACCATGGTAACACCAGATAAAACCAGGTGTTTTTACAGCAAAATCCAGTCTTTGCGTATGACTTGAGATTATACACTGTATGATGTCTGTGAAGTATGAAAATCTGAGAGACTCGTTTCCCTTACAAGAGTACAGTGAATACAGTAGCATTATCATACGGTACTGCTATGGTCATTTGACACACATCATGGTACTCTGTTGATGAAAGTTACATTTTTCTCTGTTGGCTTTGCTTTAACATTTAACAGAGTGAGAATATTGTAGGTGGTGACAGTGGCCCCCCGTTTCTCCTTGCCCTTCCCCCACATCCCTGAGTCATCTGTATTCGACCACTGTCTCCCATGTGCCCCCGTCCTTTCATCACATGACCGGTGCGTGCCCTCCAATAGAATCAGCGTCATTTTCACCCCTCCGCTGCATTATAATGACACATGAGCTCCAGTGACCCAACCAATCAGGAGAGGAAGGCAGTGACAGACAGGCACTCATCAGTATGCCTCTAGCTGTCCTCCATTACCCCACCCAAGTCTCACCCCACCCCTTCTTCCGAACCCCCCGCTCCTGTGGTAGCAGCAGCCTGGTTGTTGGCCCTTCCCTGCAGCAGCACAATAGGAGTAATTGTCCATGCGACGCACACACGCGCATGTTGGCACAAACCTACAGAAGGACAGACGAGAGCTTGTGCCGTTTCCTGCCATATGCTGATCGTCCTCTGGAATGCGATTATCTTTGCTGGCAAAAACAGAGGCAGATCGGAAAACACAGCATACTGAAGTAACTGAGGGGGAGAGAGGTGGAGTAAAGCAAGTGTAGAGAGAGAGAGAGAAAGAGGAAAGATGCAGAGAGACTGTGACGGCACAGAAAGAGAGAGAGAGAGACGGGTCATAAGTGCGCTGTTTATTCTGGTGTGATTCTTTGAGGAAGGACGACGGCCCCTGTTTTCTGTACAGGATTGCATCGGAAATCTCTCTCAACACAGTCGCTCGCAGCTGCTGTGTTGAATCAGACAAGGATTGGTGTCAGGTCAGTGCTGTTTTTTAATACACAGATCTTGCTTCATTCGACACAGACCTGACCACAGTTATAAAGGGCTGTGGCTCATGAAACTATAAAGCTTTGATGCTGAAGACTTTGCAGTTTAGCACTTGAAACCGGTGCTGGTGGTTACGTGTCTTATTAACGGAATGTTTTTTATCACACCATCGGCTTCTTCGATGCACATCAGCTGTGTGTGTGTGTTTGTATGTCTGTATGTATGTAGAGTGATTTTATGTGAAAGATCAAACCTAACACAAAAACCTATTTAAACAGGATTTTTGGTGACTGGTTACTGGCTGTGTTTAACCAGTTACACGCATTTAATGGCAGATGCGCACAGAAGCAGAGAGGTATGTGAATAGGTCAGGTGCTTCATGGAAACAGGTGGAGATCTGTGTGTGTGTGAGAGAGAGAGAGAGAGAGAGAGATGCAGCCAGCAGATATCATGCAACTATCAGATTAACCAGAAAAGTATCTGTTAACAGGATCAGACTGATAAATGTGCTAAATAACACATGCATGTAGTTCAGCCATAACAGGCGTTAATACAGTTTCACACCCTGGTTCTCACTAGCTCTTTCTCTGTTTCTCTCTCATGTTTTCCATGTTAGTGCATTAACATTTATAATGTGAAATAAAAACACCAATTATGCATTTGAATGAAGATGCAATAAAAATAATATGGTTAGCATATAATAATATTCATTGTTATCATATCATTTGGTTTAGATTGCAGAACCCAAAGTATCTTGGCTAATCCGTGCACAGCTGTGACGGTTGAAATCTTTTCTGAAACTCTAGAGACACAAGTGAGACTTTCTCAGACGAAAGCAGAGCAGCAGGAGACCAGAAGTTTGAACCTCACTGCTGTAGAAACAGTTCAGATATTAACAAATCTCATACTTTGTGCCATCTGTCTGCGCGGTCTAACGTGAAAGGTTTGTTGTGTCTGTGATCTATGACCTCACCGCCACCTACAAGTCTACTACTGAGAATAGATTTACAGAAATAATGTGGTATCATTATGTGCTTTTCTCTGTAACCCATGTGACAACTTTCAGTGGCGCAGTCTATCTAACACACAAGCTAGAAGTGAAAAGCAGAAATTTAGGCTCAGAAAGGAGAAGTTGATGAGTGATTACATTTTTGGTAGATATAGAGCAGTATGGGACTGTGACATTCACGTTCAGAACTATATTATTAGATTATAACTATATTATAGATTATATACTGTAAATAATTATTCATGTTTGCTATTGTAACTATTAATATTGCTCATGCTTGAAACTATTCACAAAATCAGAAAATCTTGGCGGCCACTTTTGAACGGAAAGCACTGCTTACATTTTCCTCCAAAATAAGAACATTATAATTGATGTTTTTATAAAGTGACATCAAAAACATTTAGCTGGTCTGCCTGGAGTCTCCGAGTCTGTAAAGGTTTGTAAAACTTCTGGTTTATGGAAACCGTTACTGTTCTTTTACATGTTGTGTACGTCCAGCTTCCTCCCATGTTGGCTGAGAAACCGGTTTTGTGGTGGGTGAGGGGAACAGGAAGACGCAAAACTTACAGACGCTTGTTTTGATGACACTTGTTAAGGAGACTGTATAAATGTCAAGGGTACTTTGCAGTTGTTCAGTGTATTATCTGATACAATAGCCTGATTGAGATGAAGAAACACAGAAGGAATGTAGAAAAAGAGGAAATCCAGCCACAGCTGAACCCCGAGAGCAGAACAGGTATTATTCTCTTCATAATTTAGGAGCATTTCCTTGTATATCAGATGACCTTCAGCTCACACTCTGATGCTGTACAAATATTTGTGACAGACCTCACTTTGTCCTCACAAAGCCAGATAAGAACTCTCGATAAGATATCGGACCTGTGCGCCTTTCAAACTGATGCCATTGGTTTTTCTCTTGAATTTAATTGTTTCATGAAAGCTATTAAACATCATCAGAACTGCTGTTTATCTGTTTATATGGCATGTTGTGGAAAGCTCTACGTTTAAGATTAAAATAAGAAAAGGAGCTGCATTTGGTGTTTAGTTATTAACTTGTTGAATTCAGGGTTTTCCTTATAAAATGTTTTCAGTAATCATAATTTCTTCCAGAATTATTACAACTCTGGTCTTATAAAAACCATTAAAATGAGTTAATTACCATAATTTACTACAATTTTACAGTTTTAATTGTACATTTTCTTTTACGTACTGGTGAATTTGACCTGTTTTGGCCTTAGTTTATTGTGTCAATATTTAATGTTTATGTATAACGTGATGATACATACATGCACACTTAATCTGTAGTGCCAGTGGTTCCCATTTGTATCATACATAGGATGACTGTGTGGTTAGTTATTTAAAATGCAGATGCTGGTATTTGATTGAGCCTGATGTAGAGATGCATGTTCATTTGTATTGATTGATTCATAATTCACTGCCATTACAACATTTACATTCGTTGTGGCCACTTGACTGTGAACATAATTCACAGCACCTAATAAGGGTCGACTATAAATGCTGCAGTACATGCTATGTAGAATCATAAATAGTCCCATAAACGTGTCATGTCTGTTGTTCTCTTGTATTCCGATACAAGGACGGTTGTAAAATGGATGGCCCTAAAAATTACCCAAAATTCTGTGCGTCTAACCGAACAACGGGTTAATCTAGGCCTTGGCTGTCATGGCAACCCAGCACTACACAAACCAATTTCACATATAATGTTTGGTTGTGCAGTATTTGCTGTGAGAATCATTAACCACCTCTCATGGCTCATAAACAGCTTTATTTAGGGTCTCGCCAGCCCCTCTTTCATGTTCACTGAAGTTTGTGTCTTGTAGTTGTTCAGTGTTCTGTTCTGTAAATGTACGTGTGTGTGGGCGTGTACGTGTGTGTGTGGGCGTGTACGTGTGTGTGTGGGCGTGTGCGTGTGGGCGTGTACGTGTGCGTGTGGGCGTGTACGTGTGGCGTGTGTGTGGGGGTGCGTGTGCGTGCGTGGGGGCGTGTGCGTGCGTGGGGGGGTGACGTGTGTGTGTGTGTGGGGGCGTGTACGTGTGTGTGTGTGGGGGGCGTGTACGTGTGTGTGTGTGTGGGGGGCGTGTACGTGTGTGTGTGTGTGTGGGGGTGTACGTACGTGTGTGTGTGGGGGGCGTGTGTGTGTGTGTGTGTGTGTGTGGGCGTGTGTGTGGGGGGCGTGTACGTGTGTGTGTGGGGGGGCGTGTACGTGTGTGTGTGTGGGCGTGTGTGTGGGGGGGGGCGTGTACGTGTGTGTGTGGGGGGGGGCGTGTACGTGTGTGTGTGTGTGTTGGGGGTGGTTGGGGTGTGAGGGTTTGGGGGTTGGTGATGTAGACCTTCCTGTATTCCAGATGGTCTGATGAAAAACCCCTGCTTTAATCTCACAGGCAGGATAGCACACACGCACACACAATATTTTGCTTAGAACTTGTTTTACACTATATTGAACTGACTTCTTTCATCAACACATCTGTTTATCATTTTCACTTGTTTATTAAACGTCACACCTTTTTATTTTTTATGTTTTCTGATTTAAATTCAGATTTTAATCTGTGTTTTGTTTTATTTCTTCCAGTGTATTCACGTTTTTTTTCACAGTCAAACGGGAATGTAAAACTACACTTTTCGTTATGTTTTAAAGTATGTTGTACTGTACACTGTTTGCTGTATGTGTGTACGCTGGAAAACAAGACGCGCCTTTATTTGCTACTGCGCTTATTTGTTACTGAATCTTTTATGTGCCTTATAAATAGAGCGTGTGAACGGCTCTCTGACGCTGCAGATATCACAGCAGAATTCATTACAGGCGGCTCTCTGGAGATGAACTTCTTTTGTTTTGCAGCACATGCTGGATTAATGTTTCCTTATAACCTCTCCTCGTGCACCGACCTTCTGCACAGTGCTTTTGTCTTCCTGACAGCTTTTGTTCACTGACACTAATCCACACTCATAATCTTACATAATTAATATGTAAATAATGTAAATTTCACAAGAACATGTGTAGGCCACATTGCCCCCCAAACTCAAAAAAGAAACATTTATGAATTTCGCTTGAAGAAATGAAGCCGTGACGTTATTTTAATGACAGTTAAGCACCAAATTATCATTACCATAATGTGTGCCTTAGACAAACATAAGAAATAAACATTTTGGTGTGTTTGTTCCTCATACTTCCGTTTTGTCACATATGGGTCGTCACATGGAGTTCTTCAGATGACAGATTGACTCGTGATAATTTTTTGGTGATGATAATGTTTCAGGTTCTTCGCAGTTACTGGCCCCTGGTTAAGACTACATGTTCTCTAAAGCAATTAGTGTGCTGGATGAGAGTCACGTGTTTCCAGTGCCCCCTCTACTATATTAATAAAAACATGTGATTTACTGTACCCTGCCTCTGCTTTATTAATAAAAGCCACATCATTAACTGTACTCTCCCTCAGATGTAGCTATTAATAAAAGTATGAATAAAACAAATGGAATCTTTTTCTTTTAGATAAAGCTGGAACGCCAAGCTGCTTCCCGTCCAAACAGTCTGATGAAGAGGAGGCTTGTGTTGCTGTGAAGATCGCTCAGAGCAAAGGTGGGCAAGAACCTCTCTTTCTCTCTCTCTCTCTCTCTCCATCTGTTCCTGTCTGTATCTGTTTGCGGACTCTTCTCCCTCAGTCTGTCTGACCGTTACTGCAGCTGTTGACACAGTATTGCATGTCAGATTGAATCTTAAGTGCTGCATTTATCATCCTGTCCATTCAGCCGATGCGGCCGCTGTCCAGTTGGACTGTATTTACTGTAAGGGATAGCAGATTGTACTTTTGCATGTGTTGTGGTAGTAAATTATGCGTGATTGGCTGCACCACTCCACAGCACAATCAAAAGCCTTTGTAATGTTTAATGTATTTGGACCAATAAGTTTTCACTGTTAGAAACAGACAACAAATTGCAAAGGAAACAAATCACTTGTCATTTTATTGTTCTTAATAATTTCACAATTGATTCTCAGATCAGTATTTTGATTTGATTTTGTAGTTTTGTTTTTCAGACTTCAGATAGAAACATGAATATGAGTTGGTGGTATCACATCACACTAGTTATTCTGGTCAAACTTGTTTAAAGCATGACTTGCTACGACACCTAACTAAGACCTGTAATAATAAACTAATGTGTTTTTACCATATACCACAGCAGACACACGACTGAGCAGTTTGCATGAGAACTTTGATGTAATAGTTATGAACAGGCGGTTGATGGTGTGGACTATTCTTACCTCTAGTGGCTTTCCTGGCCTTATTTTTGTTTATCTTTTTGCAACAGCACGCAAACAGCATTTGCATTCTAAGGTAAAAGCATGGACAAGGTGACACCTGTACAATAAAAAATATGATAAAAAAAATCACCAGTGTAAACAATTTAAAGTGGTTTCCCACATCAAGATAGCAGAATATATTTGTCATGTTCAATTCCTCATCTCCCTGCCTACTGTAATGAAGAGTGTGACTCCCGAGGATCAATTTGCGGTATTTATTAGCAGAGGTCGAGAAAGCAAATAGGGTCATCAGAGGCAAGGCAGACTCAAAACGTTAAACAGGCAAGGGTCGTGGCACAACCAAAACCAAGGTTCAGTCTAGTAATAGAGGCAGGCAGCAAACAATCAAAAACAGGTCAACAATCCAATATCAAGCACAAGAAATCCAGCAGTGTTGGGGAAACCACTCAGTACTGTCACCGGGGCAAAACAAGCCTTCACGATGATTGTAGGAAAAGCTGGAGCTTATATATTGTGGTTAATGAGCATCAGGTTGTAGGAGGAAGTAATCAATCCCAGGTATGGGGTAATATGGGAATTGTAGTCTGAATAAGGGATTAGTACTCTGGAGACGGTTCCCTCTGGTGGCACGGAGAAGGTAAAGCCGGGACCTCCTTCGTAACACCTACATCATCATACAACAGGTTTTAGAAATACTGACAGCCCTCGATTGTTGAGTACTTTTCACAGTCTAGTATTCAGATGTCATGTCTGCGAGCTTTGAAATCTCTTGAGGAAATACTGAAAGGCTTTCAGAATAGCACCGAAAGTGAGTAAAACAGATGCAATGCTGTTGAATGTTTTAGCTCATTAAATGCAGAAGGGCAAAAATAGACCGTTTGCAAGAAAACAAAAGGTTTGGGCTTCAGGTGTGTCTGTAGCTCAACTGGTAGAGCATTGCGTTAGAAGTGCAAAGACTAAACAAATGTATTGCCTGAATGCACTGTAAGTCACTTTGGATTAAAGTGTCTGCCAAATGCATAAATGTGAATGTAAATGAGCTGAGCTCAGCGGTGTTGAGATGGGTGAGAAACACCAGATGCGTGGACTCTTATCTTGTTGGACACTGAGTGCGGACAGAGAGTATCTGGAAGTAAATCACATCAGCTGTGGAATCTGGTAAACACAGTTATGAACATCATATGAAAGATGTGTCAGTGTTCGATCAGCTCAGTACTCTCTCTGTGTGTGTCTGTTTCCAGTGCCGCTCCAAATAAAGCTCCATTTAACTGTAATCTGCTTATTTTAAGTGTGTGGGGCTTTCCTCTCTGTATTTAGTGACATCAGAGGATGTGACATCAGCATGAAACAACTTTAGACCACTTGGTGATGTTGTCATTCATAATGTTTTGAACTTGATGTTTTTGCAAATCCTGCTGAATAGATCATAATTTTTTAATTGATTATTGATATTAATATTCATATGCTGCATTTAAATATTAATTCTTTTTCTGATATTTAAATGATCAAAACACAAGTTTTTTTGGGACAAGTGAAGCAGTCGGCAGGGCGCGTGAAAAACTCAGCGACTGTCCTGATTGGACCAGAAAAAAAATAAGATAATATTGAGCGGTTTGTGCGCAGGCCGTGCAAGTATGCAGTGACGTGAGAGAAGTGAGAACGAGGCTGATGTCTGAGGCTGTTGAGAGACGAGACACTGTTGTGTTGAGGCCATTATTTCTTCCTCATTTCATCTACCATAAAACAATTTCATCACTTGTCTTCCCTTACAGTCAAACTTCTGAGTCACTTTGGCTCACGCTTCATTCAAAAATGCTGCATGGTTCTGGTTTAATAGTGATTTTTATTTAAACCTGCTTGAGCAAGACTATTAAAAGACAAAGTAGAATAATTCTAAACTATGTGCTTTTAGACAAATTACTTTGAGTCTAAGTGGAATTTGAAGCTGAAGCGCCATTTGAAATGGACTTCCTTCAGCATCTGACGCAGCAAGAAAACTGGCCCAATGGTGTGAGTTTGGAGCGGAGCTCTCTGACAGACGGGGGGGTATTAGAGAAAGCCGTTTGAATGTGATTATTCTGACTGATTTAATTAATGTAACACAGGATCTGTGTCACATTTCCAGCAATCATGAGAGGAAATCACCACAGGGCTGTTCAGATTAAAACACATGAGAATTTATTAAGCGCCACAGTGCCGCAGCTGTCAACAAACACTGTAAGATGCTGTACATGCACAGTGAATGCGGGTGGCATTCATCAGTGTTGCGCTTGAGAGAGGAGTGTGCGTGTGTGCGCGTGTGTGAGCGTGTGAGCATGTGTGAGCGTGCGTGTGTGTGTGAGCGTGCGTGTGTGTGTGAGCGTGTGTGTGAGGGTGTGAGTTAGAGAGAGAGTGTGTGAGACGTGTGTGTGAGGGTGTGAGTTAGAGAGAGAGAGAGTGTGTGAGTTAGAGAGAGAGTGTGTGAGTGAGCGTGTGTGAGCGTGTGAGTTAGAGAGAGAGTGTGTGAGTTAGAGAGAGAGTGTGTGAGTTAGAGAGAGAGTGTGTGAGTTAGAGAGAGAGTGTGTGAGTTAGAGAGAGAGTGTGTGAGTGAGCGTGTGAGTTAGAGAGAGTGTGTGAGTGAGCGTGTGAGTTAGAGAGAGTGTGTGAGTGAGCGTGTGAGTTAGAGAGAGAGTGTGTGAGTGAGCGTGTGAGTGAGCGTGTGAGTTAGAGAGAGAGCGTGTGAGTGAGCGTGTGAGTTAGAGAGAGAGTGTGTGAGTGAGCGTGTGAGTTAGAGAGAGTGTGTGAGTGAGCGTGTGTGTGAGTTAGAGAGAGAGTGTGTGAGTGAGCGTGTGTGTGAGTTAGAGAGAGAGTGTGTGAGTGAGCGTGTGTGTGAGTTAGAGAGAGAGTGTGTGAGTGAGCGTGTGTGAGTGAGCGTGTGAGTTAGAGAGAGAGTGTGTGAGTGAGCGTGTGAGTTAGAGAGAGAGTGTGTGAGTGAGCGTGTGAGTTAGAGAGAGAGTGTGTGAGTGAGCGTGTGAGTTAGAGAGAGAGTGTGTGAGTGAGCGTGTGTGTGAGTTAGAGAGAGTGTGTGAGTGAGCGTGTGAGTTAGAGAGAGAGTGTGTGAGTGAGCGTGTGAGTTAGAGAGAGAGTGTGTGAGTGAGCGTGTGAGTTAGAGAGAGAGTGTGTGAGTGAGCGTGTGAGTTAGAGAGAGAGTGTGTGTGAGTGAGCGTGTGAGTTAGAGAGAGAGTGTGTGAGTGAGTTAGAGAGAGTGTGTGAGTGAGCGTGTGAGTTAGAGAGAGAGTGTGTGAGTGAGCGTGTGTGAGTGAGCGTGTGAGTTAGAGAGAGAGTGTGTGAGTTAGAGAGAGAGTGTGAGCGCGTGTGTGAGCGAGCGCGTGTGTGAGCGAGCGCGTGTGTGAGCGAGCGCGTGTGTGAGCGAGAGAGAGAGAGTGTGTGAGTGTGAGAGAGAGTGTGTGTGGAAGGAGGGGCCACTTCCTCACGTTTCTTGCAGTTTCAGTTGCCCTGTGGTTTATACTGGACCGGAAGGTTTAAATGAACAAAACAGCTCTTGTATTTGCCTCGTTGTCTTGGGAATATTTGCACTCTTTGTAAAGGGTAAGATTACTCTGTTTTAACCTGTGATAACTAATCATACCTCTGCTAGTCCTGTAATGTTATTGGCTAACATGCTTTGTGTAGATGCTATGACAGTAAAACCCAACTGTGCTTTAGTAAAAAAAAAAAAGCAGTGCTTTTGTAGTCTAGACATACTTGTCTTGTTTTTACTCTGTTTAATTCTCTGTGAAAAGTGCCTGAAGTTACCTGAAGTTATTACAGATAGTTAAATCAGAGTGTAGGTTTAGTGAATCAGGTTTAATGAATTCTGGACGTTGACTCTGTTTAATTGATTATATTTTTACTGAACATGCCTACAGACATATGTTTATATCAGGATGGGTTATTAAACTCAATAGGGAGCCACTGTGGAAAGACTAAAAATGCATACTATTTTTCCTCTAAGAGCATTACAAACAACAAGTGATGCATTTAGACATTAAGATGTTTGTTCATCTGTCAGTTATATTAACAAGTCGGGTTGGGGTTACAGACCTGTATGAACATGTTTAAGCCGTTAATTTTTTTCAGTCGTACTCATTTGCAGTTTCGTCTGACATTAACGTGCATAGTCAAGGAAACGTTTACCACACTTAAAGTTTGTTACATATCTATAGATGTCTTTCTCTCGATACAATTTCCTTGTTTCTGTCCCTGTTATGGACAGTTTCCATCTCTGTTCAAGAACAAAATGAGCTTGTTTCTCTTTCCTCTTATGGAACAGCCGTATTTAAATATCTGATGCTCTTCTCATGAGCTGAAGGAATGAATTCAAGGAAGGAAGGAATTCATTTAAATGAATGTGGAATGTTATGCTGCATGTTGTGTTCGACATACAGAATGACAAGAACTGAATTGTACGTGTTGAACATCACATACAGACACAAAGACATGAAAAATATCAGAAATATTCAGCAAACAACCGGATACTTTTCAGCTGACTTCTGATAATTACTGCACTGTATTTCATAAAGGCACTTGTCAGACAGCAAGCCTTTCTTTGCACTCAGATATGTGACAGCTCCAACATTCCTGGCTGTGGACATGTGGGAATGCGGAACATTTGTTTGTTTCCTCATACACAAATTTTAGTGGCGATAATCGCTGTAGTTTACAATCGCTAGGTCACACATCATTAGAGGTCAACCTGGCTGCGTTCTTCATCTCATTACATGTGCAGCAAGCAAACTGCGCACAGGTGCTGAGCATCTGTGTATGATGTGTAACATTCATATTTCATCCAGCTAGATGATTATGGGAACTGGCTGCTATGGTAACCCAGCAGCCAATAATCAAGAGCGTGCCCTGAGGTTCGCTGCAATTATTCCCTTTGAGCATGGTGTGCTGGTTTGTGTACAGTTACACCTACACGAACAAGTAGATGATGTTAATTTACACTCCTATAGTATTGATTTCCACAAAGTATTTTTACAGTTCCTCAAGACAATTGTATTGGTGCTTGCCCATGCCCTCCCCCATGATGCTATACTAGGGTGTTGCTATGGCTAGGGTGTTGCTATGGCTAGGGTGTTGCTATGGCTAGGGTGTTGCTATGCGGTTGCTAAGGTGTTCTGAGAGGGTTTTAGCTTGTTGTTAAGTAGTTGTTAGGGTGGTTTTAACAGTAGGTTGCTTCTTACTGTTCCAGGTCTGTATATGATTTTATAAATGTGTTCTCCGTGTGATTCAAACCCTTTTTAAACTATTTTTTTATGTTTGAATGTTCTACTTCATGTCAGGGTTTTAGATTATTGGATATAGATATTTTGTTCCTGTAGCTCAATGGTTAGAGCATTGCGTTAGCAGCGCAGAGGTTGTGGGTTCAATTCTTAGAAAACATACTGATCAAATGTATACTGTAAGTCGCTTTGAATTAAAGCATCTGCCAAATGCATACATGTAATGTAAATATAAATGTAGATTATTTAAAATGTAAGGTAAATCTAAATTAGATTATATAACAGCGATAGAGAGAAAATGATGAACTTTATTCCTAAAGACTACAAGGAAATTTCTCAGAGCTTTGAAAAGATCTCACGGATAAACTTAAACCAGTTGATTGACCTCTTTCTCCTCTGTGATAGAAGAACTGAAACCACAATGCAAAAGATGTACGATTTTACAAGACTTAACATCTGACAGTGTGTCCTGTAAAGCCATATAAACAAATTTAAGATTAATAAGATGAAGGATATTACAAATATATTACAGACCCTGATATCTGGGATACACAGGCATCGGTTATTACAAGACAGCTTGTTTGTGTAGTGTTTCATTCCTGATTCAAGTCAATGTCAGATAAATGAACTGCCACACATGAGGCTGTTTTTTTACACTATTACAACCACATTGTATTAACTGCCAGCACAACAACACCATTTATCCACAGGCATCAGAACAATCCCATGCAGCCTGCTGGCTCAAGACAAAAAAAAGAGGCCTGATGATGCTGGGAAGGCCAGAGAAAGACTCTCTTTGTGTTGCCTAATGTATTGACATCCACAGGCTTTGATTTAAGAGAACAGAGGCCCTTCATTTGCATGGGCCTCTTGGATAAAACTTTTTGTCAAGGACAGGAACTAAGTTGGTCCCAGAAGAAAAGTTTTACATTTACATTTATGCATCTGACAGACGCTTTTATCCAAAGCGACTTGCAGTACGTTCAAGGTACATTTCCTGGGAATGAAACCCACAACCTCTGCGCTGCAAATGCAATGCTCAGCCAGTCAAGCTACAGAACACTTTTAATGCTTTAATGTTTACAGGTTATTCCCAGTTGTTTGATGTAAAGTATATGTTCATTTTTTGGATGTTTTTGGATCTGCATAGTTCTCAGTGTCTGTTACTCGTGTATGTTATTATGACAGTTTCACATTGACCCTGTAGTTCCTAAAATGGCATTTTTTTGTCTTGTAGACAACTTTTTAGGCTTGTAAACAAATGATCTATTTATGATTGCATGTTTTAAAGTCAAATTCTATTAGAAATGGACAATGTTTTTATTTTTGATATTTATTCTTGGCCTTTTTATTAGCGCATGTTATTGCAGAGAAGAAAATGTCTTTGTAACCTCCCATCAAAAAAAGTCCCACCTACATTTATTATCACTGAATATCCTGTTTGATTACAAATGCAGCACATTACATACATCAGACGGTTAACACCTAATGTATTTTAATTAAGACTGCTGGAGAACTGTGTGTGTTTTCTCTTCGATTTATTTTTGTTAAAAACATTTTTAAGAGGCTTAGCTGTTTCTTGTGAGAACCTTTTCCACTGGTTCAACTTAAGCAGTAAAAATAGCCATAAGATAATCTGCCTTTTTGTTCTTGTTTTTTTGGTTGAGAATGGAAAGATGCAGATTTGGCTTAACTGTGGGAACCAGGAACTTTTTGTAAGCACTGAGTATATCTGAATTCCACATGTGGCACGTAGTGATCTCTGTCTCTAACATCTGACCTTCATGTCTTGGCTCTCATAACAGCAGAGAAACGTGATGTGTGCCCAGTGACGTGCCCCATTTGCCAAAGCTGTTTATCAGGAAAACGTGTCTCTGCCAAGAAGCTTCCTTATTGTTTAAATATCGATCATTCAAACAATCACTTTTATAACATAGAGGAACTTGGTGATTATTTTTAGTTTTTGTTTCAATTTGATGTCACTGTTAGTTTCGAGGTCACTTTTTTATTGGCCCTGACTGAAAACAAGAGCTTTAAACAGACCTTTAAATTAAACATCCTTTTCACTTCTGCAAAAGGGAGTATATTTACCAGCACACTGTTAGTGTTAACTTTAGTGTCACTGAATGAAATTGCAGAATAAATAAATGGAATGTCTTCAAGCAAATTTCTTTAACCCTCAGCCTCCATCTTTCATTGGTTAGTCCCACAGATAGCGCCACCCCAAACTCACGCCATTGGCTAAGCCGCTGTTGATTTGTTGGGCTGGTTTTACATTTTAACTTTAACTAAAATCACTGATCTGTATGAGACAAGATACAAATCATGCTGTACTGTATTTCCAATTTTCTTTTTCTTTCCCTCAGTTACTAGCAGCAGCAGCCTGACAGAACAAGGCCGATGTAGAGAAAGATTGACTCGCAGAGCCCGATTCAGTGATAAAAGTCAATCTGGATTAAATGGAAGCGGCTCAGGCCGTCGGCTACTGCATCCCAAACCAAAAGGTATAGATACGCATACACAAAAAACACAGAAATGTGGCCACGATTCTGCAGTGCGGCTTGCTGCTTAGGCAGTGGCTAAATTTACCAGAAGTCAACTGTGTGCTAAACCTCACTGCACAAAATCGCAGTTTCCCTTTTATAAGAGGCACTGAATGCTAAAAGCTTCCGTTCACGGAACGCAAGTCTGATGGCTACTGATTGATGCCGAACTAGCATTGCTGCTTTAAAGTCACCATGAAATCAAAAAATACTCTTCTTATTTTTCATGGATTATTGCAGTGTTTATTATGAATGATTTATCTGTGCACAATTTTATAAAATCCCTTTCCTCTTATAATCCTTAATCAAAATCTGAAAATGTCTTCCCTCTCTTTAACGGCGTTCATTCTCTGATGATGTCAGTCTGTTGGCTTGGGCGGGGCCAGCGTCTTTAACCACTCCCCTTCAGCAGTCAGTCACTGCAAGCTTTAAAACGCAGACTTTTCTGTAGCCAATCAATTTCCAGTCACACCCTCCATTTTTCTATTTCACTTTGAATCACATCAGATCACTGAACTTTAAAGTTGACTAATGAGGACGTGTGTGAAAAGCCCTCAAAATGTCCTTGAACATGCTGAATCACTAATCGAGATTGTCAGTTTAAAAAAGCATGCATGATTTCCAGAGACAAGCGGCACTGATTAACATAAGTGGAATTCCTTTGCTTTTAAGGAAAAAGTTCCATACACTTAAAACCATCTTAAAAACTAGTTTTCGCAAATGGAATGGCAATACTCACTGAATTTGAGCTGGATACAGGAAGGAGCCGTGAGCTCCGTAATATCTTCCCCTCATCAGATTGACTGAGATTAACTGTGATTCGCACACAGCAGGTACAGACAGACTCAGTTTCTACATGCACTTCATCTCACCTTGAGGAGCATTAGCAGGTTGCATGGTAACACTTAAATGAAACTCTACTGCCCCCTGTTGGTGGTAACAGTGTCAGCTTTCAGTTCAATCAACAGTGTTAGAGGTTTTCTCCTATAGGTTTTCATGGAAGACTCTGATTGTGTTATTGTGTGCTGTACTGCAGCATAAACGTGTGTATGTTTGAAATCACTCTTTGATTTTCTGCAGTGCCTACGAAACCAGCGTACCTTAGCAGTCCGGTGACAGAAGTGTCCATTCCACTGGGATCTGAAACCTTATCCCTCAAACTCAGCATGGAGGGCGGAGTGGAAGGAGGTATAGAAAAGGGCAGGGTATCCAACCTCATCAGCCGCTTTGAGGACAAAAGGTAAAAATCCAATATCATATCTGTTGTTTTTTTTATTGGTACACTGTGCAGTAATGGATCATCACACTTTGATCGTGGGACACTGTCTTGTGGTTTGACTCAAGAACTGTAGTTGATGTAACTGTATTGTCTGACTTGTAGTAAGTCACTGAGGTGTGATTGACAAACTGTCAGTAAAAAGTTTAGGTACACTTGACTAAATGTGTTTCTCTTAGTTAAAATCATTTTGAGATATATATATATATATATATATATATATAGTAGGTAACTGGTTGTAATGGTTATATAGTGGGTCAAATGGTTACATCGTCAACTCTGTTCCTGGTGTGATACAGGAAGATTAAAAAGCAGAAGCTAGTCATTACTCTGGTAACCATTTGATGTCTCTCAACATGTGCATTGTGAAGAGAAAGGGTTTAGTGTGAGCCGTTTACTTTGTGTATCTGATCATCTAAATGCAAAAGGTAAAACTGATTTATTATAGGTGTTGTGTGTAAAAGATTTAAACAGATTTGGTTTTTCAACTTTTAGCCCAAACTGTTCTGAAAGCGCTTGAAGCTGTTGTAATTCAACAAGGCGATTGCGATACTTCATACTCTGTCACGTTTAGCTGTATTTTTCCTGGAAATGTTTGTATCAAATGTTTATTCTTGTAATATAGTGTTTTATTGATTGTCAGTAGAAGTCAGTAGTTATATATTTGTAAAATAATATTTACGGAACTTTATTATATTATAACTTTATTATTATATGAATATATAGTTACTGATTTTATATCACTAAATGCTATGCTGATTGAAAAAGAGTGTGATGTATGTTGGCAGTAATAGAAAGAGCCCGTCCAATCAAATTTCAAAGCTGAACGTTTCCAGAATAGAATCTGATTGGTCACTTTAATGCATTGCCTTTTGTGTCTTACTGCTTTAATATCCTCTACAGTAATTTGTTATTTTAAAAGTTGGTAGCTCAGCAGATGTGTGACTAATCTCATATGAAACCATATGGCCGCTGTAACAAAACAGGCTAAACTATAAACCTCAGTTCCTCACAAATAACTCCTCGCAAGCACTTATCCTGTTTTCCTGCTGATCCTGAGCCATTGTGTTGTGTGTGGGTCAGAAGCTGTGTTGTGTGTTCAGGCTGAGGAATTCCTCCCAGCTTTAGCACTACAGCAGAATCTAATAGAGTTAGCAGGGGTCTGATATCTCCAGCAGCTGTCTGGCCTGCTGATTCACATGATTACAAATGCTAATGGTGGAGCCATGACCTTAAACAACTGCAGGGGGATAGTTTTCAACCATACAGTGTGAACAATGAACATGAACTTTAAGGGAAAGCTCTTCTGCCAGGATTTTTCCAAAATGTTGGAAAGTTTCAAATCTGAAAAACCATGCACCTCACAAAATGTTACCAAACCACATTTTAATAAGAGTGTCATCATGGCTTTCTTTAGAATATCATACATAGTGTTTGCATCGGATAGATTTTAAATATTCAGAGAAATACCCTGAGCTAAATAATAGATAGCATGTATAAAGCTGTCTCCGTGGTCTACAGCTCAACAGCTTTCTGAAGTGTTGGCTGTGGTGCCCCATACCCTCAGATCCATATGTTCATTCTCTATCTCACAGGAAATGCTATCTGATCTAGAGCGCAGGTGGGCCATAGACAGGGAAACAGCTGGAGGTGTGCAGGATATGAGTTTATGTGTGTCTGTCTGTGTGCATGAACCAAAAAGCCTTGTTACATTGTTGTTCAACTTTATTCCTGGTTTATGCACGTTTATGTCTGGTTTTAAATGGATTGTGTGTTTTGATGATTATTAGGGATGCACAATATATCAGTGACCAGTAGCTATTATTAGCATTTAAATGATCGCTATTAATATAAGCAGGTAATGTATTGTTTTGATACCTGAGTTTTAGTTTTGTGGATTAGTGTGAATTCATGATGGCCGATCTAAAGAAAAAAAGTATGTTTCAGATATTATTGGTCACAATTTCTATATCAGTGAATCCCTAATGTTTACTGTTATTTGGTCCAATAAAGTATACTTATTACACGGCTCTCTGAAATACTTCATTCTGATTGGTCAATCATGTTATTCTGCTGAACATTGTATATGTGTATATTATTTTATCGTTGTCCCAGGCAACTGATTTCCTGTGTATCTATGTGCTAGTGTGCATTTATTGGCCAGGTAGCCGTGTATTAAGCCCAGTATAGTACAATCAGCTGGTCATTATCATGAAAATAACCCTTCAGGGTGATCCAGTAATGATCACCCCATCTGAGTTTTTTTGTGATAATAACTGGCTCACTCACCGTGACACTCTGAATATTTGATTCATTTTATTCAGTTGGTTCCAGCATGCCGGTTTCGGAAGGAATTTTGTTCAAAAGAAGGACTATTTTATTCTCCTGAGTGTGTAAATGTGTGTGTGCTCGCATGCTGGCATGAAGTAGGGCAAACATGCCTCATGGGACACTCAGCGGTCCTACTCCTCTTTTCCTCTCCTCACCCTCCCATTCTCCTCCTATCCTCTTCCTCCTCTCCTCCCCTGACCTGCACACACACAAACACACAGACCGCGGCCCCTTAAGACAGAGGAAGTCCTCCTTTTTTTAACACTGACACTCACACTTAAACACGCTTTCTGTCTTTCTGTTCTGTCTGTTTTTCATCAAGACTGTGTCGTTGTTCGTAAAAGTTGTTTTAGAAATGTGCTTTCTCTGTCTCTCTGTAAGGTGACCTTACTCTATTTTAACTCTGTCTCACAGTCACACAGCAGACAGTAGGTGGGAGGGCGCTCCTCTGAAGCAGGTCAACAGATCGGCCAACTGCAGCACAGTGAACAAAAACTACCAGAGACAGACGGTCGAGTCTAAGGAGCAATCCAGGGACTGCAGCAGCACACAGAACAGCCCACATTATGATCTCAAACCCCCCAATGGGGTTGTAGCCCAAATGAACAGAGACCAGGACGGAATCAAAGACTTGGTTCCGGTGGTGAGGTTAGACACGCAGGGATTGGTAAATGGAGATGCTGGTGTGGACAGTATGGACGGGAACTATGTAGATGTGTCCCACGATCATATAGACGGAAACCAGGAGCACGAGAGGCAGAAAACAGAGCAGGAATATGTTGTGGGAAACAGCACACCTGAACAGAAGGTAAGATCTTTCTGCTTGTTTATGTGAATTTGCTTTATAGGGGTTTATTAATGGCCAATGTTAATATCAAGATTTAGAGAGCAGGGATGGCCTGTGCCCGATATAATACTGATATATGCATAAAATTGTTTAAATAAAATAACAGGCAGATTATTTGCTCCACTGAAATACTTTGGAATTGACATACGGGGAAAATATAACTGCTGATGTTTCCCATAAGGCTTCCAAAACCTCAGAATGGCCAGATATTGGTTGATTATTATGACATATCTACTACTAGTTATAATCAATACTAGTTATTTGGAGATGGATACTTTAGTAAAGTGTGTCTTTAGCGATATGTTAATGTTTGTCTGTGTGTGTGTGACTGTTTATGGAGTCAGTCGTGTGTTGGCGGGTCACTGGTTTTTTGACATTAGTTATTTGACACCTCTTGCCCAGCTGAACTATTTGCTGCCTTATCTGCTAGTTTCACATGCAAATGTGCAGTTTCACATGCAAATGTGCAGTTTCACATGCAAATGTGAAACTGTCTGCTAGTAAAATATGAGAGCCTGTTTTTTTTTTTACCTCTGGTCTCATAGGCCAGGCTTTTATTTCCTTTAAAACAAATGTTGTACATGGTATTCAGTTTAATGCTTTTACGTTTCCAGATCTGTTAAATGTAGATCACATACAACGTTTGAAATGGATCTGAATGGCAGAGCTGAAACATTTTGTCGCACGTGATATGAACAGAGATATCTGGTTGCTGGATTGATTTAGTTCCTCGTTTGTCACTATAATGCATGCGTGAGTTTCTTGTTGCAGGAAAATCTTTGAATGCATATGAGTGTTGAATGCTAACATAAACAGAATACCAGAAAACTTTTAAGTGCCATTTAAAAATAAGATGACACATTAGTATTGGGATGAGTTATAGTATAATTATAGTATATTTAACAGTTCCAGAGTACCTGCCACCTGATACCATCACTGAACCATCTCAGAACAACACAGGATCCAAATCTACTGCCTGCTCACTTCAGATTGCTCTGTAGAAACTAAAATAATGATTTTGTGTGTTAGAATGACTTTTGTTTGCTAAGAAGTTGTCATTCCTTTAGCCTGAATATCAGCTTTCCATCCTCTGCCAACCACGGCCTGTCTGTTATTGGCGTTGCTTGTTTCCTGTTATCCATCTTTTCATTTCCTGTCCTCTGAGATGCGATTGAATAACAAGTCTCTTTTGAAACACTCATCGGTGCCAAACGCGGACTATATTGGAAGTTCATTCGCAAGATTGCTTTCTTTCATCAGCTAAGTGGTGGAGGGCATCTGAAACAGCACAATCGTTTATGTGAGCTGAGGTTGCTGATTCTGATAAGAGATCGACTATGTGTCCTTAAAGTGTTGACAGGCATAAAGCAGCGCTGTTACCCAGCTAACAGGGAACGTTCACAGAACATTGGCTAATGTTCGCTAAAAGTTCTCTTAAAGTTCACAAAAATGTCTTTGCAGTAATGATAGTAGAAGGTTTTAACATAATATTAAACATAAAAAATGTATAACCAAGCAATAACATTAATACAATGTCAAAAAATTTGTTTCTGGAACATTCAAAATAACATTTGTACTGTTTTTGTTACTTAATGGAAATGTTGGGGAAATGTTCTTACAACTTGTAGTTGTTAGCAGGGTAGCAGTCATGCATCAGGAAGTTGCTTTAGCCAACCTCAGTGTGTGAGTGTGTGTGCGTGTGTTTGTGTGTGTGTGTGTTTGTGTGTGTGTGTGTGTGCGTGTGTGTGTGTGTGTGTGTGTGTGTGTGTGTGTGTGTGTGTGTGTGTGTGTGTGTGTGTGTGTGTGCTGTGTGTGTGTGTGTGTGTGTGTGTGTGTGTGTGTGTGTGTGTGTGTGTGTGTGTGTGTGTGTGTGTGTGTGCTCGTGTGTATGGGTGTGATAGAGAGAGGAAAACAGAATGTTATGGTGAGATGAGGAATGTAGGTGGAGTGGGAGTCAACCTCTGAGTTGGCTTTTCCCTTGACCCTTATGTTCAGAGTTCTGCTCCTTTCCTTCAGCCATGAGAACTCCTGTGCTAAGCTGGTTGTCCCACCAGAGGACATCTACAGTGTTATTTCAGCAAAATCCAGCAGAAATGTCATGTATAATTCAGGTTAAAACCAGCCCAGATCTCAAAAAGTTAGACAGTCTGAATTATTCATAGCAGCTGAAGAAGAGCTAAAATGTCACCTAGAGAAAAGTTAGAAAGCAAACTTGATGGATGCTTGACAAAAACAAGTGGAATGTTTTTTGTGGAAACTTCGGGGCAGCTTTTTCATTGAAATACCATTTCAAAGGTGTTAAACGCATCAGACGATGAGAAAAGCACATTTCTTGTTTCTGAGAAGATATTGCATTTATTATTTGTAAACCAATAGGGGATCTGAAACTTATACCTAAATTAAAAGCTCTCTGACTTTTCCTGTGTTTAGGAAACAAATGAACAGAAGCTCTACAAAATAGCAAATGAGCTTCTGCAAACTGAGAAGGCTTACGTCGCACGACTCAACTTATTAGACAAGGTGAGTGTTGGTTAAGTTTCCTCATAGAACCACACAATAATTTCAGACTGACTGACCTCAATCTAGTTCTGCTCCGAGTGGAAAACCAGAGCCAGAGCTTCATTATTCAATACAGCCATCTGAAAATGTTAAAAATAGTTGTACGCACATACATCATCTTACTCTGAGTGTGCTGCGCAGGTGTTCTGTGCCAAGCTGATGGAAGAGGCCGGAAAAGACACGTTCCCCATGGAAGTGGTAAAGAATATCTTTTCCAACATCTCCTCCATTAACGCCTTCCACAGCCAGTTCCTCCTGCCTGACCTGGAGAAGCGCATGGGAGAGTGGTATGATATCTTCATCTGTCACTTTTTAAGATCATTTTGTGAAAAATTATCTTAAAGTCTAGTGGCCATTCCTCCAGGGCGTCAGCACCTCGAATCGGGGACATCCTCCAGAAGCTTACCCCCTTCCTGAAGATGTACGCAGAGTATGTGAGGAACTTCGATCACGCCATGGAGCTGTTGAAGAACTGGACAGATCGCTCGCCTCAGTTCAAAGCCATCATTCTGGAGATTCAGGTAATTTTGGCACGTTTCGTGAGTTTGCTGTTCAAATTCAGAATGTTTCCAGACAGCTAATGATTAAATTGAAAGCAAAATGCTTGTAACTTTTGCCTCTCTGTCGCCATCTCTGTTAGAAACATAAAATCGCAAGTTGCTTTACGTCCTTTTTTACGTACTTTTTCCCGCATGTTAAAGTCAAATTAAGTCAATCTTGTGTTACTTGCACAAGTCGGACATGACAGCCTAATGTTTAATGTTCATCTGGGTAAGATAAGGAGACAGTTTTGAACACTGATCTGTCATGTACTTAATTTAAATATTTCTTTCGAAAAGTGTGAACACAAAAGAAAATTGTCCTTTGTAAATCTTGAACCAGTACGCAAATTTAACTGGTTAACTTGCCAACCATGTTTTTGCGGTGTTCCTGAAACTCAGTTGGTAGAGCATTGCGTTAGCAGCGCAAAGGTTGCAGGTTTGATTCCAGAGAACACACATTCTGATAAAATGTATAACTTGAATGCCTTGTTAGTCGCTTTGGATTAAAGCATCTGCCAGATGCATCAATGTAATGTAATTGGTCTGGCTAATCTGATGTGTTGGATGTTTGTAGCTTCACACAAGCTGTATGTTGTATGTTTGTGTGTGTTCAGAGTCAGGAGGCGTGTGGCTGTCTGACTCTGCAGCATCACATGTTGGAGCCTGTACAGAGAGTACCGAGGTACGAGATGCTCCTCAAAGACTATCTGAAGAAGCTTCCTCAGGACCACATGGACCGGCGAGATGCTGAGAGTGAGATCCCTCACAACAAACAAGATCATTCATTAAACACACTGAACTTTTAATATGACACCTGCAATGTGAAAAATGTCTTGCGTTTTCAGAGTCTTTGGAGATTATTTCCATGGCTGCCACCCATTCCAATACTGCCATTAGGAAAACAGTGAGTGTTTGACCTTCCCCAATATAAACTGAGATGTTTCGAGCTCAAATTAATCTCAAAAGCTGTGAGATTTTTAAATTTTAAATGAAAATGGGGACTTTCTTTCCTACAGCTTCCATATTAAGCTTCTACTGTAAATTCTTCTCTATGTGACCTGTCCTCACACGGTCTCTGCTCTCTCTCAGGAGAACCTTAAGAAACTGCTGGAGATTTATGAGATGTTGGGTGAAGAGGAGGACATTGTAAACGCCTCAAACGAGTTGATAAAGGAGGGTCATATTCTAAAACTGGCTGCCAGGAACACTTCAGCTATGGACAGATATCTCTTCCTGGTAGGACACATTCATTGTTACTGTTGGTCTCCATTGTTGCCATTTTGTCACTTATTGTTTGAGAAACTATGAGAATATATGTTTCGAGCTATTCTCGTAGCTCAGTTAGTAGAGCATGGTGCTAGCCACACCAAGGTCATGGGCTTGAGTCTCTGGGATTGTATGTAATAGATAAACAGCTATTGTAAAAATGTTAAAACATAAGGTTGTCATGAGCATATATATACATATATATATATATATATATATATATATATATATATATATATGTAAATGACCATATTCTGTTTAATGTTTAAATTTGATATGTATGTTCAGTACAATCTGAATGTTGTCATGTTAACTGTCATATCAGATTTGAGCATTGTAAAAATCATTTTTGTTTTTTTGTCTGTAATCTGTCCTGCAGTTCAACAACATGCTGTTTTACTGCGTTCCCAAGTTCAGCCTGGTGGGGCAGAAGTTTACGGTGCGCACACGTATCGGCATCGATGGGATGAAGGTAATGGAGACGTTCAATGAAGATTACCCTCATACGTTTCAGGTTTCCGGCAAAGAACGAACGCTGGAGCTGCAGGCCAGGTAAGACCAGCATCTTCTCTGCTTGCCACCATTTTATCACAAAGATACACTGTGCTTAACTCCCTGCTGTTTGTTTCTTATTGTTGCCTGATCACAGTTCTGAACAGGATAAAGAAAGCTGGATAAAGGTAAGAAATATATATTCTTCATACGTAATATGACCAAGTTATGATGTTCCTGTAGTTCAACTAGCACAGCAAAGTTGTGGATTAATTTCCAGAGAACAAACTGATCAAATCTGTAACTGGTCTGGAGGAAAGCATCTGACAAATATGGGTATGTACATGTGATTCATTGGTCTATCTTTACAATGACTTCCTGTGTGTTATAGGCATTCCAGGAAACAATACACATCTTCCACCAGAAAAATGAGACGTTTAAATCAGCATTCAAAGAAGCAGAGGAAGTGCCGGTCAGTAAATCTGTTATTTTCTGTCACATCATACACGTATGATACCGTAAACTTCTGCCCCACCATAATATAATATATATATTATAATAATATGTGTATATATATATATATATATATATATATATATATATATATATATACATGTATGATACCGTAATAATATATTATAATGTTATATATAAATATAAATTTAGATATAGATATAGATATATATATTTACCCACATGAACACAACAAGCATTTGACATTGATGTATGTTGATTTGTGCAGGATCTTCAGATATCAGAGCTGGGGAAACGAGCTCCTCGATGGATCCGGGACAATGAGGTGACCATGTGTATGAAATGTAAAGAGCTGTTCAATGCCATCACGCGCCGGAGACATCACTGTCGAGCCTGTGGAAACGTAAGCCACCTGCAAACAAATCTTTGTTCACGTTGATGTGTGTTTCAAGTCCATCGCACATGTTGACGTGTCTGTTTCACTCAGGTCGTTTGCTGGAAGTGCTCAGACTATAAGGCCACTCTGGAATACGATGGGAACAAAGTAAACAAGGTTTGCAAAGACTGTTACTCTATCCTGAAGGGCCACATAGACAGTGAGGAGCGAGAGGGCAAGAAAAAAGGAATTCTAGAGGTGAGCTAAAGGTCACATCGGACAACCTGTAACGGTTGACCGTAGTATCAATAAGCAGCATTACATGGATCTGTTCCAAAAGTGTGTATAACACACTGTATTGTGAATAACCTTTATATATGCAGTCACGGAAGAAAAAACGTCATACACAAACTGTTGTGGTGGATTCAGAAGCGGTAAGATCAGTTGGTGACACCATATAACTGAAATTAATAAATCATTTATTAAGTCCCTAACACTCATTAATGCTTCACAGATCAGCTGTTAATTCATTCAAATGAAAACTTGACATTTCTCACTAATTAATTGACATGAACTAGTGATCTGTTTAGCATTATGTAATGCAGTAATGATAATAATGAGACTGATACAGGAGGGTTGGAGATGTGGTACACGGGTATTTTAACCTGGTTTGGAAGCACTTTAGAAGAGGGATCATCAGATTTTGAAACGCATTTGCTAAGTAATGATTTTGTATGTTCCCTTTTCTAAATGGTCCCTTGATGTATCATGGGAACAAACTGACTTCTTGATAAACTTCTTATACTCACGCAAATACTGAAAAACTGAAATCTGTTTTCTTTTGGCTTTCATTTAAAGCCAGTTTTCTTCCATCCAAAGTTGTGTTGAGTGAATCTCACAAAGCCTGTTAAGAATATCTTGGTCACATTTCACCCCAAAACAAGAGAACAAATTGCATGAAGAAAATTGTTGTTATGGCTATATAAAGATTTTCTTAATCATTGTTTAATTGTCTGTTTTTAAAGGTAGTGTTCACACAAATTATGTATTTAATTTGATATTAATAGCATTATGGTAATGAAGTGGGAGAAGCTTATTTGTCTTGTAGTCTTCATTTTCTTCATGAAAAATATAGTTTTTTATTGTACATTTTTGGGATTAAAAGTGACCTGGACATATTTTTGTCACAGTCCATCACCTCATACACTGATTTACATTGATTTTTTAAGTTTTTCTTTGTTTTTCTTGTGGCAGATTGAAGCCGCTCAGTTCTCAGGCAGCAGCATTATGTGCGGTTTCCTGCAGTATTGTGAGAAGAACAAGCCCTGGCAGAAGGTCTGGTGTGTGATTCCTCAGAAAGAGGCTTTGGTTCTCTACCTGTATGGAGCCCCTCAGGTCAGCACACGATTGTCTTACCAACCCTTCAGAGTTCTGTTCTCATGCATCACTTCCCTTTCATAAACAGACGTTTGCTTTGTGTTCACAGGATGTCAAAGCGCACTCCACCATTCCTCTGCTCGGTTACCAGGTGGAGGACGTGCCCAGACCTACAGACCCTCCCGCCAGCTTCCGACTGTCTCAGTCCAAATCGGTCCATAGCTTTGCGGCGGAAAGTGAAGAACTGAAACAACGCTGGCTGAAGGTGATCCGTTTGGCGGTGATGGGAGAGGCCCCGGAAGCCCCAGAGCATGGAGAGGGGCCCGCTGCAGAAGTCACTCATGAGCCCAGCTCTAACGGTGTCTGAGCGAAACAGCAAGAGACTGTTGCTTCAGAATTTCACTACTGACGCAGCAATATTGGCAAGCTTCAGTAAGAGAGACAGTCTTGCTCGCAGCATTTAAAAGTCACGGATGGGTACGCCCTGCTGGTCGGTCTGAGCTAAAGAATTGTCTGGTTGTCCTAATATTCTATTTGGATGCTTCCAAAATGTGGATTTTAAAGGACAGCGAGCACGATCACACTTTGGCTCAGTGGTGCTGTTGGACATCAGCTGCATTGGCTTGCCGGACAGATTCTGTGTTCACGGAGGATGTGAGCACTTAAGAATATCATTTTCAGTTGTACTTTCAATCATTGAATGCAATGCTGCGGCTGAAGTTATTATAATGCTGCAGCAGTCTGTGTAAATATTATATCATAAGAAGCCAATACGTGTATAGAATGCTGAGACAGACTCAGTTATGTTGACATTGTATCATCTTAAAAATAAACAGGACATTCAGTCTACTATAAACTGCATAAATTGCATTGTTGCAGAAGACGCTGCATGCAATAAACGGTCAATAAACAGAGCATTGTTAACTATCATAGCTGGTAACCAGCATTGCCACCTGCTGGTTCTTAGTGCCTCTGCGAATCGGATGAGGTGAATCTGTTGAATGATTCGAAAGAAGCTGTACTGCAGCAAACGGGACATTCTGAACTACACTCAAGAAAATGTTAATAATCTCATTCATTTGTCCTCATAAATCTAACACGATCAAAACTTGCCATTTTCACCAGTCGCCCGGTCATCCGACTTTCTATATGTTGAAGGTTCTTCGTCTTTTGCGTTCGCAGATCTTTGTTAAACTTAATATTCAGTATTGGTATCAAATTACTGGTAAACCGTAAAGTAACTTAGTAGCAGATACAGCGTTGTAGGTTTATAAGTGTGTCTGTGGTGCTTTTTCTTTGCAGGTATCTGATCAATGGGAAAGGCATAAGATCTTTGTTTTGTGTATAATGATCATTTCCTGTGGGCAACAATCAGCATCAATGGTCCACTGGAGCAGAGACATGTATATGATCTTTTAATACTGTAATTATAATTTTATTTAATAATTTATAGAGGATATGCATGATTTTATATAGCACCAAAAATGTTCATTCCCTCAGTTTATTCATTTAAACAGCCTTCTACAAAATGAGAAGCTTTACAAATTAATTTAACCTTCACCATACAGAGCAAGAATGTCATTGTATGAATTAATGGCTGATTTTTGTAATGAAATGTTTTGACTCTCTAGATTAAAGCAAGGTGTGCTGTTACGGATAATAGCCACATCTGGTAACGTTGAACTTGAAATTTTTGACTTTAAATATCTTCATAGCTAAGAACTGTATTCAAATTTTTGCTTTGAAACAAACTGATTCCTAAAATAATCAATATTTTCGGATTTGGCTGTGCCATAAACATTATCATGGGTAAACTGTTGGATGGATGGGTGCTCAATGGAATAATCACTCTTTTGAAATGATCTGAATCCTTACCACACAATCTGAATGTAACCCCGCTGGTCCCCCCCCTCACAGAATCTCATGGATGGTTAAACAAGCTCAAAGGTGTTCAGAACTGAGACAGGCCTCATGTTATACCAACTGAAACTGAAGCTTACGCACTTTACTGTCTTCTATAAAGTGTACCTTGTCAAATAAAACAGGATTATTCTGCAAAGCTTTGCCATCTTTGTGCCCCATTCAAATCGTGTCCTAGTGCAAGGTAGGCAGGCAGGCAATTTTGTAGAGGCTAGCAAAACACAAGCCAGCTTTAAAAGCGCGAGATCCCGCCCTCCCTTCAGAAGTCTCTCCAAAGCCACGCCTCCTCCAACACACGATCATGCTGATGATGGAAGATTGACAGACAAGTACAACAGCAGCTGCATTCAGATCGAACCCTGACAAACATTTAACAGTCCTGCACCATCAACAGACGTATAAAAAAATATTTATGTAAAGAAACATTCAACCAGCATAAAAAATGCCTTTAACATAAAAAGGTTGAAATTATCTATTGCTTTTTGCATTCATAATTCATAAAAGTAACAAAATTAAGGTTATCGGTTCAGAGAAGCATTTATTTACCATGTTAGAAAAACAGCACTTAAAGACAGAGGAGATCTTCATAGTAAGAATATTTCATAATTCATTATTGTAATCAAAACTGCAAAAAACATCAAATTTTGTTGACCTTTAAGTCAAAATATCCATACATCACTAGATTTCTCAGCATATAGGTTTGTGTGTTCAGCCTTTGGCGTGCTGCACCAGGCCTCTGATCCTGCGTGTCAAGGCCTGGATGAAGGTGTGTCGAGAGCAGCTTTTGCTGTACAGCCCCTCCACCTCCAATAACTTCCTCTGTAGTGACTCATTGAAGCTGCTCGCTACATCGCTCTGTAACTACACACACAGAAAAGTGTCAAAAAATGAAGCAGCTAATCTGGGACACCATCTAATAATAAATCCACATCCTCTTTAGAATACAAGGCTGCATGTGAAAAAGTACTTAAAAGAACAAAGACATATCATGGGCATTTTGGACATGTACCATGGCAAAACCGTGTTTTATGGAAAATGGTAATCATGTATTCAGTACTAGGGTATTACCATCATTGTAAACCACAGAATTTCGATGATAAACGTACCTGCTCGAGATCTTGCTGGCTCACTCTCGACACACTTAAACCTCTGCCGCCACTTTGATCTACACAAAGAAATGAATTATTCAGAAGCTAAATTTTCCTTTAGGTCACACGGTTAAAACAACTGAAAGTAAGAATTCATTTTTTAAAGAAAATAAAGCAGCCAAGAGTCTCACCTTTGTATCCTGGAAGCAGTGAGGTTTTGGGGTCACTTGGAGTGCAGTAAAGCAGATAGAACTCTAGGTGGCGCCATATCACAAACAGGCACGTTTCAATAATATCTTTATCAAGAAGTCAAGAAAACCAAGAAGGGTGTTGCCACTTTTTCATGCGTTAATGATACGATTTTTTTAAATTACTAGCAGGTAAATGAAACCAGACCATGAACCTGGGCCATCTATCAGTTAACTGCCTATATTAAGCTATAGTTAAAACAGCATGAAGTGTGTTAGGATACAAGAGCAGAGAGCCAGAAGTTTAGCTCGGTTGTTGACTAACTGGACAAGTCGACGTTTGGCAAGGATGTTTCTCTGCACTGATGAGATCTTCTCCACTCCAGCAGAACCCGACACCAGGTCCTGACACAGCTGAGATGCACAAGATGGTAACAACACACATAATGGTTGTTTACACATTAAATTTGTTAAATTGCACGTTTTTTTACATTTTAAAACAAACATTTTGCACAAAGGGAATACAGAGCTTTACATTTTGTTTTTGTGTATACCTCCTTCAGTTCCTCCGGGGGGAGCTGTTCCACTCTCTCCAGCTTGCTCAGGTTCTGTCTGTGACTGTCATGGTATCGGAAGAAGTCCATGGCACTGTTCTTTAGCAGCAGCAGAACCAAACCAAGACTGGGGACTCGAGCTGATGGAACAGCCACATCTGAAAAGAGAAACACAGAGGTTACAGTACGCAGTAATTTAAACATGTTTCTAGTATTAACACTAGCAAAGGTTTAAGCAGGCCAATCAGCCCGAGTGACCAACCTGCCGGTTCACTGGCGGAGGGGCTGAAGAGGCAGAGAGTGAACTGGGCCTCGGCTGAGCTCTGCAGAAGTAAAGTCTGGCAGTACTCCATAATATTGGCACAAATCTAAGAAATCACATCACGAAACAAAATCAGTACGTGTAACATGAAACATCAACAGGTGATTACTGTATATGAACTACTGTAGCTTTACTGTGACATCACACCTGGTGCATGGCAACCTCCATCCCCTCCCTCTTCTCTGCAAGGTCACCGGGGGCAGCGCTCTCTCGAACTGCTTCAGGTAGCGTGCGCGATCCGTGCCCACCAGGCGCACGAGCAGAGACAAAGACTGACGCTATGAGACAAATAAGGGGAAAGTGTCAACAATCTTTAAATAAAACAACCTGCATGTGTGTTTACTTCGGTTTCCTTTAAAGCATTTTCCGTATTTCACCTGGAATCTGCCAATATGTCCTCGTAACTCCATGAGGGCAGCACTGTTAATTTCCTGTCCTGTCTCGAGGACTCCTAAACCCAAACACACCTCATCACAAACTCAAACATCAGCAAGTGTGCACATATTTGATACAGGGTTGCTGTAGTTTTAAAGTTTAAGACTTTTGGAAGATCTGTGTGAACCTGTAATACTGTCACAACAGTGTGTGTAGTACCTGGAAGTGCTGTCTTGCTGATAATGGCAGTGAGCAGAGAGATTTCCTGCAGAGCTCCTGAGCTAATATCCTGACCGTGTAAGATGGACTGAATGACATCAGTATGAACAATGAGCCACTGCAGGACCTACAAATAAAAACACAACAATAACTGAAGCAAATAAACACTTAACACTGTGCCACACCAGCCCAAAACCCCAACACCAGTTTATAAATGTACACCTAAGTTAGATAATAATTCTGCTAAAACAGTGTTTCAGTGTTTCTTAACCAAGAGACTCAGCAAACCTACTGTCAGTCTCAAGATGATTAAGATAAAACAAGCATTAAAGTTAAAACAACTACAAATATTTTGTTTATAGTCATATCTATCTTTATAGCTATGCAAAGTTCTGGAATATTTTACTGTGTAGAAATTATGAGTAAAGGGCCTTCAAATATTGTTGTGGACAATGGGGGGGGCCTTGAAGTGAAACGTTTGAGATTCACTGTTTTAGGGTAATGAATTTAGCTAGATAGAAATGCAGACAGCATGTGAGGGTCTGTGGGTCCATTGATGATATTCCAAAACTGCAATCATTTTAGTATATATAGCAGAAGTATCCAAGCAGTATGATATATTATGTTTTACCTGTGCTGCCCCCTGCTGGTGCTGGGTGGTAGTGGAGGTTAAGATGACCTGCAGTAATCTGAGGGTGGGCGCCAGGATCTGTCTGTATCTCTCTAGAGGACTGGGAATAAACCCGGATGGATCCCTCTGCCCAAACACTCTGAAAGATGGAGATGTGAAGAAAATAAGACACCAGGTGTCGTTATTCTTCAGTTTGGCCTCCAAATTCTAGAATCCTCACCTGAGCGTGTCATTTTGAGGAAGCATGTGGAACACCTGACACTCCACCAGCTGAGCCACCAGCCCGCAGCGCAGCAGCTCCGTCGCACCCTGAGCCGTCTTAGCCACGCGGGTCAGCAGAGCCATCTTGGACTGGTAGATGTATAGCGGTTTGAGCAGCGGAGGCTGGGGTGTGAGGAGGCTCTGCAGTGCGTCGTCGTCCTGTCGCAGGCTCTCCACCAGCACGCGCAGATAGCCGCTGTTACACAGATACACCAGCCACTGGCTCTGCTTGTCTATAGACAACACCCTGTCCAGCACAGCTAGAGCCAACATCTGCAGAGATGAGAAACATGAATGATGGAACAGGCTGCTAAACAACAAAGTCTCGTTCACAACAAGGACTAGAACGCTAGTTTAAAAAAAAAAATCTAATTTTAAGAGAACAGCAGAATCTAGACTACAACTATAAAAATAATGATATAGAGAAACTTTATCATTATACAGAGAATATAGAGAAACTCAAGTTTAAATGGCGCATTTCCTCACTGTGAAACTGCAGTGTGCGAGTTTAGAATAAGCATAACTTTATTGTCCATTGGTGTGGACGCTAACAATTAAGGTCATCTTGCCAGTTCTTGTTCTTGGTGTGAACGGGCCTTCAGTCTCTTTCCATTTTGAGTTTGTGTGATCATAAGTGATGATTTGAGGAGGTGTTTTGTCTCTTACCCTGCCGATCTCATGGCCATCACAAGCATCTCTGCACACCACTTCCATAAGAGCAGTTCCATAGCTGTCAATGATGGCCAGGTTCTCTCTCTGCAGCTTGGAGAAACTATCTTCTGGGGCAGTCAAACGCTCCCACATGGATGTGCCTATACAGTTAGTTAATGAGGTATATCTTCTACAGGTCACTGATTCTACCATGTTTCTAATATAAGCATGTTTGTTCATATACCTGTCTGCAGTGTCTCAGGCTCATCAGGTTTTTGGGTGATTTGAAGGTAGTAGAGCAGAGCACCATACAGGTGTGCTCGCAAGCGTTGGAACCCTCCACCTTCATGATGTAAACACAAGACAGATTAATATAAGCATTTATAGCATTATATTATATAATATATATATATATATATATATATATATATATTAGCACATTAATAGCAAAACACTCAAACCTGTGCACAAGATGAAATCCAGCAGCTTCCTCAGGATGAGGTGAAGGGCAGAGTTAGCGATCGAAGCAAATCCTGATGCAGATACACCCTCTGGCCCTGCCCCCTGCTGCTCTGACAGCACTGATTGGCTGAGATGGGCTGTTAAGGTGAAGACTGCCCCGGCTACAATTGGCATCAATTCTCCAGCTGCATCTTCTGACAACACCTAAAGAACAGAGTAAGAAGAAACTTGTCACCCAAAATGACCATAAAACCACACCCACCTATTACATCATCATCAGAAGCCCTGAGAACACAAACGCACTCTCTCCCTCATCTCTTTTTCTCTATTGTTTATACCTTGTCATGCAGATCTAACAGCAGGTCTCTGATGATTAGCTGCCGCTGGTCTGTAGGGATAAGCTCTGAAGGACAGGCTGTGAGGATGATCTCCACCAGGTTCCTCCAGCTCTGCAGAGTGTGACGCTTGGCACTCAGGCTACGCCTCACACGGTTCCTCTCAACCACCTGCTGCAAGATGGAGTTCACCTCCTGATAGAGACACAAGCAGACAACAAATGAACCAATCACGAAGGAGAAACCTGAAACAGGAAGTACGTTTTTGCATCCTTAAAATCTCACCTCCATTAGCAGTGGCCTCTGACCAATGGCAGCCATTCCCTGCAGCGCATTAATCTCTGCAACTAAAACACGATGCAGCAGCTGCAAAGTAACAAGTAAACAAAACATTGCATATAATTCAAGTCAAGATTCTAACCTCACTCCAGCTTACAGTAGAAATCGCAGAACACATGCAGATCAATCATACCTTGACATTACAGACAGTGTGTCCCTGCTCATTGACATGCTCGCAGTTGGTGATGACCTGTTCGATCTGAGCGCGCTCAAAGAAGTCCAGCTGCAGGAGCTCCGGGGCCTCCTGACTGAAGTCTATGGCATCCAGAATGCTGAGCAGCCTCCTGCGGACTACTAAACGCAATTAACTTCATTAAAATCAGAAACCTTTATTAATAGGAGCTCATTTAATTCTGAGGGTCAGAGAGGTTTGAAAATGAAAACCGTAATGAAGTGGGAGTGTGTTGCATACACAAAGTTTTTCTCTTACCTTTAGAGACGGTGCCGAAGTGCAGAAAGCCACTGACTGATCTACTCTCCTCCTCCATGCCCGTTTCTCCATCAGCTACAAAAGAGAGAGCAGCTCTGATGAGAGCATTTACTTTACTGCGGGTCGCTGGTCTTTCTGTGAAACAGTACTTCTGTCTGTGTGTGTGTAATCATATATTGGGGAAAACTGGACCCAAAAGTCAGCAATACCTCCTTTTGGGGATGTTCTCATTTGTGAAAACGTTATAAAAATGTGGCAAGCTAAGTTTTTAAATTGTAAAAATGCAAAAAGATTTCTGTTAGGGTTAGAGTGTGGGTTATGGTTAGGTTATAGTGTTTATAACTAGCTGTGTATACAACAATTAAAGTCTATGGAATGCCCCATTCAGACAGATAAGTAAACGTGTGTGTGCGTGCATGTGCATTACCTGCGTGCGGTGTGTATGTGCTACCTGTGTGTGCATGTTACCTGCGTGCAGTGTGTGTGGCTGGTCATCCAGCAGGAGGTTGAGTATTCTTTGTGTGTGTGAGCGCTGACGGTTCAGTGACGTCACTCTGAGCTCAATGGCTGCCGTCTTCATCAACCACGACATCTGAGATAAAGCAGCAATCTCATTCCCTACATGACAAAGATAAATTCAGGTGACTGATCACAATTCACATGCATATATCTGTACAATATCTAAACCTGCACTTACATACTATAGAAGAAGCTGAGATCATATACTGTCTCTAACAGAATGAAGAGCAGTCTCTGCATGCTCTTTGAGCTAATACTGCAGTGTCTCGATATTGGCATACTGGCTTACTTCATACTTTAATGTACATACTTTCCCCTTTGTCCACACAGTATGTTCTCTTCATACATTTATGTAAATTGGACCAGTGTGTTTATTTTATGGCTGCATAAAATGTTACTACACATACTGTATCTCTGTGGCTGCTTGTTCGTATTTGTCTACTTGTTCTACGGTGTCACGTTTGTCTACAGCATAGAGGTAAGCACTCACCTGGCAGAAGGAAGGGCAGGTGCTGCAGGTGAGAGAACAGGAAGTCCTGACTGGTCCTGAGGTATCTCATGGTGGGTCCAGAGGTATCAGGGCAGGCGCACAGATGATAGATCACCTGAGACACACCAAATACATGTATTACTATAAGGGAATCACAGTGTTTAAAAGTGAATTATTTCAACTGGGCGGTAAGTACCTGATAGCAAAGTTCTGCCAGGTGAGGGGCCTCTTTGATGAGCACAGGTCCAGAGCGGCCCTCACTGCCTCTCTGGAGCAGACTCAGAATTGCATGCAGGCAGCTCCTTGGGCAGCCAAGAACACCTAATTGACAAAAAAAAACATGTATATTTGCAACACCTTTTTAAAAAATGAAAGGTGGCATGGGTATTTGAATTGAGAACGTACCTGGGTCCTGCAAGTTAGTGGAGGACACTGGCTTCTTCACTTCATAGCCCAGCAGATACAGGCCCAGGTTGGGGCCCTTCAGCTCCAATGAGGTGATCAAAAGGTTTAGGATGTGGATCTGGGTCTCATGACGGATCCTGGCTACCCGTTTCTCAGAGTCTGGGTCTAAGCCAAAACAAAAAGGGTCTTAGATGCTGCTCTAGATCAGCGATAGACCAATATATCAGCCAGCAGGATTAATCAGACAATATCTGACCGTTTGAAAAGAATGACATCAACCAAAACCTGCAAACTGACACTTGTGTGGCATTATTATTATTGTTATACATACTAATTATTGGCTAATAAATAAAATGTGTTATAATACAGATAATTATAATTTGTCTCTTTTATATGTCAATTCGTAATATTGATTATTTACTCACCATCTGTAGTCACCCCCTCTTGAGCTTCCTCAGAATCCAAACACTCCACAAAACCAGCCATCAGCTTCTGACTCACACCCTGCATGTTACAAAACATTACACTCATATTTAACACATCTCCAATCACTTCTGTAACATGACAGTCCGAATGTCCTACCTGGTTGTGTGTGAAGTCTCCAACAAGTCTGGTCTGGATATTTGGGTAGCGTGCGATATGTCGCAGAATCTTGGCACTCTGAAATGCGGCCTCAGGGTTCGAGCTGCTGTGGTACAGGTACCTGTGGGGACCAAAAAGAAAAACATGAGCCAGAATACTACAGAATCAGACAAAGAAAATAGAAATGTGACACGACTGATGGAATAAAATACAGAATATTAAAGATTTAGATTTACACTGTTTACATGTATTTATATAGCAGGTAACTTGGCATTGGCCAGTAAAAGTACCCAATTTAACACAAAACAGTCCATTTGCATTTTAAGTATATAATAGTTATACATGTACAGTTGCATAATATCAGCTCTTCAGATATCAAGATAAAAATCAGACACAGGAACACATATTGGTGGCACACTAATGAAAGTGAAGGGAGAGTGGTCACCTGGCAATGTTGGTGATGTGATCGGCCCGTCGGCTTTGAGCACTGACGCCCTGCAGCAGCTGTTCCAGAGGAGAGACCAGTAGTGATGTTTGACTTTCTCTCAGGAGGTCCATAAACGTCACCTCCTTCTGCAGGGCCAGTTCCAATAAACACAGACAGTGCAGCACTGCTTTCTCCATATGCTGCTTACCTACAACAGTCACATAGTTATTGTTATTAGGCAAAACCTAATCATTTAAAATCCATGTACACAAATCTATCATTTAATATTTCTTTGCTACAAAGTATGAAGGCTGCAATCTTATCTCCTGCCTCTCTATTGCCATCTTCTTTTGAAATATAAAATTAAAAGTTATTTGCAGAGTTAGTTTCTTAACATGGCAAATGCGGTTAAAAAGACACAAATGCTCCCCCACTCCAGCACCCACATACGTGATTTAGTAGCTGGGTCATCTTTCTGTTTACAGATGTGACATAACCACGCAGATGAATAAAGGCAAAATGAATTGAAATATTGCAAAATTGGACCTCACTTAAAACATCATTACTTAAAACTTACCTTTGCAACATTAAGGTGAGGTAACAGAACATGTTGTACTATGTTAATATTCAATAAGTGATTTTTGTTCATCAAAACAACAGCTTCCATACTAACCAGGGAAAGGGGCGTATGTGTCTAGCTGACGAGCGCCCTCCTCCAGCAGGCTGAAGCAGAGGGAGAGGACGGGCGAGTCATTTAGCAGATGAAACATTAGGCTGTGCCCCGGGGGCTTATGGGCCGGCACCTGCTCCCCCTGTAGCTCCACCATCTCCGGTAGGAAGTCTGAAGGCTGCGGCTCGTATTCTCGCAGAAGTTTATGAAACACCTCCAGCACGGCCTCAGCCACCTCCCACTGCAGAGAGAGAAAGAGAGAAAAGAGGAAAAAAAAAAAATCACAGGTTGAAACAATGCTTCTGTCATGAACTTGAGAACCACTGGAAGCTCTTTCAAACCTTCTCAGCTGGGCGGCGGTAGGCACGCGTGGGAAAAGCCAGAAACACAGAGTCTCGCAGGAAGTCCAGATACGGCTGGAATCCAGGTGCACGCAGTCCAGCTCCGAGATTGACAGGAAGTGTGCTCTCCACCAGAGCGCTCATCAGATGACAGAAAGCTCTGGTCAGGGGATATTCCTCACAGCTCGACTCAATCTCATTCAACTCCACCTATCAGAAGAAAACAAACTAAGTTCCACAGTAAAATCATAAACGCTTGGTTCTGTAAGGAAAGAAACTGAAAGCTCACCTCAATCCCAGCTGCCTGTTTCTGCCCAGGGGCTTTCACTGTCTGAAGGATCTGAAAAATGTAACAATGATTAATTCATTACCAAATGTTGAAAAGCGATTTATCTGCTGCGTATCTGACCTCTGCCAAACAAGCAAGTATGGTTCACTGACATTCTCTTTCTTCTGGGTAAATCAGGAGGGCTGAGCAGGACAAGTGTGTTTACCTGTGTGTACTCCAGAGACTGCCAGAGGGAGGCTGCGATTTCAGGGGATTTGCCGAACGCTGCGAGGACATGCAGAATCTGAGCTTTCAGCACAGGTGGAACGCTGCACTGCAGTAAACCCAACATCACCACCACAGGCGTCCACTGCGGGTGCTCGCAAAGAGCCAGACGTGCATTTTCACTCTGTAACATGAGTAAACACACATATACAGTGAAAAAAAACGCAAAGATTACAGCTAGAGCATTATCATTTTAATCAGGGTTGGAATCGTAGTAGCACTGTAAAAAAAAAGAGAATTTTCAAAATATCGCAAATTTGAACAGCGCAATATGAACTCCGCAACGGTTTGCAAAAATAAATGATTCTAATACTTCATAAATTTATTAGTCAGTTTTAGGTTTAGGTGAGTTTTAGGTCATAGTCATGCTTTCCTTTCCCAGAAAGAATGTAAAAATGTAGGTTATATAATTTTCAATAAAGCATTATCAATTTATAAACTGTATATCACATTTAGCAAGTTATCTTGTATCTCATTTTTCTTTAATATCATGTGGGTCTAACTGATAGCATCTATGTGAAATACCCATGTGATGATTGTGGTGAGAAGCTGGAGGAAGGCAGTGAGGCCCTCCATCTCTCTTGGAGTGATGCCTCTAATGGGCGGGTGGCGGTACTGTGTGCTGTCGGCACTGGGCACGTCCCGCCGCAGGTTCTCGTGGTACAGCATGAGAGAGTGGAAAAAGTGCTCCCACGACACAAGACTCCCCGACACTCCACCCTGCCGGTTCTCTCCTGAAACAGCCAACATGAAAGTATATGGTAGTACTGAGATCTCCCATGATGCTATGATCATATCACAGAACCTTCTCATAAGCTCTGAAGGTGCAGTTACCGTGTGGAGTTCCATTGGTTTTGAGCAGACTGAAGCAGTAATGGGAACATTGGGGGCCGTTAGCAAGACCTTTAAGCATGCGCAGGTAAGGGATGTAAAGAGTTGCAGGTAGCAGATCGCCCATCTGACGCACAAATTTAGAGAGAACCACCTGAAGAACCACACACACGTATTTATTTAGTTTTGTTTGCCTGGAAGACACCTTTATCCAAAGCAATGGCAATGGAGTGGTGAAAACATTAACTCTGGCTGTATAACAGGTAAAACTAGTCACCAAAAAAGCACAATTAGACACAAACCAACACACCTGTTTGTGAGGAGGTCTCTGCAGAGCTACTCCAAGAAAAGATCCAGTGAGTGAGGTATGCTGAAGAGACTCTGAAGGACACCAAAAGTCCAGGGCCAGTTCTAACCCAAATGGATCTTTACTGTAAAACTCTCCAATCTGGAACCAAACACACACACAGACAAAATGTTACTACTGCACACAGCAGGATTTAGAAAGAAATTAAGAATTTAGTCATTATTTAGTGCTGGATTGCTTTAGTGTTGGTAAATATGATGCATAAAATATGCCCTATTTCTGCAATGTGAAATCATATATATTATCTGAAGATGCAAATCACTTCCTATAATTATTTTATATATTTCTTGTAATGCAGAATTTATCAGTGCATGTTAAAAGTGTTAATTAAGACAGAAGGCTCACAAGGATCATGAGGTGCTCCAGGTCCTTGCGCAGGGAGGTTGGTGGCTCACTGCCCATCTGCAGAGCCATGTGGATCAGTCGCGCATCCTCGTCGGCACGGTTACGCAACTGCTTTATCTGGGAAGAACAACCATCACTTACAATCTTCGATGAGCACTCAACCATGATGAGAACAACACCTGTACTACAGATTCAAAAGCAAGACCAACTATGTAAATAAACAGCCATAATTCATGTATCACCAACCTTCATAGGCATGAGAGCCAGGAAATCAGTAATCAGAGAATGAAGTCGACGAGTGTAGAATTCCTCTTGGCTGAAGCCGTCACTTCCCAGAATGCCCTCTGTCAAGAACAGGAACACACCTCCCAACAGGGCCTGGTCAGCCAAAGCTTCATCTGCCTCTGTGAACTCCAACAGAGCTGAAACGATTTAAGAAATTAGCATGTAAATCAGCTTTTAGTATACTCCAAATATCAGCAGACGGCACCTATAAGTCTTAGGAGGTGTGGAGATACCTGCACCCTGTGGAAGTTGCGAGAGCGCCCTCAGAGACAAAGCCCAGGTCAGCTGCACCACTGCCTGCAGTCCGGGGAGTTTCCAAGCCTGACCATCCACCAGTCGACTGTGCACGGCTGCTACATACTGCTTCTCCGTCAGTAATGGTGAAGCCTGGAGCAAATCTAATCACATGCAACAATCAAAAACTGTCATTCTGTGCAAAGTGTAAAAATTTTGCACAAGCTATATTGCAATTTAGTTTAACAATGTCTCCAATCAAGTAAAAAGTCATGTTTCTTTTTGTTACACAACTAATCCGTTCCAGCAGAAACAAACTTTTATCAATTTTAAAGAGAACCACTTGAAGAAGCACAGACAAAAATATTTTAGATTTGTTTGCCTGTAAGACACCTTTATCCAGGGCAGGGTAGACAATTCATTTCAGAAACATTTTTTGTTATTCTGGTTGACAGTTTCTTCACATCCTGATAGCACTAAAGCTTATCACGAAGTGCTTATTACTAAGCAGTCTAAATATATTTATATCATTTGTGGAAGGTGCAGGACCAGAAAATGTCTGTCCAATCATTGCATTTGGTCCAAGTTACAATAGTATGTCCAACTTGCCTGTTAATCTATGTAGGTGCATTGTGTTCATGTGTTGGAGGAGGCGTGGTTTTAGAGAGTGCTCTAAAGGGAGGGCGGGACCTTATGCTTTCAAAGCCAGGTCGCCATTGCTAGCCTCTCTGAAACTGCCGATCTTACCTTTAAATTCTTAAAATAATAATTCAAATGCATTTACAGATATTACAGAGATTTGTGATCAAGAATTAGTACCTTCTCTGTCCTCCATTCCTTGCTCCAGAAAACTAACATCCAGGCAATAAAGCAAAGCCATAACTAAAGCGAGGTTGACACTATCCAATGAGCCATCAGCTTCAGCGGTCACAGTCTCCAGGTGACCAATAAGAACGAGGGTGTCTTCCTTGCTTAGAGGTGATTGGCACGTCCATGCGAACAAACACTCTGCCAATGACTGTCGGCACTCTCTGATGAGGTCAGACACCTGTACATATGAATAAAGACATTACCCGTTTTATAATTTGCATATGCATTTTACAATTTGCATAAAAGGCTAACAGTAACAGTAACCCCACCTCTTTCCTGTGTTTCTCGTTGCCGAGGCCACGCTCCTTCTGAAGCCTCTCAAACTCACGGGTCACACTGATGTCGGAGATCAGGTTCAGGATTTGTTTGGTCAAACCCTGAGCCATCAGCTCATCTGTGAACCGTGTGGTCAGATGCACAAATTCAGGACTGTGGGGGACAGAACAAGACATTTGAGAAAACTGTAACAAAACAAAACTATGTTAGTGTAGCAGTGCAATATTTTTGTTCACTTTTTATGAAGACAATACCATATCTTTCATTAAATGTAAGGTAGGCAATATCGGAGAGGATAGCAATAGTAAGTTAGTATTAAAAGCATAAGATCACACCCTACAAACAAATCACTCTTCAAAGCCACACCCCCCCCTGCACAGAGGTATGCATATACACAGTTTGACATGCAAGCAGGACATACTATCATTATGTTCTAACCGAATTTAATAATTGGATGAACATTTTATGGTCCTACGAATTTCACAGAAGTTTTATAAAACCATACATTTATTTACATAACTTCACTTAGTGACTGCTACCAGAATGTGAAGAGTTTCTACCTGCATAACAAAAAATTGTGAAACAGATCATCTACCGTGCCTTTAAAAGAAAGTATATAATCTTTTAAAATGGGTTTTAAATATGTTTTAGGAGTACACCAGCATAAATGGCCTCCAAACTAAAACACTGACTAGATACCAAAAACTGTTTTTTATTCATTTAAAAAAAAACTTTGTTGTTTGCAATAAACATTGCAGATTCAAATTCCAGTTTTCAAAAGAGCTTCTAAGCAAACTCTAATGCAACTAAAGTAATTATCACTCAGAAAGCCATGATCTTCTTGAGACCAATCTATAGAGGTTTCCCAAACGAAAAGAGTCACAAACCTCAATTCTAGAGTGAAAGTTTTCCCATGTCTGGACTGGATGAGTGAGCGAAGGGAGTTCGCCACACAGCGCTTGCCATCCCAGTACAGGAGCACAGCGACCAGACCTCGAGTCAGTCCAGGGAAGTGAGGCTGCTGCTGCTCTCCTAAACACACACATGAAGATCCCGTATGTACAAAGCACCAATAACACATAACCATCAGTCCTATCAGCAGATAATAATGTTTGTGTTAAGAGTGTGTTACCTGCCAGCAGCAGTTCTAGGGAAGCTAGTTCTCCAAGGTCGAAAAGGTCACTAAGGATAAAAGCTTCTGTGATGAGCTGATCCGGGAGTAATCGTGCTCCCTGCTGGCCCTGTATAGCAATACCTTCTGTACTTGCTTTCCGAACCTTGTCTCTCTGTTCTGCACTCTTCGGCTGTTTCCAAAAACACAATGACCACACTTTCAGGAATAACTACAATGCATTCAGCACTATCATTTAGACGTACGGTCATTTGGAAGAAAGTTTACTGTTATTTGAATTCATAATGAATTCATGACAGATATGGGCAAACTTCATTGACAGCACAGTTCATTTTGAAACGGTTAAGTGATTTAAACGTTTGTTCAGTGTTTTGAAAGCATATAAAGGAAAACCTACTGGGTTCTTGAAGAGGGAGAGGAAGCAGGACTTGTGTTTCTTTAACTGCAGATCTAAAAGATGAACGCTCTCTGGCTGACGTCTCCATATGGCCCCCTCCACAGCTGCCCAGAGCTCCTTCAGGGGCCCCCACAGACTGGCTCCTGTAAGTGGATGCAAAACATGGCAAACTAAATGTAACTTTTATTCTGCTTTTGTTCTGTATGCCAAGTCAATGGGATGTCCCAGCTATCAGGGAACGTTCTCACAACGTTGGCTAACGTTCTCTAAAAGTTATCAAGAAAGGTTCTTGCAGCAACAGTTAGTAAAACGTTTTTTAACGTTATATATGTATACCAAATCGCAATTTGTAAGTTGTCAGTGTCTGTTTAGGTACACAGCCTATCTGTTTTGTGTATTATAGCTATTGCTCTAGTTAATGCTTGGTGTTATTTACATCTTCATAAATACATCACGCATATACGTGGGTGAAATAAATTGTGCCGTTTTCAGATCACGGTTGTGAAAATAACTTTACTATTATTATATTTATAACGCTGGACAAACACATAAATAAATGTAGAGCGATTCATATAGTCAGAGTCGTCCGGCGTGTTTATAAACGACGATGAAACACGATTTTCTAAAAGACTTTCATTTACTCGAACTGAAGACAGATTAAAGCGCTCCGGTTACAAAACTGAATATCAGAAATAGCAAATTAACTCCTGCCATAATAAAAGACAAAACCGAAAATAACACGAAATGCAGCTATAATACGAAATAAACATTTCTACCTGAATTTACCGCCATCTGCGCCGCCATGTCGATAGCGTGACTGGGCTGCCCGTAATTTTGCCTGCTTGCAAACCTACGTTTCGTTTTAAATTCACATTGGTTTGCATGTTCGTTTATTGGAATTGCTTGTTAATTGATGTTGCTCTTTGTTAACGCTGACAGCGTTAAAAGGGTACAAATAAATAAATAACGCCTTTAGTCGATAATCCTTTGAAACAAAAGTAGGCAGAAGAGAAGCTCGACGCGACGCTAAACCGAGACCTCGAGGACCAGTCGTTGTTCTTTGATGGACACGGAGCGCTGCTATAAATAATAATTGAATTAAAATTATAAATATAATTTTAATTCGTAACTTGCATTGTTTAATACCTATTAAAGTTTGTAAGTGGCATTATGTAGGTACAGCATTATCAAGACGGTCGCATAAACAAAATATAAGCCGATAATGCGGTTTTCTGAGCCATCTGGCGCCCCCTATAGAAAACTAGCGTTTGTCGTACACTTAATAGTACAGTGGCTTGAAATGTTCCTACTCAATAGTGCGCACTACAGAAATGAGCCCCACGTATTACCAGATGGGTTATCGAAGCACTAATCTAGCAATATCACATGCTATTCCCTCATACCTTCACTGGGCTTTATTTCTTTATTTAACTTTATTTTTAACAAATGGACCTCAAAGACCAAGTTGTACTTTCCACATATCACATGATGCCAGAAAGGGTTCAACTTTCCTTTGAGACACAGATGCATTAAATATGTCCTAAAAAGTGTGAGAGAATCCAGAGGGCCCTGCTGGACAGAGCTGGCATCAGATATTACTTATTACTGCAGCTGTGCCAACTACTGTAGGTTTTCATACAGTGTCTTAGTTCTCTTCACCCAGTTTTTACCAGCTGTTTGGCACACCACAGTTATGTAAGAATCTACAGGATTTAGTTTTGCTTTCATTTCTGTTGCTTATTTGACAAATCAAGTCTCAAGTATAACTTGTGAATCACTTAGACTGCTTATCATGTTAAAACCAGTTTCATTTTATTTCATGGAGAGTCCAGACATCCAAACCTCTGCCGGAAGTGCCCGGAAATTAGATGCAATATCCCAGAAATCATGCGAGCGAGACACGTGTAGTGATATAAGCAACGAGACAATGATCAGTTGTCTCTGTGAGCAGGCATACAGTCAACCTCTCACTGATCTCCTGTCAGTTCAGACTGCCAGAGCTCTGCGTCTGCAGCCGCAATGGCATCTGCTGTCTGAAAAGAAGAAAATGTAATATATCTAAAAATATAAACTCACTTTACGCCAGACTACACTGAGGTGTACCCCTGCCTAATAGGGGTAAAAAATAATGACGGTGTTGCTCGCTGCACTGTTTGCAACAGTGACTTTTCTATTTCCCATGGTGAATTAAATGACTGTAAAGGACATGTTGAAAGAAAATGAACTGCATGCATAAAAGTATGATTTGAGACAGAACAGCCATTTGGGCAGTTGGTGCTACCTCCCTGAAATGAGTTTTTGTTGGGTGGGATGTCTGTAAGTCACTCATCAACTCCTACCTTCCTTCTTCTGCAGAGGCTGGAAGTTGCAGGATTTAAGAGCAGTTCTCCAATCCACTTTATTTTTGCCGGAAGGTTATACATCTGTATAAAATCCTTTACCATTCTGTATGAGACCATTTTCATTTCTTGTTTATACAGACATTTTAAAATCCAAAAAAAGTTAAGAATTCAACATGATAAAATAATATTTATTAAAAGAACGTTTTTAAGGGAACACAAGGAGTGGTTATTTATTGGCTCAATTAATACACAAGACCATGTGTCTCGTTTCATTAATAAACATCTCACGTTCTCGTCCAGCTTTTCTGATGGCAAGCAATTACCATTTTAGTGAAGGAAAAACAGATGTCTTTGCATTTAATATCACATTGAACTAAAATGCATTAACTTACTAGTAACATATTCATTTAAAAAAAGCATAGCAAAAATATTTGCAAAGGAAACTCACAAACCTAGAACTAGTATTGCTTATGAGCCGCGGGAGCGCACAAATATTACAATTTATGAAAGCAAACATGGTGCATCACACGAGCAAAACTGCAGATTTAGTTTTTCTTTTCTAAATCAACCAAGAGGAAAATGTGAGTCTTGAAACTGAGGAGCCTTTACACTGAACATAAATAAAAGAGTATTGTTTTGGCTTAAAAGAGTCCATCCAGTGTGCCATTTCGGCTTTTGAAAATAAAAATAAAAGTACAAAAATATGTGCCCCCCTCCTAAAAAGAAAAAAATAACACAGGAATTGTTTTAGTTTGTTCCACCATGCATGTTCTTTGAAGCTATTCAACCAGTGGCAAAGAGACTGCAACCATGTGCGAGTGTTTGTTTGCGTATGTGTGTAATTTATTCTTTAATCCTCTTTATTTGTGATGGTTGTTCAGGAAAAGAGGCGATTGAATACTGGTCGTGTCTCGCGAGCAGGCAATAGGAACCGTTCATCTAGTCACTTGTTTCACAGGGACACATGGGGGAGGAACATCAGGAAATCCCCACAGACCACAGTCTAGTTGCCATGGCAACAAAAGTGCCTTGGAAACTGTTTCTAGGTGGCACGCTCCTGCCCATCCACTTCTTGTTTGGTTCTTCTCAGATTGCTTTTCATTTTGACAAACTCTGGGGTGTTTTCCTGCTCCTCTTCGATCTTGTGCTGCTCCAGTTCCAGCTAAGTGGAGAAAGAGAACAGTCAATTTCAGGACACACTCTTAAAGGAATAGTTCACAGAAAAATTAACATTTTCAATTGTGAGTGAACTATCCTTTTAATGCGAGTGTTTTTGTATGAGAAGGGACCTGCCTGTTCAAGTGTCTCTCGTCTCTTCATTAGTTCAATCTCAAGGTCTGATCTTTTCTTGTGGGCCTCCTGTTCCTCCTTCTGAGCCTTCAGCACCTGGTCTCTCTTCCTCTTCTCCATCACCTTCTGAAGTTCTGGCTTATTCTGTGGAGCAAGGCCCCTGTGATCAAGAAAAACACAGCGTTAATGACAACTATTAAAGGTATGGTGGATTAATAGCAAGTTAGTTTGACAGCATAAGATACCTCCCTTCAGAGTGCAGGCAAGTGGGACATCCTATTATTGCATTCAGACAGCACACAATAACTGGACAAACATTTCATGGCCCTACGCTTTCCAAAGAAGATAAGCATATTTATATAAATATATTTAGACAATTGTACTTGTCTAAAATTACTTTAGTGATTACCAGCAGAATGTAAAAAGACTTTCAACCAGCACAAAAATATTTCTGGCTTTAAAAATAATAGATTTTATAAGAAATGAACCCATAACAGCATCTGTTTCATTCAGTTACACAGATCTGTGGAAATTCAACTCAATGACACAGCAAAAGATGAGAATCTAGCACAGTTTAGAGATCCATAAGGTTACGTAATGAGAGTGTGGACAGCAAACATCCCTGTGAAAATCCTGATTGCCCTACATAGTGTAATCCAGTATAGATTAATGAATGCCTGGGCGGGCTTTAGAGATTGGAATTGGTTAGTAATGGCCTAGAGTATTTTGCTTAGTTGTGTAATTCTTGACCTCAAGCTTTTCCAAATGAACAAGAGTGAAAATGACTGTTTTAAATAAAATATCCCCAAATATAATGAAATTCAGAGATTTGAAATTGGCATTTGAGTATGGGTTGACCAAGGAGTGTTTTAATTAACTGAAATCTGGATGGAGAGATAGACATATAGAATTGACAGGGATATTGACTAAGACAAAATTACAGAATTTCAGGTTCACCAAAAAAATGACAATCCTTCCATCATTTACTCACCCTCACGTCATTCCACAACACAAATGAAGATGTTTTGAAGTATGTTGGTAACCAAACAACAGTGGCACCCATTGACTCCCATTGTAAGGACACAAAACCACTGAGACATTTCTCAAAATATTTTCTTTTGTGTTCCTCAGAAGCAAGAGTCATACAGGTTTGAAATGACATGAGGGCAAGTAACGGATTAGGGGGAAAATAATTTTGTGAGAACGGTCCCTTTAAATGAGCATTTTTAGAGCATTTATTTTAATATTTATCAGTATTGACATGATTATACATTCATAAGTAAAATTGTGTTTTGTGTTATATTTCTGCACATATCCTGAAACCCATGCATAGAAGAGTATAGCAGACTGCTTTGTTATTTTCTTTGGCTCTCCAGAACTTGTAGGCTTGTCTAGACTTGTACGAAGACAAAGAGGAACTGATGAGAATATCAGAGCTTTGGGCACATCAGATATAGTGTTTTGGCTGTTTGGGCAGTGGTTATATAACAATATGGCTCTGAGATGGGAATACCAAAAAAATCTGAACACCTCTGCCAGCTGAGTCTATAAACACAGCTGTCTGTTCGTAATTTCTGTGTCATGTCACTGATTTGCTTCCAGAACACTGTGTCACTTCCTTCGTCCAACTATTTACTTCATTGCAATAGCTTGAGAAGCTATTAAACTTTGTGGTTTACGTGTCTTCTTTGAAACAATGGAAAAACAACAGAACATCAAACATTAATCACACACGGATGTTTGGCTGGTGTGTCGGCTGGGAACCATTCTCCCAGCTGTGGAATTTATGAAGGTGCTTTTAGTACAGCTGCATGCCACAACCCTGATAAGAGGAACCTATCAGAACAAAGAAAAGATTTATAGACGTACAATTCAGGTCGCATTTCGTCTTAACAATTACGTTCACAGTGCAAGTGGCGAGTTAATCTGATAAAATGATGGTTGTCCATCAAAAAGAAGTTTCTATTACAAAAAGAGAACACAAAGCAAAACTATGAACAGTCTCCTAAACACATTAAAATCTCTTAAGAAGCTTTTGGTAGTTAAAATGAATTAATCTAGAAAAGAAAAATTTTATAAATTGTGCTGGATTGTGTACTGAATAACCCACGTATGACTAAATGAAGGTAGGAACTTCTAGAAGAATGGCAACGTATGCAGACACCGATTATATAACAGTACCGCTCTGCAGAAATATTTCTGGTCTCTTAGAAACCGTTGGAAACGTCATTTTGTTCCTGCTTGTTGGTTACTCATCACAGACAGCTGGACAAAATAACTGCACAGTGAGACAGCAACTGATATGAATAAAAGGTACAGAAAGAAAAGGGCTGGCTGTGATTACGTAAAGGAGTCTAAACCCACCCCCACTCAATGCATTATCTAATATCTGATGCAAGAGACTATGTATAGCCTGACCTCCGTTTCTCCATCACTCTCTGTTCTTCACCTTCTGGCCTGAGTGTGATTTCATAATGTTCTGAGGATCCAGAAACACTTTGAGTGCTTGTGTACAACGGAGGGGGGCAGACAGAAGGTGGGCGAGAGAGAAAGAGAGAGAGAGGGTGGATGTCTAGGGGATGTTGTAATCTTCCTTATGTAACTCTAGCATCTCTCGCAGCATCACATCTGGAACTAATCCCATTTAGATTATGCTAATGTTCCCTTTTCCAAAAACAAATCATGCCCTTGCACTTATAATTTCCAGTCCCTATCAAGTATGCCTCATGAAGTCTGAAATTTTAGCCCCTCTTGAGTCTCTATCATTTCCAGGCTTGTGCAACGATTAGATTAAAGTTTCTCGTCTTACGTGCTCCCACAGCCTCATCACATTGGCAAGCACCCCAAAAATGGTTTTCTCATGTGCAAAACTCATATTATACAGGATATTATTTTGCCTAATCTTTAAATCACTTAAATAACAATACACTGAGTGAAAAATAAGAAGCGCTTTCAGCCGTTCACAAAGTAGCTTCCCGTCTCTCTCATGACACACCTGAGCTCATGTTTCTTTCACAAGTTCAGATCATTCTGGGGTCAATCTGGAATAATTTTCAGAGAAAGAATGGTGAATTTATTTCTAAATGAAACCCAGGTGAGATGTTTACCCCAAACAGTTGTCAGTTTTTGTATGGTGAAAATAATAAAATAGAAAATCCCCTACAAATGAAAATTGAAATGCAGAATCACTTGATTTGATTCCCAGCTGTGGCTTGAGGGATTGTCTTGTCTCTTTTCTGTTAGTATTCTACAGTATTCCAGCACAGAACTGCAGGGTAGCAGAACTGATAACTGCAGTAGTGGGATGTGAGAATAAATGGACAGGAGTTTATGTAACCCGCCTGCATGTGTGTGTTGTGTTTATATTATAAAAGACTTGTGCTGAGACTTATTCCATCTTATTCAAATCAAAGCTGTGGGACAATTTCCCCCTGAGAGGGATATTTCTGTTAACTTTCAACGGAAAAGCTGGTTTACGTAATCAGCAACATGTCTCCTTTTCATGCCGTTACAATGCATCATTGATGAGTGTGAGAGGAAGAAATAAATACACAGAAATGTCTGAACCAATGACTCAGACGTATTGTTTCCAGTGTATGTCTTTCCTGGCCCGTTAACCTAGAAACAAGCCACAAACACGGACAGAAATCATTCCTCTTATTCCGAGAACCTTCCGAATAACATCAGCTCCAGACTGACTCTACTTTTTACTGAAACATTGGAAAGCTTTTATGCTACATAAGAACACAAATGCACATATTACCCGGATCACCCTGCCTTGGTTTATTTTGAGTTAATGATCAACTAACTGTATGTTATCCCTTAGATATAATATCCTGTGGAAAAGGAACTCAAAGAAGTCTGGGATCGGCTTTAAAGTCTTTCATAAGTGCATACACTATATATTCGCATGGGCACACCGTATGATCTGAACTAAGTGGTTTAGAAATACTTGTGCAGTGATGATGATGATGACACTTATGAGCTGCAGAAAACAAAACAGCAACAGGGTGGGACTGTGGCAAGTAGATGCCTCAAAATGAGATTAAATCTGGACCTCTTCCTCCTGAATTCAAATGTCAAAAGCACATGGAATTCACCTCTTCTGGTTCATGAGAAGCTCTCTGTGCAGGTCCTGGTGGTTTCTGGAGGTCTTAACCGGGTTGATGAGTTTCTTGGGTTGGATGAGCTCATCACTGTCTCCGTCCATGTAGTCCGGTTCAGCCATGATGCTTCTCACACGAGATAATGCGTCTGGGATTTCTGCCTGCTCCAGACCTGAGAAAGACACGCAGAAATCACCTGTGATTCAGAATGAATGACTGGACGTCCTGTGCATTCAGCAGATGATATATATTTATATAAATATATTTAGACCACTTTACTTGGTGATTGCTATCAGGAAGTGAGACCCTTTCAACCAGCATAACAAGAAATGTTTCTGGAAAAGATTGGCTACTTGGCATGAATATAAACAAAATGCTGCGTTTACCACAACAGTTAGGTGACAACGTGTGGCCTTTTTCATTTTATAAAGGCACAGTAGCCCATCTGATGATGAATGAGAATAAAACTACGAAACGTCTTTTAATGGTGCCAGTATGTTCTATTATTAACTCAGTGCAGGCTGTAAACAGCCCTCCTGACAGAACGCAGCATTGTATTACATAATATATCAATCAACACATAATTTTATTCTGATGAAAATAAATGAACGAAATGAATAAAAATACTGTAAGCACAAGCCATAGATTCAATTAAATAAAACTAAATGACAGATTCCTGGTAATGTTAATATATAAAACGTACTTTATAAAGTCAATTAGTTATTAAAATAATAATAATAAAACCCAAACCTTTATTTTCACTGAAACTGGCATATCAGTAAATAAAGCTTCACTCTCTCACCTGTTTATCTTATCATTTGTTATCATTAATAAATAAACAATGACTCCCATGACCTTTATCTCACACGGATGAGATGTTTCCTCATTTGTAAATTGCTCGGGATGAAGGTGTCGGTTTAATGATTAAACGTAAATGTCAAGTTAATGTACAGGTGGATAAGAGACATTACTTCTACCCTAACAAACAAACAAACATGCATGCATGCATGCATGCATGCATGCATGCATCATTCAGTATAAAGCCAAACTAAAGTCAGAATCAACCAGTTACTCCATCAGCTTTGATAGCATGAATTCAATCACAATAAAAAACACAAAAGCATACAGTACAATCAAATGATACTGATGTAAATACTCATGAGTTCAATACCAATAAACATAACCCAAGCATAAAACGCTTCTCCAACCCCATATCTCACCTGGCAGGACGGGAAACACGGGGTATCTAAACATGGTGGTCATCTCTGCGTCTGATCGCTGTTAAAACTTGACTGAATGAATCCGAATCCGCTCTGAATGTGACCGCGAGTGTGATGCGCTTTATAAACCGCGCGCCCGACTCCGCCTGATGTCCGATCACATCCCACCCACTACATCTCCATCAGACAGCCTCCGTTATCATCCATCACATCAGACAGCCTCCATCACATGCTGATAACACGACAGACTCTCCAACAGTAACATGAAAGCTTTAGTTTATCAATGCGTTTCGGTTTAGATAAGCGCATGTGTAAGAAGGCGTGAATTGTAAGTCAAGTGCAATATAATTTTTAATAAGTTATTAATAGGGTTTTACTAAAGCAGGCTTTTAGTACTCGTGCATTATCACTGTATATGAACATGCCATTTATAAAATAAAGAGAAATTAATATCGCATCACCCGCATCTGCACGCGCGGTGCAGTTCGCGGGATGAACACTAGAGGCCGCCAACTACCACCCGTGAGCCCGGTGACGCAAACCACTTCAGCTTTTACTGCCATGTTATAATTAAATTTTGTGTAACAACATAAAGAGACAAACCAAACACTAGCTCACAGTCTTTAGAGGTTACAGTTGTGTGGATACACGTCTTTCTGTTGTTAAAACCATACAGAATGAGTTATGATAAACGGTGAAAGAACATCATAAAGGAATAAGCACAAATCTACAAGCAAATGATGCTTTCAGAATATTCTGATAAATAGTCAGAAACGAAAACGAATGATGGGAAATTCGTTTGGAGCGTCACGAAAGGTTGCCGCCTGTCATTGCAAACCAGCACTTTGGTTATTAACTACACGGATGTTTTAGGAGGAACACCTCGCAGCACAGGTGGACGCCAGACCGTCCTCGTGATGAAGCTTCAAACGCTGTACGTGAGAAGCGGCATTGTAAAAACACATATCTGTAGTCAAACTTCCTTCACAGATTAAACTGTAATGCAGTTGCTGTTGACACCGCGAGGTGTTGAAACATCCGAGTTTCACAAGTGCGAAGAAACAACGACACCTTATCTTGTAAGATCTTATCGGAAGACCAAAGCTGATTGCTTCTATAAACTCAGACACACACTAGTGAAAGAGTGAACTGAACATCACTAAACTCAATGTAACATTTACACCATTCTGTATATGGTTGCTATGTGTTGTGTACTCATAGAAATCTCTTCACAGGACAACTGTGTTCAATAAACGACCCACATGTCGTTTTTAATTACAGAGCTGCACTTTTCAACCCTGTGCGGGCACAGGCGTCACTATGGCGACCATCACAATACAGGCGTGTCTGAAACCAAACGCAAACACCAGCCCTGTGCGTCATTTTGATATACTTTCATCCTTTAATTTGCAAATAATTCCAGAGCATTTATTTGTATCTGTGTAGCGTGCACAGTCACAAATGTCCACAAGTATACAGGAAATGCTTGTAAAATGTCTCTGTAGTTCAGAAATGTTGAAGGGTGTTAGTAAAAGGAAATCTGTTTGAGTTTGTTGCCCTCAACATCCCACAATGCATGTGCGCATTCATGCATGTCATCCAGATTTGCATTAATGTTCCAAAACACTGAGTTTTGTGAATGACCTGCTGCAAGTTAAACCTCAAACTTTAATGTTCTTGTGTTTGTCACAACTTTAAAATGTCTTTGTGCACCTCAGTGTGCAGAGACAACAAGCAACATCTGAGCGTTCATTTCTTTATAAAGAGTAAACATGTCATCAAAACTTTGTAAAAAATGCGAAATAATGCTTTATCTCTAACATGATCAAATGAAATTAGCTCAAAAAAAGTCAATGGAAAATCTTTATCAAGCATGCATGCATGCATGCATGTTCTCACATTTCCAGTAATGGTTAAATTAAAACCCTAATGGAGAGTTCAGTGGAAGGGTGGAACAAGCTTATTTCCAAAACTTCATGATGATTTAGAAGGCCCTTATTACCTCATGTTCCAAACACAAACACGGCGTGTGTAATCTCAAAGCCTACATGTGTCTAGAAGTTATTTCCAAAGAGAGAGACTATAAACAGCGCATTTAAATAAACACTTATTCAGCACTAGCTATTACAAAGAAACGACGGTGGGTGCGACCCACAGCTCCTCACTGACGTCATTTTCAATTGTGTGTGTGTGTGTGTGTGTGTGTGTGTGTGTGTGTGTTTAGATCATTCTCTGTGAGGTTTTGCTAAGAGCCATGTGGTTGACATCCAAACATCACAAGCTGGAAACACAACAATAGAATACATATATTTCAGCCTGATTTCCTGTAGTATTTTGGCAGTTTGGGCCCTACTGATCAGTATGTTTTTTACTTTATAATTTTACAACCTTGAATATAAAAGGACAGACCGGAGAGCGGATACACCCTCAGGTAATCAGCTATCCTTTTCCAGTAGTCTGCAATAATACACAAACCCACACATGGGGCGTCAATAACAAGCAAACAGGAGACTCCTTAAAAACAGATCCATTTTGGTCACGTTTAAGACGACAAATATAGTATTTGTGAGAGTCGAGCACTAGAATACATTAGCACACAGATAAGTTGTCATGTCTTTGTTCCTGTGTTCAGACGCATTCATTAGGGTTATAGACTGAGAGGAATGCAGCAGGGAGGCAGTGAGCAGCTGGCAGTCTGTGGCACCATCTGACCCTGATTGGGCACCGTCTACACCCCCCTGGGAGGGGTATATTAGCCCCTCCCTAATCCCCAAAACCCCTTTCACTAACACAGACATTTTCACCTATTCTTCATAATGTGTTTTTTTTTTTTGATACCTTTGAAAGTTTATGAGTTATCAATATTTTCTGATATTACATCCTTCTGTAAACTGCAATCTCAATTCAACACTTTTTGGACAAACCTCACTTTATTTCCTGCATAAACATCCACCCACCTCATATCCTGTCACCCACCACCCCCATCCCCTCCGTACAGACCACAGAAGTATCAAACTGTATCAACTGTCCTCCAGACGATTGCTCTCCCACTCAGTTTCTCATGAACTCTCTGTGTTCCATGAGCAGGAATGAATGAATTAGACCATCACTAACACTACAGAGATCTGACACTGATTGGCCTGTGATCTGTATCAGAATATTGTACAGAATGTACAAATCCTAATCATTATCTGTGGTAAGCGACAGCATTCAACAGGAGATGTAAAATGGTGTTTCATTTAATCTGTGTAAGGATTGCATTCATAAGTATATTGTTCTCAGAATTAGCAGGAAAAAAAACCCACTTTTTATTAGAATCTCATGTATTTTCTTTAGCCGGGCCAATGGAAAATTGCAACACAAACCAAGGGGTTTTCCACAGTACAGAGGAGAGGAGAGAGAGAGAGAAAAAAAAGTGAGAAAGAGAGAAAGGGGGGAGATAAAAATGAATTGGTACCTTTTGGAAGGGAGGTCAGACTTATAACAGCTTCAGCCACTTACATCATTCCCACTAAATCAGGCATTCAAATGTAAAAACACAATAATTGGTCTCTATAACAACAGGGTTGAATACTGAGGGGCTGCCTACTGTCCATATAATTAAAACAAGTTACTTACAAGTCAAACTACAAGTGACAATAAGAACGGATTCAACCCATATGACGATAAACAGCATCAAACTGCTACACGCTCGTATCATCTGTGGTAATGTGAACCCACCTGTGCACTGCTTTGGGTAGGGGTGGGGGCTGTGTCTCTGCTTCAGTGAAGAGGACCTCTGATATAAACCAATAAACACTTAAATCAGGTCAAACACAAAACAGAATCTGGACTCACATACTGCCACACTGTTTGGAACTGATAAAACAATATCTGAATCACTAACTTCACTTTGTGCTGCCCCCTGGTGGTGTTTGTGTATTTACATAGCTATACTAATGCAATGCTCTCCACTTTTGACACAAAATTGTGTAACAATGTTTGGAAGCCACAAAGGAGTGTAAGGAGGCTGTGGCTGTATATGGGTGGAGCGATGATGTAGGGCCTGGCATTATTCTAATTTCCTGTTCCAGCGAAGTGGAAGACCTCTGACATTTCAAAGCCTGACCTCCAGTAACCCACAAGAGAGTAAGGTCATGTGATGAGAGGCTGGGTCACTACTGCACATTGAGAAAAGGAAACACGTTTATATGTGCAAGTATGCCGTCCTACATAAACCTTCTGACTAAACCTAATGACGAAACCCTAACCCTAGATTAGTAAAGTGAAGCCAAGTATGATGACCCTTACTCAGAATTTGTTCTCTGCATTTATCCCATTTAGTTAGTACACACACTGGAGTAGCGTGCTGTGAACACACACACACACACACACACGGAGCAGTGGGCAGCACTGTGGTGCCCAGGTAGCTCAGGTGTTTCCTGCCAGCACTGGGAATCGAACCCACAACCTCCTGGTTCTACGTCTTACTCTCCAACCAGTAGGCCACAACCAAAGGAAAGTCTTTATAGTTTAACTGCTTTAACCTTCATACTAGGTTTCAAAATCACTAAATCCATACCCATTTGTTTGACTTTACACTTGAAGTTTCACTTCTGATTTGCATGTGATGTGACGAATTAAGGCTAATACACCAAGGTCTACTAATGTAACAGTAGAATGTACATAAAAAGCTTGAATTCACTGTAACTTGCTTTGGATAGAAGCACTTGCCAACTGCATGTAAATGTGATTTGCTCCTGCATCATAGGCATGTGTTTGGAAACCAGAGGCTTTCCACCATGATTGTGTGGTTCAATCACTTCCTCTAGTGGATTTGCATGCCACCCCTGCGCTGGACACGTGAACAGAAGAGATACAGTGACATATGTGCACAATTCGAGCAACAGATGCGAATGCTTATCAAGCATTTGTACGAAAAATTATAAAAAATCTTTTGTTCAAAATGTATACCCAGTGTACAAAAAACTGCATGACACTGGAGGAAATGGCAAAGATCACACCATCTTGATAACCATTGGTGTTAATGTCTCACCAAAGCTCTGCTGCTCAGCACACTCATTTGTGCCTTTACGCATTTCTGTGGCGGTCTTGTATTAACTGTAAAAGATAAACCTGTTTCCTGTTCCCCTGACCCACCAACCACCAAGACTTTTTGTGACAAACCTCAAACATTTTCTGCATTTCCTGCTTTGGGCTTTGCGCTTATTCATTTCTACTTTTCAGTGACCAAGGCGAAACCTGGTTTAAAAGTGTCATGTCCCAGGTAAGACAGGACACACCGACCAAGTCTGAGGTTCAAAACAGTGAACCTAAACACTATACTAACAAAAGTACCATACAAAGGTTTTTTCTAGTTGAATTAAATAAACTACAAGAGTACAAGATAAAAAGAGCGACGTTTGTTTTGCAATGTTTATTTGTGTAGTCTAGACATGAAGCTGTCACACCATTAAAAGAAACTTGTTACAGAACAATTGTCTAGTCTGGTCTAATTGTAGTCTAGGGTGAAGTCAGTTTGTCCCATGAAAGAAATTCAGGACAAATATAATCATAATTAAAAACTATGGCGTGAATTCTGAGCCGCTTCTGAATTTGAAGCTGGTGTGCGTATGTTCATAGAAAACAATGGGTTTCAAATGTTGCTTTAGACAGCAATGAGTGTTGCTATAAGCACAAAGGACATGTGTGTGTGGTTGTGGGGACCAGCCAGCAGTCCCCATGAGGGACATTTATTATTAAACATACTAAATGACGCTTACTTAAAAATATAAAAATAATGTTAATGTAATGTAAAATATTTCTGCGAGGGTTAGGTTTAGGGGGAAGATGAGAGTTAGGACATATACAGTTTGTACAGTATAAAAGTCATTATGTCTATGGAAAGTCCCCACGAAGATAGCTGTACAAACTGTGTGTGAGAGAATGCAGTTGAACTGAATGGATAGTTTACAGCCAGTTAGATCAGATGAACCTTCAAACACTTCTCACACACAAACAAACGCACACACAGTGAATATGAAATCACTCTCACCCAAAGGGAACTAAACACTATTTAAGCTCTTTGAACAGATCTACAGAATACAGGCCTTTGTGAACCACCACACTGGAAGAATGTGTGTTTATAGGAAGGCAAATAGAAGTGGGTGGCTGTCTTTGCATGACATTTGTCTGTACTTCTCACGATCCCTTTTCTGTCATGCTGATTTCAGAGCAATGAAGTGCAAAACAGACACGTCACAGTATCATGCTCCATGCTGAAGATCTGTCCATATGAAGCTCAGGTCAGGGGGTGCAGCAACTGTCCAGGAGTCAGGTGCATGAGGATGTATATGAGAGATCCAGCAACTGTGTTCTATAGAACAAAGGCAGCAGTACAGAGGGCCCATTGATTCGGCTCAGCTGTGACCAGCACCTGCTGGGTCACAGATTACCGTAAAGGGCGTGCGAGAGGAGCTAATGTATGTTTAGTAGTGTGCGCGTATGAATACGTAATTTAAATTACATATTCATTTGTGATTTAAAATCATGAAAACCACAGAGCAGAATCGACATAACTGAAAGCACAAGCACATCCGAGCCAAGATCGTGTCGCATGCTGACACACTGAGCAGTGGTGCTCATGTGGGCAATGGGACCTCGAATCCAGCTTGCAACATTTCATCATTTCTGTATTCTTGCCCCTTATAAACAAACATGGTACGAAGGCCAAAAATAATCCTTTAAATTTCACAATTTCACACAAAATCGCCAGTGTTTAAAGTGAAATCATCTTTTGAATACACAGTGTGCGTATAGAGAAACTTCCAAAAGCACAGGGATACACACACCCCCCCTAGAGGTGCAACCGAAGAGAAAAGGCAACTGCTGTCACTGATAGTGGTGAGCGACTGTCAAAGAGACTGCCGACCTGGCGTCGGCTGTTAAAACAGACCTCCAGTTGTGTTAAAACTACAGGTGTCCACATGACATTTTTCTGTTTTTCCTAAATAACAGACAGCATATGCTGTAAGTGGCAGAACAGACACTTAGGGAGCAGAATATTTTAAAGACTATTAGGTTGTTTTGTTTGGGCTGGTATGCAACCACTCACACCTTAGCAACCATGGAGAACTCCCTAGGAACCACATTGCAACACCGTAGCAACATTAAAGAGCACCCTCACAAATGAATATCAAAACACACATTACTCTCCTAAAGCAAGCACATAGCAACACCCTGGCAACCACCCGATATACGAAGGTAAGGGTATATCACTCCTTAGCCACTTTGGACTGCTGATAAAACAATATGAAGACAGAATGTTTCATTAGAGTCTGTGACGTCCTAATTCAGATGTTTGATTTATCCTGTGGTCACGAATTAGACACAATATCCATTAGTCTTCCCTCTTCTCTGTCCCATGAGCTTTCTTAGACCATGTGAGCCAAGACAGAAGAAGGATATCTGATTGTTATGTTTCTTTGTTTGATTTAAAGAGGGGGAAATCAATGAGAGCAACAGAATGTTAGCCACGCAGCCATTGGTCAGATCTGGCTAAAGGATTTACAGACAGCTGTCCATGTGTGGATTACTCCACAAAGATATAATTCACACAAACACACTTAAACTTACCCACAAACAACATGCAAATGCTACAGATTACAAACAGACCTGGTACTAATTACTACTGTAAATTAAACAAAAACAGCATTCAGTTTTCTACACGTGCTTTCCATTTTTCAATTCGATTCTAAACCAATTCCATTCATGGCGGATTTATTTCTCCTGCCTAAATTATACAAAGACATGAGGCTATGCATGTGTGTTCAGCAATAACAAACCTCTACATATATCTAAAACCTTAACTCAACAGACGTAACTCAACAAAGGGCAAATAATCTCAGATCTTTCTCAGCTCTCTCCTCACATCAAGTCAAATCTTGAAACAATAATAACAGGTTTGGTGAAAACCTTCTTTGTTCATGGCTAAACAAAAGCACCAGCATGCATTTCTGCTTGACAAGATGCAACCTCAAATAAACACTTTCACGCAGCACATCTGTTCTACGATCTTAAACAAACAACTGAACAACTAATTCCAATGTCTGTGGAGACATTCCTCAGAACATCTATATAAACAAACTACAGTACAACATAACTCAAGATCCGACCCCTGTGAAAAAACGCCTCTGAAAAAATTCATGGCAACGGAAAACAAAGAACATAAACATTTCAAACCACGCATGAATATTGCATCATGCCGTAATAAGCAGATCTATAGGCAATTCTATTGTATGACAGAAGCACATACGGCGTTATTAACACGATGTATTATCATGGTTTATAATATGTACATTAGAGCGAACAGAGCGAACCTATTAGTTAAATATGGGCAGACAAAGAGATCTACCAACGAATTGTTCCATCACAAAAGAACAAAGCACACTCAGCATCACTCACAAGCCGTGAACACACGCGCAAATGCACGCGTGCACGTACAGACCAAAACAAAGATCCATATCAACGCACGTATACAAAGGTGGCCATGTGCAGTTCCATAAACAGACCGTTTCTCCAGGGCAACATGCTTATGAGGCTGATCAATATTCTGTATATAAAAGCACGCAGGCACACGCTTAAAATGCAGCGTGGACAAAATCCAGTCTAGACCCCAGTGTGATGCTGACTCACAAGAGCATGTGTTCAGATAGCTAAAAACAGATCATTCCAGCAACGGAATTCCCAAGCACTTCCACTTTGCCGGGAAATTAAATAAGCAATTATCAATTTTTAATATTTGATGCATTTTAAAGCTGGTGATAGTACACTAGAGAATCCCACAGGAAAATAATCAGTGTTGGAGTTTCTTTATGCGGTGTATTAGACACTTGGACATCCTATTCAAATAACCATGTCAAAGCACTACCAGCGTTTGTTTTCATCGTAAATAAAATGTGTTAAGAAGTCAAATTTAGGAAGTACAACATTAACCTGGGTCAACCCCACGTTACGTACAGCAGAGCTGATCTGAGGACATCTACAGAACAGTTGGAACAGGATGTTATGGCAACACAAACTGTGAGTAACCCGTGACTGGGAGTCCGAAAACCTCCTTTCTCTGTTCTATAACACACAGGACACATTGTGACTACCCAGAAAACATCTCTCATCACTCATGTCCTCTACGGTCCGGCCCATCCACAGGGGACAGACAGCATCATCGCGTACGGGAACTCTGAAGTCATGACTCTTATGTCTCTCTCACTTTCACTCTGTCACATCACGGTTACACAGAACAGAAACACGGACAAAGACATCATGCAAGATGAAGATATCATGTAAGTGAGATGAAGATATGGGAACCCCACGGAGAAACGGAAAGACATCACCACCAAGAAAGAGGAACCGGTTAAAAGATAAAAAACAGATGTACAAAATTTTACAAAACAGCCTCCAAATTACAAACACATGTGCTCACAAGCAGCCCCTCCCAACCCCCAACATCCCCTCCAATACAGAAACCCCATTTTAGTACCATCATACCGAATGTGAAGAAAATACAGGCTAGTTCAACGTCCCCAAACTGGTTTCGGTCTACAAGAGACTATCAGGCATGTAATTACTTGTTTGTCAGACATGATATTTTCTGTAGCTGTTAAAACAAAATTGTCAAACATTGTTTTGATCAAAGGTCATTAGGTTCCCTATAGTCTGCATAAAGGGGAAGTCAATGGAAAGTCATACATACACATATAATATATATAATATAATACACATAGAGAGAGAGAGAGAGAGAGAGAGAGAGAGAGAGAGAGAGAGATAGATAGATAGATAGATAGAGAAAGAGAGATAGATAGAGAAAGAGAGATAAATAGATAGATAGATAGAGAAAGAGAGATAGATAGATAGAAAAAGAGAGATAGATAGATAGATAAAGAGCACAAGATATTAACTGGTGAATGAGACATACTGTCTAACAAGCCATGACATGAAACATTGTGCTTTGAGTTCCTGCCTGCCCCAACAAGCTGCTCTTTACACGCATCCCTATAATAAAACGACACAACTTTCACCCAACGCGTCGCGTCGCTCATAACGTGACGCAAAGTTCACCGTGCAACCGTGCACAAAAAAAAAAAAAATCACCTTTGCGATCGTTTTCCACGCAACGCGTCCGCATGTTTGACGCGCGCTTGCCATTGTTCTGACGCGGGCGCTGCATTGTCGCGCCGCGAGCCACTGAGAGCGTCCCGCGCGCGCGTTGAAAGCGCATCACGCGAGTGCGTTCACACTGATGCAAATCCGCATTCAAACGCATTCAAACGCGCACGTACCTCAAACTCAATCTCGGACGATTTGACTTCGGATGCACGCCAGAAGAAGAAGAAGAAAAAGAAGAAGAAGAAGAAGGAAGCGCATCGACTCGTCTTTCGTCCAGCGCTCCTCTTGTTAAGGTGTGTCTGTTCAATCCGGATTTCGCTCTTGGAAACGCTTCGCTTGCAGACGGGACAATCACAAATGTAAACGCGTACTTGGAGTGGGGGGGCGGGCGGTGTGACCCAACGCCTTAGTCACACGCGACGCCCCGCCCACATTCTCATGAATATTCATGAGCCGGGGAGACCCCGGCGGCTGTGTGGGCGTGGCGCGGCGTCGGTGGGCGGGGACTGGGGGGCGCAGCGCAAACAAAGCGATTAACCCTTTAAACCCTTTTACTTTGTTTTACCTTAAAACGCGCGACGCATCCTTACATACAATAAACATTTCAATGCTTTTAAATAATAATAATAATAATAATACTTCCTAAAAAAAAAAAAAAAAGAAGGCTGTCTTGTTTTACTTCATCCTCCATTACAATAAGCGGCTTATGAGGGGCATCCAGATCTCCACCATCCCCTTTATTCGACCGGATACCCCATTTTTTAACCAGGTTTGTCCCCAGAGATATCAACACAGTATGTGTGAGTGTGTGTGTTGTGTGTGTGTGTGTTTGGGGTTTTTTTATTTTTTGTGTGTTGTGTATTGAGTGTGTGTGTGTGTGTGTGTGTGTGTGTGTGTGTGTGTGTGAGTGTGTGTGTGTGTGTGTGTGTGTGTGTGTGTGTGTGTGTGTGTGTGTGTGTGTGTGTGTGTGTGTGTGTGTGTGTGTGTGTGTGTGTGTGAGTGTGTGTGTGTGTGTGTGTGTGTGTGTGTGTGTGTGTGTGTGTGTGTGTGTGTGTGTGTGTGTGTGTTGGAAACAGGACTTCCGGTGACGTTTTGACAGTCGTACACAAGTGTGTCACACGAGAAAAGTTTCCTGTTGAGGACATGAAGCAGAGATGAAAAGCAAGAGTTCAACAAGCTGATCTTTATCTTCTTCAGATTCATATTCAATATATATGTACCACGCTGACCCCAGTTTGCTTTAAAACAGCCTCTTACCAGCTATTAATGTTTCGTTTAAATGAGATTTCACTTTAATGTTTGACTAACGTATGCTTTTTATGGTAGTGACACTAATTGCGGTAACTTAGGCAAACCGTACGTTAGTGTTTTATAGAGACACACAATAAATAATCTCCCTCTATCAGAAGTGGGGTGATACAGTTTGTATTGATAAACAGGGTCCTGATCAACCTGTCTGGGTTTATGTTACGATATTGACCAGCCGACCGAATGTCCCCTACGTGTTGTATTTTTGTGATTTTATGCATGACCCTCAGAACCAGCGTGATGGATGTAAAACATTACACCGTCATGGCTCATGTACAGTGGAGGGTGGAGAGAACCTCCATAACACTGAGGAGGAATGAGACATAACCCAGAATTCAATCCCACCGGCTTTTGGGGAACATGTTGACTGGAGGTTACGGGAAATCTGGGAGGGGTCTGGATGTGTGGATGTTAAAAAAAACATCCCAAGTCCATTCTTGAGCACATCTGTGAGTACTTTAATAGTGGAGAGACATGAAAGAAAACAGAACTTTAAACGTTTAATCGTATGAGTTTATGCATATAGTTATCACACGTTATGATATAGTCATTTATCAGAGCAATTAAATGGAAACAGATGTAAACAAATTCATGTTTAATAGAAAACATTCGTATTATAATCAGAGACAACACATACTGGGTCTCTTAAGTGATAAAGAAACCTATGGCAGTATAATTAGATCACTGTGCATGACTGTGCAGTGGTGTGGAGCTAAGTACTGAAAAGCTTTGAACCCCTTAAGGGTTGGTGAATTAATGCTGTTTTAGTTTAAAAACAACACACTATCTCTTACTCAGGTGATAACATTTCTCAATCATTACTTATCTGGACATCATAAACATGGCTATGGTTGTTGGTTTGTATTTGACAGCTCTAACTCTGACACATCAACAGTCCTCAAATAAAGTCATGGTGTATATTTATTTTTATCTCTCAGACTCACGACTCACAGTCATGACCATGATGACTCTATTTCTCGGATCTAGATTATTGTTGTGTTGATGTTTCTATATTATGCACTTGAGACTTTCTTTATGGTTGACTTCCTGTGGCCTCTGTAACTACTCTCAACTTGCTCACTCTTAAACAGGAAATGACAATTTTCTGTAACCATGGCAATGAGTACCAGGGAATCACTTTGAAGATCAACATGTTCAAGTACATCCTCTATTTTCCGGACATATCAGTCAGACAGACAGCAGCATTAATTTTTGTCTTTTTTTGTAGGAGAGTTTGTTTTCCCTTGTAATGAGCTGAGTGAGGCATATTTATTAATGCTTAAATTCACATTCATAAATTGTGTTTAAAAGATGTTTTACCAGTTACATTTTGTCCACATACAGTCTTTAACCTTGTTCTTGTGCATGTACCATAGCCAGAGTTTAAACTTTAACTACGTCCATTTTGATCGAGCCGGCCCACTGCCATAACAGCAGAGCACTGTAAATAAAGAGCTGACCATAGTGTCTTTGACCTACTTTAACTTTACCAATGAGATTACATCTTACAGGAAAATACGCCCAGAGTCTGGTCGCACGGGGAGTTCATCTTTATAGGTTTTCCACTGGAATACAGCCATCTCTGATTTGACCATCTCTCGTCTCTCTGTTTCCACTGGATTTTCACTTTCTTTTGACACACGTTATTAGTCTAGCCTGAATTTGAAATCTTACACAACATTGTCATTCGGTTCCCCACTATTATGTGTAGTAACACAATACAGACCTCTCAAATGTCTATACGTGTCAACATTGAAATGCATTTGAATTGTCTTTGCATGTGTTTATATATGGTCCTGACATACTGTCATCTTCACATGAATTATGATAATAATCTAAACACATTTGCTTGTCTGTCAATAGATATGATAGAATATAATGTTTCCTTTAAAAGTAAGTGAAGGTGAATTGTTCAGATTCTGGTGACATGTTCCTGTAGCTCAACTAGTAAAGCATTGTGTTAACAGTGCAAAGGTTGTGGGTTTAATTACCAAGGAACACACATACTGATAAACTGTTTACCTCGAATACACTGTAAGTTGCTTTGGATAAAAGTAAAAATCAGTGAATGTAAATGTTCCTTTAATATGGAATAATTAAATATTATTGGTAGAAAAATAGGCAATATAACATCTGCCAAGAGAGAAAAAAATATCTGAAGCACCATATGTTTTGTTTAGGTTTATGTGTGAAACATATGTAGCCTTCAGAGTCACATATGTTGGAGCCATTAGACACTCTGGGGAAAACTGCACTCTAGGGAAGATGAAACTGAGTTGGGAATACTTTTTCCTATTCCTGTTAAATTTCTACCAAAAAACTCGGCTGTGCTATCTAACCGAAATGTGTTTGTCCTAATTTTTCATGTGTTTACCCATGTATACAACATATTATTTCATATTTAACATTATTTAATATTTTTAAGTTGCAGCATCTTAACTGGACATTTTGTTTAGATTACTGTTATGTTATTTTTATTTGTCCTTAAAGGTTCCTTTTATTGCTTATATGGACAGTTAGAACGTTCTACATTATTTTAAATATCAAGAGAGGAGAATTTCTTTTCCTGCTAAGAAATATTTGAAACCTTTAATACTTTTAAAGCATACATGTCTGCCCAAATGCATGGAGCCACAAATCAGTCACAAAGTCAGACTGTATTTTTATTGGATACATGGAGAGACATTAAAAGAAGCAATAAAACGGGGAAACGTGAACGTTATGCATATGTTTCTCATTTGCAGCTCTGCTGTTTTATTTGATCAATTTGCTTTGTAACTCAAAAGTTTTGCCATTTGAATGACAAGAAGTGTTGGATCACATGCATGGTTTTAATTTGAAATGCATGTTATATTCTTATAGGCTCCAGTGAAATTTGAACTTATGTTTGTAATGCATTGAAACTACACCGCTGTACTTCACTCAGTTCATGCAAACAATAACTGGAGGATAAGACGCACACGTAACTATGTTTATTTTATTGAAGAGAGCCAGCTGTCGGATTGTTGTGGGTAGTTAGTAGGATGTTGTTATCCTATTGTTAAGGTATTCTGAGTGGTCAGGAGAGTCTCTGTAGTACTCTAATAGGACTGGCATTTTTTCAATGTGTTTTCATTCACCTGATGAAAATCTGATTTGTGAGTAAAGTGATATCACACTTCTCTTCAACATACTGTCTTTCTTTACTTCTTTCTCACTGTCTTTCTCTTTCTCCCTCTCTTTTGATTTCTCTCTCTCTTCTGTTACCAGGCAGAGGATACAACTGATGGGGCGAGTCTACATTGCCTGCACTTCTTTTAATCTAATAACCCGACTCTGAGTCACGCTGCAGGATGGGCGGCACCCACATCTCTGGATGACCCTGATGCAACCCGTCTGACATCTTCACACTGTTGGTGATCATGTGCCATTACTTACCTACATGCATATAACATCTAACCACAATTTCACACATATATATTTCACCCCTACTTACTGGTAACACATGCGTCCTTTGTTCACAGTGAGAAAGCAGTGTTTGAGTTTAGACGATGACATGACAGGATGTTTAGATTTAATTGAAGAGTCTGAGAACACAGTGTACAACACACGCACACACACCATTAGTAAAAGCGGCATTAGTCATTGTGCTAAACATAATGCAGTGTAGCACCACATTCCCATTATCCTATTACATAATACTGAGAGAGTCCAAATTACTGTGTAGCATATTTATCATTCACTTGTTTATTATGTTATATATTCCTTTAAAATATGTTTTGCAAATTATTGTTGACCTCACACAGAAATACTCCTCAAACATTCCAGAAGACGGGACCTCCAGAAACCTCTTTATCCACTTTAAAGGGGTGGGTCTCATCTTAAAAACAGTTGACTGTTAGTATGTCCAGCTGATTGATCATGCAGTGTTTTCAAGACAGCGCTCAGTCTAAATTTCACTGTGTCCAGGCTGTATTTGTCACTCAGAGAGAGTCTATCCTGAAACAGTCACACACAGACACTCGGCACACTCAGAGCACTTTAGCTAATGGGGCTGATTGGGATGAATGGGGCACTGCGGAGGTGAGTGATGTAATCGTGTATTTTTCTTAAATACCCTGCCAGTTTAATCAATGAAAGTCAAGCAGGATTAAACGCTGAACACACATTAGAGGGTGCAGGCATGGCTGCAGCACGCGTCTTAATGCAGAAGTGATACGTGATAAGAACGCAATCACGTGCAGATACAATGACACACAAGTACTAGGAAACACACACACACGTTGCACAAACGTATAGGCTGCAAGAAATGGGGAAGGAAATGCAACAGAGAAAGTGTGAAAATAAAATAATCACAGATGAGACCTCTTTAATATCTCAAATGTTACTTCTAAATTGAGAGCAAATGAAGACTTCTCTCATTTTTCTTCACATGAAACCCCAAAGGTTTCATGTGTCTCACATGTGTTTCAGAAGAGATCTCAACATGCTGTGCTCAGATTTCATCAAATTCCTCCATGATCAAATTATCTCACTGAAACTTTACTATAAACTTTAATACTTTAATACTATTAAACTTTTAATACTATTTTATTCCTTGCTTTCAACAAACATCTGAGATAATGTTGATACGTACTGATGAACTTTAAATCATTATTTTTTTGTTTATCACTGTGAAGCTTCTTAGAAACAATCTGTACTGTATAAAGCGCTATAGAAATAAAAATGACAACTCCATTAAATCACCTAAAGATATGAAAGAGAGACACCTCTGAGCCATAATAGTTTCCACTGGAAAGACACTGTGTTCCTGAAAATACTTGACCTAAAATTTTTCAATATTATAATTATTAACATTTACAAGCACTGCATTTGTTTTAAATTCAACTAATATCAGCACATTTTTTCAGTAGTCCCTCATACGTCAAAAGCACAAGGTCATGGGCTCTATTTTATTAGTTGCGCGGTCCCTTTCCTCACAGATTTTCCAGTAAGACCTGACAAGAAACATTGAATTGAGGATGTCTGTTGGATCTAGCACACACTGATTTCCTCTCATAAGGTTACACAAACATACACGCTCAGACATGCAGCATAAACAAAAAGGTTTTGCAGGGCAGATCTGGTCCTCTGGGGACATCAAACATATGACGCACTGGAGGTGGACAAAACTGCAAGAACAATGGAGAACAGCCTGACTGACTGACCAACTGACTATAACTGCGCTGAATCAGCAGGTTCTTCTGACCGGCAGGAGACAGAACGCACACACAGATGCATTCCAGTATGTGTGCATACATCTACACACACACACACATACTGTGGATTGTCAAAACAAGCTTTGCACACAAAGATGAATGGACAATCCAGCTTATTGTATTAAAATACAATCTTTCCCAACATCTCATATAAGAAATACCATGGTAATACCGCAGTGTAGTTTGTTGAACCCTACCATAATGGAAATATCACGGAATTCCATGTACTTCTAAGTACCATGTAAATAATCAGCACTTTTTTAATATGCCTAACTTAGGGTTACAGTGTCTGTGATCAGACTTGATCAGACTTGGTGAACGAAATAGGCAAAAAATACCACATGCTTATTTTGAAGAAGTCTTATCCTGCGATATGACCTGAGCTAAATGTTAAAGTGGATTGAACCAGTAAGCAACCAAGTAGCAACCAGCCACAACACCCTAGCAACCACCTTGAATGCCTTAGCAACTGCATAGTAACGCCATGGCAACCACCCACAACACTGTGCATTGTGGCAGTAAACTAGATTTGTGTCAGTTTCCAAGATTTTTAACCGTAGGCTGCATCATCCGAATTAACGTCTCACAAGCACTTAATCTAACCACAATCTCTCTGTGTTGACTATTACATGACATACATTCAGATAATTTTACATGAATAATCCTTTACGATCTACAGCAGGAAGCACATTTAACGGCAGTATATGAGAGAGGATTAGTGGTAAGAGAACTCACTGCTGGAAGCAACAGACTGGAACAAGCTGGTTGTGCATCTAATGATTACTGTCATTGAAGGTCTCTGTAAGCTGGTAGTTTAATGAGGTAGATCTGTCATTATGAACACAACCCACAGGCCCTCATGACAGCCCGGTGGTTGTTTTTGAGGCTTACATTGTATAAATGCATCTGTTCCGTAAATGTAAATTAACAGAAGTGTGCAGCTTACAGAAAATCGTCACTATTTTACTAAGTTGGCTAATTCGCATGAGTCTGTACAAAGTAAATCGTACAAAAACGTACCATTTTTAGAAAAGAAAATCAATAATAAAGCCTTACCCCTAAACCTAACATCACTGGCGTGAAACCAGATTCACATATGTCCATGTAAGGCTGCGTTTTTGCTAAAGATGCTTTTTTTAATAGTTTAGTCTCTCTGGTCAGTCTCTCTGCTGGTTTGACAGAGCCAGAAGATGAAGCCTCTAATGATTTTTCAGTCTGTTTTCTAGAACACACACACACATATAGAGCATATAATGCTTCTTGCCTCAATTCTGTCAATCACTATGAAGGCTAATCAGGTTTTTGTGAGGTCAAAATTATACAAGGCAAGAATCAAGCCGGGCTGAATGCTCAGTCTCGTTACCCTGCCATATGTTCTTAAAAACATTGTCTCACAGACTGCCCATAATAAGACATGAAGGGAAAAATAAAGGAGTTTTCCCTCATTTATTGGAGATCTCTGACCAAACTGCAGACTTGGTCAGAGCTCAAAGCATCACAGGACAGATGCTCTAAATTCAAGGCCACAATTCAGTGTCATTATATTTTCCACAAAGACTGCACAAACACGCTCTTTCCACTGTGTGTGTTTAAAAATATTTCCTCCTCAAATCTCATTGAGGAAGAGGAGAGGAGGAAACCTGTGCTGTTTTCTGAGCTGTCCGTCCTCTGTCTGTTTGTAATGATCTGTCCTTGAGGACAGAGAGAGAGAGAGAGTTTTTTCTCTACCTGATAACGCTCCATCCTCTGACTCAATATAATCTGCTGTGATTGACAGGTCTTCCTGGATCGGTCGCTCCTGTCACACACACACAGATAAAACAATAAACACTGTCAATGAATCTGTTGCAAAGACACACATACAGCTGTAATTATTTTTCATAAGGTATACCTGACAACCATTAAAGCCTTTGAAAATCAGAGCACTGACCCAGAACAATATAAAACAACCCTGGAGACATTCTGTGGAATACAACATTCCTGCTACCATACGTGAGCATGAGTTTTTTCCAAACTTTGACTTACATGAGAAAAATAACATGGCTTTCATAATTAGGATGGAAACGTGCATTCCAGAGTGACTGACTGTATAATTTTACATAAGATTGTGGGTGAAATTGAAAGAATGAAGGAAATAATCTTGTAGAAACATACCCCAGCTAACAGGGAACGTTCTCCGAATGTTGGCTAACATTCTTTAAAAGATATCCATAAACATTCTTGCAGTAACATTAATAGAACTTTTTAATGATGTATATAATATATCAAAAATACTATTTGTAAGTTGTTAGAGGAATGTTTTAAAATGTTACAGAATTAAAAAATGTTTGTATAATATTCTTATAATAACTTTAATACAATGTCTAAACAGTTCTCTAAACAGTGGGACTCTAAACAGTCCTAGAAAATAACAATTTTATTGTTACGGAAACGTTCTTACAACCTACAATTGTTAGCTGGGCGTGTACATGTAATGGATGTCAGGGATTGATTTAATCTTTTCTACATGAACTTAACGTTCTCAAAGCTGACATCCAGGGTTCTATGTTCTAAAAATGTTCCCAGTGGAGAAACTAATAGTTGTAATGACTATTGGACATCTCAGTTATGTTTCATTAAAGCATGAATTTTATATCTGACATCTCATTAAAATATGAAATTAGAAATAACTGAAAGAGATGAATGTTGACATTTAGTAAGACTACAGAGTAAACGTGAACAGCAGAGCTCAGATATTTTGAGCTTGAAAGATCATATCATATATTCAGTTCATATTGTAGACTTTGGTATCTTTGCTAATCTGAGAACAGTTTGCTGTCTCTTTTCATGTCTAGGAAAATAATTAACAATAAAGAGATTCTCCCTTGTGATTTTTTATGCTATTCACAAACTTTCCCCCATAATTTTACAATTGTTCCCTGTTCAGGGGTTTAATTTTGTTCTTTGTTTAATATTTGCGGAGGATACAACAAAAATAGTTTACACAGATATATTCATGTTAACAAATGTCATTGTGTAGATGTGCTCTAACACGCACATGTGCACATGTACACACACACACAGACACACACACATTTAAATTTCCCTTTTTTCAACGTGTTTCCTTTTTCCTGTGGCCTAGATAAAGGAGGTGCGGTTGGGCTGATATCGAAGGTTATCTGGATTTTCCACTGAACATCACCAAACATTTAAAGCTACAAAATAGGCTATGTTGAGTTATAGATCATTTTAAAGTTATGGATAAAATTATACCTATTTCAAAAGTGACTGTATACTGTAATTCATAGTGCCTTACTAGTGTTGTTACAAGGAAAGCATCACTGTATTGCTATTGATCATTCTTATAGAGTTAAGCATTTAAAAACACCTTAGCAATCTACTAGGAACATTATAACAACGCCATGGCAACCATCCACAAAACACAGCACAGGCATAACTTTATGTTTGTGATAATGGTAGTTCACAACCTCACTTCATGATTATTATATGAGACACAAATATACAGGGCTTGATAACTTGATAAGTGTAACAAGGTTTGATCTGTTATCATGTTTCACATGAGCACACACACACACACACACACACACACAAAGATATACATTCATAAGCAGCATGCTAGTGTGTAGAGAAAAGTGATAGCCCTCTATGGCATCCATCCCCCAACTTCTTTAATTGAGAACACACACACACACACACACACTCACACACACACACACACACACTCACACACACACACACACTCACACCCCACACACACACCTCACACACACAAACACACCCACACACACACACACACCTCCACACACACACACACACCCCACACACTCACCACACACCCACACACACACACAACCCCACACACACACACCTCACCCCCACACACACACACTCACACACTTACACACACTCACACACGTTTCACCGCATTTGAACTAAGAGATCGTATCTGACCTATCTTTGTGGGTGCCAGGTGTCTTAAACTAACACATTACTTCAGTGTGAGCACTTTCATCAGCTACTGCTGCCACACTGCCCTGTTCTGTGTACAGTACGTGAGTCCCCAGAAAGGTTGCTTGAGAGAACAGGGAACATTCACAGGGAACTGTGGAACAGGGAACTGTGGAACATTCCACAGTCTAACATCATCTAAAAGTTCTCTCAAAGTTATGATAAATGTTCTTGCAGCAATATTAGCAGAACGTCACATTTAACATTAACATTTAACATTTAACATTTATATATCATATCAAAAATGTTATTCTCTAGTGGAACATTTAAAAAATGTTTACATTTTATCAGAATTGAAAAAATGTACTTGACTAACATTCTTATAACCAAGCAATTACATTAATACAATGACTAAAAACTGGACGTTTTGAAAGTAAGAACTTTTTCAACACCTAGAATGTTCAAAATAGCATTTTTAATGCTTTTGTTACCTAATGGTAACATTAGCGAAACGTTCTTACAACCCCTTTTACCCCTTAGGACAAATAAAAAATTGTGTCTGACAAATGAGTCTGTGACAGAGTACTAGATAGACAACAGAGTAATAGAATTTTTGGTGACATGACTTTAAAGAGTTTTGTTTTATGCAAGACAAAAGCGTCTATTTGACACGAGTTGCGTCAGGGGATGTGAAGGACAGGCCATGCATCTGGAGGTCGTATCTTGAGATGAATCTATCTGAAGGAGAGACAGGAGGCTGGATTTATAGCAGTACTGCTGTGGAACAACGTACATTAGATATGTGTCATCACACACTGACAGGAGAGGTTGTTTTTTGCACCCATGATGCTGGATTTCGGCCAATCACAGTGCAGGGTGACAATGAATTGAGGGGAGGTGGCCATTGGAACTTTTGGTTTGGGCTAGTAAGCAACCATCTAACATTCCCTCAGATCAGCCTAGCCACCATAAAGCAACCACCCAGAACGTCCTAGCAACCACATAGCAACGCTCTGGCAACAACACCCTAGCATTGTGGCAGAGGGTTTTTCATGAATTATTAATCATGTTATATGAATAAAGTCTGCAGAGATCTGCAATGACATCTTGGCATATTTATGATCAGTGCTGAGAGTTAAAACATAGAAACATGTACATGTACAAATTTACTCCAGCATTAGACAGTCATTTTAACGGCACCAGATTATGTCATTTATATTATAAAAACATTAACCCACTCAGATCACTGTCAGATTTGATTACACTTTCAGAAAAATTCACCTACCACTCAAATACACTGACATTAACTACAGCGTTTCAATGCGTGAGAGAAAGTAGTTTCTTCATCACAAACTGATGCTTGTAAAGTTTAAGTAGCTGTTTAATTAGCAGAATGCTGCAGGTGTTAAAGACTCTATTGACACAGACACACACTTTAACAAATGATCTGAAAGCCCTGCTGCACATATGGAGCATTTAAGCTTTTGTCCCAGACTAAGACCTCAATTAATCTCAACAGATCAGGCTGGTCTTAACACAATCTTAACACATTTAAAACACACTCCTAGCTAACAGGGGACATTCTCAGAACATTGTCTAACATTCCCTAAAGGTTCTTTTAAAGGTATCAAAAATGTTCTTGCAGTAACATTAGTAAAATGTGTTTTAACGTTATATATATATATATATATCTAAGTCTAAAGAATATATACATATAAGTCTAAAGAACTGGATGCTTCAGAAAGTTCCTAGAACTTTCAAAATAACATTTTTTTAACGTTTTTGCTACTTAATGTAAATGTTAGGAAAACATTCTTGCAACCTAAAATGTTATATATTAAGTCCTCTATCAGGCCATATTTATCCGGTAAATAATATCAGTCTCTGTCATTATATGAAAATAATTCTTGTGCAGTAGTATGCGGTTCATACATATTCAGATTATAAATTCAAATTCAGATTATAATCTGAGTTAGTTTGGCCATGTGGAATTTGGCAGAAGGTAATTGCAAAACAACCTAAAGAGCATAACTGATATCAAGAATCATCTTTTAAATATTTTAAAAAGTTAAAGTACAAAACAGGTTTATAAAGATCTTACTAATATGCATTGTGCTCTTACCTTGGGTGGCCTAATGATGGATGGACGGGGAATATGTGGTCGTTTGGCATCCAGGATGGTGTTTTTATCCTCATCTTCTGAGAGGCCTTCTGAACTTGAAGAGGAATTAAGTGTGTGCTGGTGCTCTGGATCCAGTTCTGTGGTGTTAGGGTTAGTCCCATTAGTTTTGTGCTGGATGGAGATGCAGCTAAATGAAAGCTGGCTCTCAGTTCTGACTGGACTTATTGGACCAGGCTGTGTGAGAACAGTCGGGCCCATGGCAAGATCAGACCCATTTTTGGAGATTTCCGAGTCCAGGTATGGAGCAGGCTCAGAAGATACCTCTGGAGGACCCCCAAAACAATACTGCAGTGCTGAGCACGGCAGCCCGTGCATCCCGCCGGGAGACAGAAGCAATTCCTTCTCAAGATACAGAACAGCTTTAACAATCCAATTAGATCCTGTTGTTTTGATTCACTATTCCGATTTATAGATGAGATCCCTGTACACACACTCATCTCAGGATACCATCACAATTTGATACTTTTCCATGCTTCCCTTCAAAAGATCCAATAAATATTGTCCTCCAGGGACTAACCTGACAACGATTAAGCTCTGAAGATGAACACAACCAAGTGTAGCTCCAACAACTTTGTTTGTTTTTGTGTGGAAGCCCACAAATGCATCTAAGACACTTCTTCTAAACACATCTCTATCAACACCTGTTGCATGCACCGGTTTAACCAAATATCTTCTCAGCTGTTCTAACTTCTTGTAACCTGCTTGGTCCGAGAATGAATGTGAGGGTTCGGAGACTTTGCTAAGGGTTCGTGGGGGTGCCTGCAGTGTCTGGTTACCCGAGCAGGTACTCCCCCTGCCAAGGACATGGGGCATTGTCCTTGCGCAGTCCAGTGTGCCAGGCAGAGGTGTTGGGTTTCAGGCCTTGGTAACCGATAGGCCCCTGAAGCAGCTCAATTGTAATGGGTTATTCAGAGGAGCAAAAGAGTGAGAAAGCGTTATCAGATTAATCAGAAACGCACACTACATGAACAAAAAGTTCTGGGTAAAAAGAAAACCTAGGGTCAGTTAGTCAGGGGTCACTAAATGTGAAATATTCATATGATAAGAATATATAAGGCCTTTAGCTGAACCTCCAACCTGGTCTATGAAGCAGCCTGTCTTAAGTGTGACTAACAAGGTTCTGGTTGTGAATTCTGTCCCCTGCTGAAAAGACCATCTTAGTTAGATCAGCATAAAATTTCTTGCTGGTCCAAGCTGGTTAGTACTAGTTTGCTGCTAGTCTTGGTGGTGGATCAATACAGACAGGCTATTCACCAGAAAACAATTGGGGAAACCACTGTGACCTTTCTATAGAAGCTGGTTAACTAAGGTCTTGCTAGTTCAGCTAGTTAAACACATATATTACTTATATAATACATAATATTTTACATCATGCATCGCGGCTTTTCAGCGGCGATGCATGATGTAAAAACTCATGCACCTGAAAAAAAATCACAATATTGAAGTCATGTAGGCTTCCAATTCGATATCAGATGCATCAGTTCTATGAGTGTAAATATAGATTAGTCTAAAAATATGTCTCGTTTTGTTTTGACAGGGGAAGTATTAGCGCTTGTTCATCACATTAACACAAGGTGGACAAACTGAACAATGCGAAGCAGCTGAAACATTGATAACCCTTTTGTTTGCTAATGTAAACAGAACTGCAGTTTCCACTCCATCACGAGTGTGATGAAGCACCATATGTGCAGCAGAGAAACACGAGCTCTGCGTACCGCATGTGTGTTTGAGCTGCGATGGCAGGTTTCTATCACATAATGCTTCATTTACATGCATAAAAAGCGTTCACCAAAGACAGAGCTCACGGATGGACGATTTCTTTAGAGAATATCTGGTTACGCTTGCAAAATTAAAGAAAATATTGATAAATCTGAATCAATTGTAGTTTTTGTTAGCAGCTTACATGGAAAGAAATGTTTTGAGATTCTAGTTTGAGGTAAATGAATCCAACAAATGTCAGTGTTTGTTGGCATCTTACATGGAAAAACAATGTTTTGAGGTTCTGATCTGAAGTAAAGTCAACACTGTAAGTTAGCAACGTGCTCTCTAATTCAGATGTGTAAGGACAATAAGTTTAGGGACATGAAAGTTTTGTCATTTTGCATTTTTACTTAACTCAAAAAAAGCATCTGGCGCCCTCTATTGCGTTCACACTGTAATTAAAAAACAAAGTAAGCAGAATCAATTCGACTCAATGACGTCAGAGCCCGTTTTCATTTGTGGCTTGTTACCTGCCTGATTTCAAAAACACTTTAATGCCATATAAAATGTATATAAAATGTATTAAAGGAAGAAATACAGAAACCTTATCTTGCCAGTAGCCTGGACAAAAATGCTGCAATGTTAAAATACACAAAATCTGCACAGCCTTAATGCAAAAATAAATGTAACTGAACACAATAGCAAATGTATTATCAGGTAGCTGATACATCAGAAATTGCATGAAGTTTAAGTATGAAGTTTAATCCAGTAGGAGGTGATGTGTGCAAAAAATGATCTTAAAACAGATGGCAGTCAGAGCCATCCCAAGATCTGGAATTTCAAGATCTTGGAATTTTTTTTGGAGATCATTTCATGAAGTAAACAGGTTTGTTGGTGTGTTTTAAATAGTATCCGAGTTCAGATTGCTTATGGATGAATTAACCCAAGACATTGAATTGCTCACTGGCCTGTCAGTTTAGTGTCTGTGACTTCAGGTTTGATACAGAAAATGACACAGAATCATGTGGTAACGCTTTTTAATGGTCACTTAAATAAAGATTCAGTAGAATTTTAACTACAGGTCACAAAAGTTCCAACCAGATGTAAACTTAACAACAAAACAGAGAAAACATTACAGATGTAAAAGGGCAGATTATGTGACAATGTTACAGAACTGTCCTTCAACACCGAGCAAAGTGGTGCTCTTGTTTTCATCAGTAAAAAGTGAGTTTTAGCACAAAGGAAGAAATACATCTGAGCATGAAATACTGTACAAATAACAGAGAAGTCAGTGTTCTGAACTTTCACAGAGTGAATTTAATACTACAGTTACAGCAGTGGATCTCAACCTGTCTGACTTCAAGCCCCCCTATTGTCCACGACAATATTTGAAGGCCCCTCCCACTCACAATTTCCAGCCAATAAAATATTCCAGAGCTTGGCATAACTAGAAAGACGTGTTTTCATTATTAGAATGAATAACTAAGAATAATCTTGATATTTAGTTGTTCTCGCATGATTTAATGCTTGTTTTTTATTTTAAGTCATCTTGTGAGCATGTGTTTAATGCTCTTCTAACACACCAAACGCTCTGCAAGCGTGATGTCATAGAGGAACATACTGTAGTGTATTAACAGCAGTTTAAATGAGCAATACTGCATCCTGTAATACTGAAGTTATCGCTACTGAACAGTGAGCTCTTCACGGCCTCAGAATAGGGTTGGTGAAGGAAGAGGTGCCAAGGAAAAGTTTTTCAAACTTTTCTGGAAGTAATAATTTCCAACTTATAATAAGAGTTTCCAATTTATTTTGGAAGTAGTATTACTTATTCTGGAAGTCATAATTTCCAACTTATTCTGGAAATAATATTTCTTACTTTCAAAGTAATATTATTTATTCTCGAAGTAATATTACTTATCTTGGAAGTAATATGGAGAGTCTCACTTATTTACTACTGAAATTTGGGCTGTTAAATTCATTAAAATCTTTTCAGCAGTGGGATTTGTATTAAGATTTATCTTGTGAGATTTATGTCCATGTAAACATTTATTTTTCAGATTACGTTGCATTCTTTCTGTTTTTTAAAGCTACTCTGTTAACACGCCCCTGAAAGAAGTGAATATACTGGATGTAACTGTACACATACATGGTTATTGAGCGATTTCATCACACTGGTCCCATGTTATCACAAATAAAATCTAGGTTGTGTGGCTATGCTTTCAAAACAGTGTGTGCAATGCCTTGCTCCATAGACTTCTACTGTAAAACACATAACTGTAAAGGCAATTTATTTGTACAAACTGAGAGTTGAACCGACTTTAATGTAAATAAAGTTAAATATTTGATCTGCCTTGTTGGTAACGAATATTAAAGGTATATGCAGAGGAGAAGGATGTCAGTACTTCAAATACCATTACTGGACCCTACAGCATAATTAAGACAACACTATATAGGGTCCAATACTGTATTGTGAAGGCAATATGGTTCATGGCCGTTAAATGGAGATAACAGAAGGAGCACCAAAACAGGACAGGCAAACAAAAAACAGCTAAAATATTAGACACTGAAAAAATGTTTTTTTAGAAATCACAAAAATTAATTTAAAGCATTAAAGAGCAGTTCATTTTTCAGTGATCTATAGATTCTATAGGAGCCAGTGCAAGATATAAAATTACTCAAAATCAAAGGCAGTGTACACAGCAAAGTAACCACACGTGAGAATAAAAAAACACGTACGCACATCGCTATCAGAAGAACACCGAAGGAACGTGTGGCAGCCAGATTTTGGCTTCAGTAACGTGTAGAGACAACATAACAGTTAATATAGAAGTTTATAGGTTGTGATGTCACCTTACTGTAAAAAACAGCAATTTCTCTGTCTCAGGACACTGCTCATGTCCTTACCGTTGGGAAAACTGGAGCAAAAATGTGAGAATACAGGGCCTATTATACTTCTGCATTGACCCTACACTACAGTCTGCTATGTTTACAGCTTTGAGATGATTGGTCACTGTCATTCTGTGAGTACATGGCAAAAACTTCCAGCTGGTGGCATCCTGGGGGAAATTACTCAGTATTCCCAACTTTCTAATAATATGATGCATATGTTATGATTTAACATATATTTCGACACATTATGATATCAAACTGGATTGTGCCAAATATCGCCAAAGACGCAAGTAAGGCCTGGTGCTTCCGCGACTCAGTTCTGGTCTCTGGCTATAAAATGGTCGAATCACAGTTGTTGTGTTCTGTGTAGATGTGGAGAATAGATTTTTTTTTTGGAGAGATGCATGTCAGCCCTGCTACTGCTGTCTCAGCCTGTGGCACGGGTTCAACGCAGAAGTGCAAATCAACTTTGAAGGCTAAAAGTCTGCTCTTCCTGTATTAATGCTCTCTGCCACAAGGTGGCAGCAGCAGGTACAGGACATACAAGTTGACATCATGGTCCCAAAAAGGCCACTTCCATGGGAAGTACAGTGGAGTCTAGTGCAGTTTTGGGTGGAGAGCCTGTCGGAGCGCTAATGGGGCCAGGTCTCAGCTGTGGTAGCTCGATACCGCTGCCTGTTTTTGGGAAAGTCGCATCAGTTCTTCTCGGATGGCTTTGATGAGTGAGGCGGATGAGTGGCTGGGAGGGGAAGGTTCCTCTGGGGGGGCCGAGGGAGGATAGCCCAGGCCAAGAGACTCCAGGTGGGCAGGAGCGGCAGATGTCTCCTTCAGGCCGTTCCTGGAGGTCTGGAACACAGAGATGGATGTGTAGTCAAGAGAGCCAAGAACCTGAACCATGAAGTGATGGAAGATGGAGGAAAACAGGGAGGGAAGGATGGATGGAAGGACGGAAGAAAGAAATGAGGGGAAGAGTGAAAACATAAAAAGGGAAAAGACATTAAAACAGCGTTTAAGAGTTTTAAAGGCTGGGTAGAGCGAAAAAGATTAAGAAGACCGGAGGTAGAGAAGAATGTAAAATAAGTCCACCTGTGTTAGTAAAGATCTCTTGCACAAAAGTAAAAGAATATTGCAGAGCATTTACATGGTCTCTGTTGTTAGCGAATTTGTTGTCGTCCTCATGATACGGGCCCCAGTTTAACCCGGCAGGCTGTCGACTCTCATTTACACGACCCGTCAGACCAGCATGGGTGAAAGGGTGCAGCTGACCCCCTGTGAACGAACACATACACACAAATACACAAACACACACACACAAATACACAAACACACACACACAAATACACAAACACACACACAGAATTATTTGACTGCATTAGAATTCTTAGACGTTGAATTCATTAGTTTCTGATTTACAACAGAGATTCCAAAAGGAATTCAACACAATCAGGTTCACATCAGCAGCTTTTTCCCCTATGAATCATGAGCACACACCCGTAGCCCCGCCCACCGGGCGTGGTCTGGAGGAAGATGACAGCTCATCCATATGTGTCCCCCGGCCAGCGTACAGCGATTCAGACTGGAGCTGTTCAACAGGCACTGCGTCACCTGGTGGGATGTAGCCAGACCCCAAACCTTGCCTGTAAAGATAAAAAGATGTTGCACTGCATGCTCACAGCACCTCGAGTCTACGCTGCAAGCGAGTGACATCACACATTACGTCACAGACAGACGCATTATAGTGATGAAACGCACACCGCTGTGTGTGTATAACAGAAGATGCAGCATCACAAACGAACAGGATATAGTTAGAAAGAGGGAGATGGATTCCAGAAGGTACACAAACATCTCACTGATCATTCAATATTGAAACTCACCTATGCAGCAAACCTTGCACCGTGGAAGGAGGCAGACCTAATTCGGCATATCTCTGAAAAAAATGCACAAGATCTTTGAGGATCATGGAGGAGAAAATTTCCCAGCCCATTTTAGGCTCAAAGACTGAATGCAACACAGGCTTAATTTAATACACTGCTAAATCTGAAACACACATTAGCAGCTGCCTGGCCGATCACAACTGGAGCAGTTCTGTGCATCAGGCTAAATAAACCCTGTGACCCAGAAAAGAGCACAAGCTTTTAAATAGCTGAGCTAGGAATGCTGTCTAGAAAGGACAGAAGACCATTTCCATCACAATAATAATAATAACTGGTTCTTCAGATATAGAGGTATTATCCAGCTAAGAGGCTAACATTCTCTAAAAGTTCTCTCAAAATTATAAAAAAAAAACTTGCAGTAACATTAGTATAACTTTTTCATCATATCAAAAACATTATTCTTAAGTTGTTATAGTAAAACCTTTTAAAAACATTAAAGAATTAAAAAAAGTTTGAACTGTTTTATAGCCAAGCAATAATGTTAATACAATGTCTAAAAACTGGAAGCTTTGAATGTTCATAGAACATTAAAAATGACACTTCTAACGTTTTTGTAACTTAATGGAAACGTTAGGGAATCTAAAATTGTTAGCTGGGTAGTCAGTTCCTATATTGCCTCAGTTGGCCTTTGCAATCCCCTTTAGCCCTTCTATAAAGAAAAAAGCCTCAAACGGACTCAAAAAATAAGCGTTGACAGATTAATCTATTCAGCTTCCACTCTGGGAAGTTCATTCCAGATTCTGAAAAACTCCGAGTGTGAGGCCCGCTGATTCGGTTCCAGTATATTCAGTTTGTGTTAAGTACTGTGGTATGATTTCACCACACATCACAACAGCTCGTAATCAGATTGACTTATTAAGGGATTGATTCAAACTACTGTCATCAGTAACCTCACATCACAAGTGTTTTACTCATTGGCTGTCACTGACAAGAGGAAATGACATCACACGGTATCTAGGAGACAGTAGCTGACCATCTGTTTTTATCATGTGCTGTTTTAAATTAGACAAATGTAGGTTCCAATGATTTCTTGGTGGTGAATTTGACAAGATGTGTTTAACAGACTGATCTAGAGTCAGATATGACACGGAACCTCTGCAAGTAATAGCTGCACCGACACAAGTAAATGTGATCTGTGTTTGGACATGCAAATCTCATTGCCATCGTGCGAGTGTGTTTTGTGTGGTTTCCAGGACGATGCCATCCCAGTGACCATGTTCTAACAGTGAACGTTCTTAGACGTTCTCTAAAAGTTCTCACAACATTCTCAAAAATGTTCCTGCAGTAACATTAGCAGAACATTTTTACGTAAACATATTCACAATGTTATTCTTAAGTTGTTAGTGGAATGTTTTAAAAATGTTACAAAATTTAAAAAAAATGTTCTTATAACCAAGAAATAATGTTAATATCTAAAAAACTGGACTTTATATACGTTCCTAGAACATTCATAATAACATTTTTAATGTTTTTTGTTACTTAATGGAAACATTAGGACAATGTTCTTACAACCTAAAATCACTTTAGCACTTGCTAAGGTGTTCCAAGCCTGTTGCTATGAGGTTGCTAGGGAGTTCTGGGTGGCTTCTAGGGCACTGCTATATGCTTACTATGTGGCCACCTCACCAGTATCTGATAATCTGATCTCTAGATATGGCTAAATCACTCAACAGGAGTAGTGTTACCCGCCCTAGTGTGCACCCCTAATAATCTAGTGCACACTATCTCTGATGCTGAGATTTCCAAGCAGTACAGAAGATTAAGATCGTAATAGTGACAGTTTATCCTCATTTACTTCTGGGCCTAAGGGACTCAAAGGCCATTAAGAGCCGATCTGTGAACAGTTGGTTTTGGGTTCAGGTAGATCCAGAGTCAGTTAGCTGTTCCAGGGTCAGTAGCTATGGCAGTTTGACCCTGCTATCTGGGTTTAAGGGGTATATGCGGTTGACAGATGGGGGTTTAAAGTGATTAGTGCAGAGATGTAATCCTGCTAAACCAGTGATTTACAGATTGATGCAACACGTGACAAACTGATGAAAATAATTGTTTGTGCCTTCAGATTTCAAAATTAATCATTTCCTACAAACAGAAAATGATTGTAAGAAAAATTATTGTAGTCTATTTAATTACAGTTCAATGTTAGCCTGTTCATAAGCATTTTTTGGGACAGACTAAGTTGCTGAAGTGGATCCATTCTTACCCCGGTGTAGGGATTGAGGGGTGGGTATGCTGGGCCCCAGGGCCGTGGACCACGAGATGGTGGGCTGGAGGGGGGTGGAGCTGTGGGGTTGAGCCCGACCCCAGGCAGAGTGATGCCAGCTGTGCTTCCCTGAGATGAAGGAGACACAAGGGCAAAGGCGTCGTCCAGCAGAGAGTGCATCTGCTGCCGGGCCTCCTCTATAGATGGCTGAGGGGGCAGGTAGGGAGGTGGGGGTGGAGCATGGCCAGGAGGGGGAGAAATCGGGCCATGGAAAACGTCATCCGTCGGGGACGGGCTGTGATGTTCGGGGCCCTGGTCTGGATCAGACTGCAGGAGAAAAACATTTACTTAAAAGTGTGCAAACTATTTGCATTTATTTAAAAGATAAGCAATTCAAAATTTATAGTCTCTCACTTCCACCAATACAGATCAACTATTTTAATTTTTTTTTGATCAATTAAATACTCCTAGATTAAAGAATCTAAAGCCTCCAGCTGGTCCTGCCCGTCACTCAATAATATGTCCCACCCTAACTTCCTGTTTCAGTGGAAATTACGTAAAGGCATCAAACAAAACTGCACATTTTAAGGCACTTAAAATGGTGGATCTAGTATAAAAGTTTTAAAAACTTCGAATACATTTAAATCCAATTCAATATTACAGTCTTTTTTCAAAAAAAAGTAACAAATTAGCACCTGCCAATTCACAGCACTGAGCTGATCAGACACGCTCAACAGGAAAGCAGGAAAAGAGAGTATACAGTACGAACAGAAATAAATACAGGTGCGCTCAACACACTGACCACATATGCTATGTTATTGACTCCTGGGTATTTCCTGTATGTTCCATCGCTGTCTGTGGTTATGAGTCGGTCTCTGTCAGCATCTGTCATGTCACCGTTCATCTGCTTCTTCTTCTGTTTAGGAGAATGTTTCCCTCGATTGCTGCAAAACACACACATTTACATTTACTCTAAATAAGGACATTCCATGGATTTCTATTGCTTTTACACACTGCTAGTTATAAACAATATAACCAAATTTACAATCCATCAGTAAACAATTTGCATTATTACAACTTAAAAACAACTTAGCGTTATTATAAGTGGGGCTTAGAGTTTTCTTTTAGGTTCTGCTCACTTTTTACAAATTTGTCCTTAAAATACAGTTAAGTAGTTATTATTATTAGTAGTAGTTGTACTTATTAGTCCATTTGATACTGTTTTATTTGTATTTACCTTTTCTTGGATTCAGTGTAGAGAGAGGGCATGTGAATATCTGGATCCAGTATCTTGTCTATCTGCATTTGGGCTTTCTGGTAGATTCGGTCCTGTTCTTTAGAATCACCAAGCCCATCGATGAGATCGTCCATCGCGGGGAAGTCGTAATGGCCCTTCCTCTTGGCTCTAAGCCTGATCTTGTTGCGATGATGCTCGATCTCAGACTTGTGCCTCAAAGCCACCTGAATCTACAGAAGATAATCTAGAGTCATACAGTCTGGACCTTCTGCCTTTCTCAGATGGATCAGCTTCTCTGATATATTGTTAAAGGAGCTTTTGAGGGAACTTGATGTTTGGGACTCTAAGGAAAAGCTTGCAGAAATTAATGCATGATAAGAAGTGGATGCATGCTGGATACCTCCTTGCTGAGCTTGGCGTTCTCTGCAGCTCTGTCGTTGGCTGTGGGGCTGGGTAAGGGCAGGGCTGCCATCGGCTGCATGGCGATGAGCTGGATTTTATTGGGTGGCCGTTTAGGGCCGTCGGTTGAACGGGACATTCGGTCCACATGCTCAAAGATGGAGGCTGAAGATAAAGGCTCATCCAAGTTGTTCATTGGTGGTGGACCTATAGAAAATATATAGGAGGGTGTGACACTTCACAACTGCAACAGACTATATATTTGCCTATATTTTTAAAAGCTGCAATCCATAACTTTTGCCTCTCTACCACCATCTCTGTTTGAATCATAAAATTATAAAGTTATTTTCTTAACATGGATGACAAGTTTAAGTTCAAAACAACTGCTGTAAGAACAAGCTACAAACCCTGCACCATCTACAATACCCGAACATGAGATATAGTAGCCAGATCTTCTTCTTTCTGTTTACAGACAGACATATCCTATAAATTCAGATTCAACCGCTTTAATTATAAATCATTATTATAAAATTACCACTGTAAATATGGGTAAGGCAAGGAGATTGTGTTGAACACTGATCTGTTAGGTTAATTTTTTGTTCATATTAAGCCAAAAGAGGTTACAAATTTTATAAAATAAAATTATTTAATAAAAAGTTTTAATAAAAACTGCATGTCACTGAGTTGTATATGATTCAGTGTATGATTCTCTGGCTATTGCTGATCGTCTGATAATATCATATGTGATACACATTAAACATTGTACTTCATAGTTTTGATGGCTTTTACTATTAGTCTGAAATGTCTTCAAATGTTTGTTTGGTACTGTATATTGTACCACCAGGTCATACACTACACATCTAATACAGTCTTTGAAATCCAAACAAATTCAGTGTAATTTTAGCCAACACATAAACAGGCAAACACAGGAAGCAGTCATTGGAAATGGTCATCCTCCAGTACAGATGCACACCAGAGGGGGGCAGAGTTTGACTGATACTATAAGCACTCATTTTAAATAACGGTAATGACCTGAGGGGTGGTGGATGGTACATTGCTTCTGAACTGCAGCCGGACAATGTCCACGAAAACAAGAACCAACTATGACCAATCAGTACTAAACTAGCTAAAACTACCATAGCAAACAGAGCCATCTTACCAATTCTATTCTTCCCTGTGAGTCAGTAACAGGGGTGAATGAAATATAAAAAGAAAAGGTGTTAATTGTTCCAAAAAGATACAGGGTTAGAACTCAAGAGCAATGGATGAAAACAGCACATAACATCTGTATTACAAGAATTGTAATTGCATTGTAAGAAACAGAGAGGAATTGTGGGTGATATATATTATCAGTATATATTAAAGACAGTATACAATATATACATATATACATAATGTAAAAGATATTATACATTATAATCATGGGATGAGGGGATGAACTGATAGCAACATGATTCTGAAAGAACTTGTGGACAGAAGTGTCATTTCTTGGCTAGTCAGACCGAATCCCATTTAGTGTGGGATAGCAGAAAAGTGTTGAGAGAGGGCCATCGCCACAGGCACTGTCTGACAAAAGAAGAACACACAGAGAGAGAAGAAAAAGGGAGAGCGCAAAAAAAACCTCAAGCATCCAAGAGTAAGGACGAGGGTTAGTCATTCTTCACAAAAGAGACAAGATGAATGATGCCAGGCTGACTGGAGAGAAAATCAAGAGAGAGAGCCACAAATCTTCAATTGAGCGACATGGTTTTATTACTCTCTCTCTGTACATCTTTACATTACATTTGTTCATCCCCTCAGCACAGTCATTTAAAACGCAGTTGGGGATCGTCCAATACCTCGTGACATGACAAATGGCACTGCGGCTGGGCATGCTTTTGTCAAATTATTTCTTTCATTTAATCATAACCTTATTAAATTGTGTTAAAGTTACCATTAGGACAAGGCTTAAAACAAGAAAAAATGGGCTACGAAAACTCAGCCTTTATATAATAATTTAATATATGAAAATACTGTACTATTTAAGTATTACACCAATTTACTAAGTAAAAGCTGATTTATATCAACACCAAAACAAAAATATTAAAATATAGTTTCTTGTAGGAAACATTAAAAAATATTGGCACTATTTAAGTATTAATCCAATTTAGTAAGTAAAAGCTAAAGTATATCAGCACCACTCGACTTCCAAAGCTTAAACTGACTGAGAACCAAAGTGACTTACCGTTCACTCCATTAACTGCCACTTTATGTGTTTGCTTGGGATCGCTGAGGAGCCCAGCAGGCCTCGAACCCTCCTCAGGAGAAGCTCTCTCACTGCCTGGATCACTGCCTACAGAGTCTCCCTCTGACGGAGAAATCCTGAGAAGACGGACCAATCTTTTATTATTTCATGACATATACCATGAAAACTCAATGCCTTTGCTGTATACCAAAAAAACAATGCTTTTGTAACCATTTGTAAGATGTTTTCCTCAATAACTGATGAAACATAGGTACAATGAAATGAAATGTAAATATATTCACCTCCATTTAACAGTGTGAATCCATTTAATACATAAGTCTTGGATGCAATTTACAACAAACATCATCCACGAACCCTCATCACTTTAAAAGACAGTGATATTCAGGCATCATCCGGTTCTGATGACACACGTCTCAAGGGACAGAGCTTGATGACCTAATCCTGTCAGACTTCTAAAGTGCTCTTTCAATCTAATGTGAGCACCAAAGGTTTATGACTCGAGCCCATTTTCTATTCACTGACTGCAGGTCTGTATTGCTGTAGTTTAGTCCAGAACTATTCAGCCATTCTTAACTATTATCTTTCTAAACTAGTAAGAAATAAATACTATTCTATAATTTAAAGTATTTTGGCTCGGGTTGGTAGGTATATTATATTATAGTACTATTATAACAATATCCCTGAAATGTGGATTTAGGCTAATAAATCCACAAAAGCCGACCTGAATGACACAAAATGATGCAACTGTTTATTTATACCACAAGTTCAGGGGCTTGTTTCAAATCATGTTTGCAAGCCATGAAATCTGCTTTAATTTCACCCCTTAGATCCCTCTGTAGATCAGTGCTGAGTTGTAATCCTTTTAGAAAGCTTTCTATTGATCAACAGTGGGCTCACCCTTTATTGGATTTGTGCCTTTAAATAAACTACTTAAATTACTTTAATATGAAATTCATACCGTGAAACATTCTGAGAACTTTTTTTCCCTGCCGTTGACAATGATTGGCTGTCAAAAACCGAACTGAATTGTGGATAAATTTATGATTTTAAATCAAACAAGCATTTTTAGAGAACCCTCAACACTTACTGGCCCCTGCGGCGCTGGCCGTTGCGAGATGCTTTAGAAGAGCCTTTGGACTTGGGCGTGGGCACCTCCGCACTCTCGGGTGGGCTTTGCTCCTTTGAGGGGACAGGAAGTGGGAGGGGCTCCTGGATGACCATCAGATCGTCTTTACTGTGCTGACCCATGTGCAGCTTGGCGAAGTCAAAACCCTTCACGCTGGGAGTCTGCAGCTAAAGACCACCACCACAAAGAGAGGAAAACGTTCACTTGGAAATCAATGCAGAGGGATGTTTGTGAAGGAAGTTGTGAGGGATTCAAGTAAAATGTTTTCTTAAAATCAGATGCTCAAAACACAAGACAGAACCAGGTCAGACTCTTTTTTTTTTATCCTGCTATGATTCAGCCGTCTCAAAGAACATCTATGTGAAAGCCAACGTAAACAACAAAGCATAAACGAATGGATACAGAAGATAAATTTCCATAATTCACAGATATGCAGGAATAAACCGAGCAGAAGAACAGTAGTTAAGCGTAGGTGAGAGGGTTATAAAATATAGTATTTAGAATGGAGGCACTTGATTAGAGGTCACTGAACTGTTCGCAGGTCAGAGCAGATAGACGAACTCTAACATCTGTCTGTCTGCAGCACCGCAAAAGATTAAACGAACCGAACAAACACAAAACACAGTACAGCACACTTATGACCTCAGGCTCGTCCAAAGGCCAGCAGACATTAAAAACCCATGAAGGGCTTCGAGGTTTGTGGTTTCATCAAACAGAAAAGAAAAATACTTAAAGAAGAAAAACTGAAGCAAAAGAGGAACCCGAACATTCTGCAAAATCTCCATTTGTGTGTCGTGGAAAAAACATTCTTTATGTTTCAGACGATGTAAGAGTGAGCAAAAGATGACAGAAGATTTTAATGGCGGTTATTCGTCTGATATAATTCCAGACCAAACAAACCAAAGGGTCGCAGTGGGTCAGATTAAATTCTTTTTCATACATCGCCAGAAAACACATGAGATGTATGAAAAATGCATCAACCAAGAGCCTTTGTTGTCCAGCGAGCACAGTCGACACAATAGAGACGGTTTTACTGAAATGTGCTCATCTTCTGGGAGCAGATCTGTTTCTCGGATTCCCATCACACTCCCTTTCAAATGCAAATGAGGCTGTTTAGAAAAATTCTGTACATGATTTTAAAAAAAGATCTTATTTCTGGGTGAATACACATCTGTTGTAAACCAAATGTAGGTTGCAACATTCTAGGCTGTCCAGGTTTAGACCAAATGGTCAGAGACGTGGATTATTGCTGACACATTTAAATACACACAATACTGGGGTTGGAATGATATATTTTTGCTTATTGCTTGTTATTAGTGCAATAAAGGGAGATTACCAACAGTTACCAACAATGCTAGTAGGGCCAGCACAGCATTCTAGATCTAAACCACACCACATTCATACTGTAGATGAATCAGATATACCTCCGGTGTCCTCATTTTATGTGGTAACTGTTTCTTTACAGTTTTCTTGGGTTTTTTGGCCTCTTCTTCTTCCTCTTCCTCCTCTTCTTCCTCAGTGCTCTCTTTTTTCTTCATGCGCCTGGCAGCGGTTACAGGTTTCTGATTTGGGTGAAGGTGACAGTAAGGGGCTGCTCATGGTCCCATTATGTCAGCTCAGCTAATGAATGAAACCCTTCAGGCTCAAACAGATAACTGACATATCAGACCATCTCATCAGCTTTCTTTTTAGGTCATTCACAAAACTACAGACACATATTTAGGGACTGTAAGTATATTTTAACAATTCTGGAATACAGAACAACATTTCATTTGGTTAAATATAACAGAGCTGGTTCTAAATTTCCAACCCCACAGATATTTAGTCAACGAGGTCCACCGAGAACTACACATGGGTCCAAACACAGATGATATCAACACAGCTACACTGGTGCTGGAGCATCCAATGCAAAAAGGCTCAAAGAGGAAGTGGAATCTTCTACTTCCTGTGTGGGGACTAACTGGAGGACTACTCTATGGTCTACAAAACACTACAGTGTCTCTCCTCTACCAGCTTCTACCTTCTTATTTTTCCTTTCTTCCTCTTCTTCTTCCTCTTCCTCCTCCTCCTCCTCCTCATCATCATCATCTTCCTCATCCTCCTCCTCTTCTTCATCCTCCTCCTCCTCCTCATCATCTTCTTCCTCCTCCTCTTCTTCCTCTTCTTCATCACTACTCTCTAGAATCTGTTTGCTCCTTACAGGAGTCATTGACCTCCGGATTACTGGTGTTGATTTCTGTATTGAGCTCTTAGACTACACAAGCATGATGGAGAGAATAAGTGTTAGATAATGAATGAATGTTAAATAGAGAGTGATAGATAGAAAGAGACAGAGTCTACATAGTCTGTGTCTTCAGCATGTTTAAAGGGGCACAACAGGTGGAAAACAGATGAAAAATTAAACATTAATGAGAAAGACATACATGATACAGTCATGACAATAATACCGATCAAGTCCAGAGTGTAACAGAGATGCTTGTTTATTTGACTTCACTACATTAAATAACTGGTGTATTTGTTTTTAGCACTAGTTGTCAAATTAAATTGCTAAAAGTAACAATGGTTACTAATCCAGAAGTCGAAACGTCACATTTAAGCTGCCACAAAGTCAGTGTTTACACATTAAACTGCATTAAAAGTTTCATAATGATAAAAAAACTGCCAACTTCAAAAGATTTGCAAGGGATTGAAGAATAAACGCAAGAAAAAGCGTGAGCTATTAACATTGTGAATTGACTAAAAAAAGAGAAGCTCACTGAAGGGTCATTTTTAAGAGCGTGGGAGTGTGCGAGGGCAGTACTTGTGCTGGTGAGGGGATTAAACACAAGGAGTGTGTAATGAAAATGTGCCCTCAGTGGAGTGCGTTTAAATCAAGGAGTTCAAACTGTGAGGACCAGCGAGGGCACCTCTGGGTAAGAACATCACTGCTGTGTGTTAACCCAACAGCCAACTGAACACTTCACTGCATTACTGTGACTCTACAGGACTGTGTGCTTGTGCATCAAACATCCAATTATACCGGTGAAAACGGCAGTATTGAGTCTTTTGAACCTGCCGTTTTTTAAAGATTCGTTCAAATGAATTCATAAAGCACTGGTAGCTAGTCCATTTATTGCAATTTAAAAAAGAATAAATATGACCAAATGAATGAGTGATTTTGACACAAATGGTCCTCACTTGTATAAAAGACTCATAAATAAGACATGTTTTATCTTAAATCTATCAACGTCACCAGGTTTGTGTGAACATTTTAGGGGGCAGGAAGGAAATTGTGTGTGTAAATAGGAAGAAAAGCTGATAAAAAGCCATCTCGTAACCATGTTGGAACTTATTATTTAAAAAAAGACACACACACACACACACACACACACACACACACACACACACACACACACACACACACACACACACACACACACAGCTGTCTAGTGTCCTGCAACAGAGTCACTCTAGTGAGATGAGATAAGCAGCTCAGACACACAGGAGCCCACTGACTGATTAACAATATCGCTAAAAAATCAGCAGACATGCCAGAGTCACAATGAAATGCAAAAACAAAACCATCGGCATGACCTACTGCCGACCCTTCAACAGGAAAGTCAGAACACCTCTGGGGAAGTTTCAGAAGACAGGCTGAAACAGTGCTGAAATATCCCAGAATGCATTTCATTACATATGAATCATTAGTTTTCCCTCTTTCTGTCTCTCCGTCTCTGTCTTTCTCACCTTCTGTCTCTGTTGGATTGTGCTCATGGTGTCCGGCTGGAATTCCAGTTTATCGGTGCGGCAGAGTTTCCAGTACAGGATGGTTATGATAAGGATCACCAGCAGCACAGGGACCACCACCCCCACGATTATCCATGTGTTCGTTTTCTCTGTGTCTGAGGGAGGCGAGGCCTGTTTTTCCACAGCTAAACATACATGGGGATGGAAGGGATATAAAAGTCAGTGACGAAAGACAGCATGTAACACACACACACACATTCATATTTGAAACAACAACTGTTCCAAAATTGCAAAAGTAGCTAAAAACAAACCCTACATGGGCAGCTCGCTTTGCAAGCCTCATGCCAATATCATGCTGCCCACACGAGGCACCTAATCGACTCCAACAAAGTTTGACTTTAGTCCGTTAAGCTAATAATCTAGTTCGTTAATAGGTATAACAATATTGGGTACATTTCTATTTTAAATTGACTGAACAATTAATTTACCAATACCTTCAGAATTGAAAATATATATACTTAATTAACTGCATTTCTCTCAGTTTGCCTGCCATCTTCAATTGCATCCCACATTGCTTTGCAACAAGAAATGTCATTTATGCACCTGTTTGACAGTACAAAATGAACGTACTGGCTAAAAAGCCCAATGTTAAAATAATTTAAATAATCAACTTCATCTTATTTTTATGGCCTGTGTGCAAGAAGAATGTTTTATTGTTTCTCTCTCATTGTACATTTATTCTTCCAGTAGAAATAATTCAAAAGCCTGAACGCTCACGCTGCGCTAATATTCCCTGGATGCGGTATCCCATGATGATAGCTGCATGCTGCACGTCAAGACTGTTGAGCATGCTGGCTGTGGTGGCAGCAGGAAGCCTCTGACCATTAGATCCTTCCACAAAGTAACTGATCTCCAGGGGGTTGTCAGGGCCCACCAGACGAGTGGCCTTCACAATCTGAACAGAGAATAAAGTCTGACGTTCAATAAAATTATTTTTTTATTAATTAAATTGACTTTAAATACAGCTTTATATGTAAAAATGCACAATTGTGCATATGCAAACTCTAATTTCTAACATTCAAACACTGACATATGATTAACTCATAATTATAACTGATGATTAGCTAACAGTTATCTTAAATTGACCCAGCTAACAGGAAACTTTCTCAGAAGGCTGGCTAACGTTCTCTCAAAGTTCTCTCCAAGTTGTCAAAAACGCTCTTGCAGTAACGTTGGCACAACGTTTTCAATGTTTTATCACATATCAAAAATATTATTCTTAAGTAGTTAGTGGAACGTTTTAAAAATGTTACAGAATAAAAAAATGTTTGAATAAATAATTCTTAAAACGGCAATACCATTACAATGTCTAAAAAAACCTGATGTTTTAAACATTCCTTGAACTTTCATTTTTTTAACATTTTTGTACCTTAATGGAAATGTTAGAGAAACATTCTCACAACCTAAAATTGTTAGCTGGGTAAGTGGATTTATGACTAAACCCCAGAAAGTCTGATTTCAGAGGAAAGAACTGAGGGTCTAAGAGCTGGCTAATGTTTCCAGTCTTTAGGATTATTGGGGTGGAAAAACAGCGTGGCAGTGTGTGGGCTCACCTGAACTTGACCTACATAAAGCGCCTTGTGTGGTGAACCCTCAAAGACATTAAAAACTCATTTTGAAAGTGCTGCCCACCTCAGGATGCATTATTAGAAACGTGACAGGGAAGGAGGGCTACCCCATAATTAGACTTTCACATTTTCTTAGAAAACCAGTCCCAGGATGTTGTAGATAGTTTCTAAAGCATTGCTATTTGGTTGCTAAGACATTTAAAGTGGTTGCTAGGGTGTTGCTATGTGGTTGCAAAGGTGCCAGAATGTGTGTACTTGCTACAACTACATTCCAGAATTATCACTGCACGGAAATTAGAAACATAAAATGTCACTGTTCATTATCCACTAATATGTGTTTGTTAATGAGTGTTAAGATGACTGCATTATGATTGTATCATTTGAAAACCAAAAGGTCAGGTCTGCCCTTCACTCCATAGTCTCAATGAAGCAGTAAAATCGTACTTTTGCCAGCTGAACAGTCAATTAATGGTTTAAAAATCCGTCTTGCTGTCTGTGCGTTCAATAATTTATCAGAGATCGGAGACGGCATGTGACGCGTCAGCCAGTCGACAAGGGTAAAATGGTTGCTTTTTAAGTGGCTCCCGGGGCCAGTGATGAACAGGAGGGTGTTGCCATGGATACCCCCATCCCTGAATGATGATGTGTGGAGGGAGAGCAGGTGTGGGGAAGCGGCACAAAGAGCGAGGTTGATTAAGAAGCCAGAGAGCCATTAGACGCACACACAGGAAGGGCTCTGTTAATGAATGCAATGAGCTCATCCATAGAGAGCAGAATGGAGGACGATGGCAGACCTCTTGGTCACATTACATGCGTTACTTTGAAGCAATCGCTGAAGAAGGCATGTAAACACAAAACAAGATCCAGCGAGAGATTTACACTAACCTGCACACTGTTGTTTCCCACATTAGTTGCTCTTTTAAAACGACGCCCCGTATCCAGAGCGTCTCCGAGCAACACAGCCAGTTTTCTCTCTATGGTGGCTTGAAAGACCCTTTCATTTATGCTCTTGTCCAACACACCCAGTAACACTACACACACACACACAACATGACATTATGGCATTGCAATTGCTCATTTTAGTTATTAATCACTGTGCCTGTCCAAAATTCTGTGTTTATCCGATGGTATAGTAACTTTACTTGGAATACCAGTGTCTTAAAGGGACAGTACACGTAAAAACAAAAAAACTGTCATCAGTTTGGAACATCATGAGGGTTTGTAAGTGACGAGTAAATTCTCATTTTTGGGTGAACTATCCCTTTAAAATCATCTGACTGAAACATCAACAGGCCATTACCTGTTTTAACCCACGAGGAACGAAGCAGTTGTGTTGTATTCAGCTCTGGGTAGTGGAAAGCTAAAATTAAACGCAAAGAAAAGTTCAAATTGGAACTCTGTTTTCATTCACACATACAGTACAGTATACCGCATTGTCATCACTTAACAAATCAAGATTAAATCAGCTTCTAATGATTGTTCTGATTTATGTAGAACATTACTGCTTGTTTGCAGGTTTATTTGTGTAATCAAACTTGAATTATGTGTGTGCACTCACGCTCTGCAATCTGTTTTACTGGATAACCCAGATAGTAGCCGTACTCGACCACGTCGAGTTCGCGAAGTCGGGCACTGACCTCTGACCCCAACACATACCCGCGGGCATCACGCACCGCAAAGGTGACCTCCACAGGAAACTTCTGCTGCTGTGGTGCCACGAGGCTCATTGTGATGTTTAAAATCTGCAAAACAATTTAGAATTACAATTATGTAAAACTTAAAGCATCATCTACCATCTGAGACAAACATAAGAACATAATGCAGCAGGTAGTAAGTGATTTTCAAAGCTAAATGCAAAGAACAACATCCAAGAGAGATATTTGTCATCCTCTCATTTCATATCCAGGGTTTCAGGTGAAAATCAAGCATGTAGTATAACAACAGAAATAATTAATAATTAAAATAAAATAATTGAAAAATGGCTAATTATGTAACGAACAAATGACATGAACATGGTTACAACCATTAACGTTCATGCCGCAGATCAGTGAGTGTGAGTGCAGAAAGACCTCTATTTCGAACAGCACATGTATTTTCTGAACGTTAGTGAATGAAATGAATAAAAGCCATTCGTTTTGTTGCCTTGACAACGGCTGAATTGAGCAGTCTCCTCTTTCCTCAGATCCAATCAGAGCAATCAGTTGGAGATGATGTCATCCTGTCATACTGAAGGCAATCGGTGGAACAAGCTCTGAATTCTCAACACCAGACTGGGTAAATTAAAACCATAGAAAAACAATGCGCGCAAAAACGCGGAATGAAAACATTGAGATTAGTCCTTATTTGACTCATTTACATTTTTCTGCATTTGGCAGACGCTTTTATCCAAAACAACTTACAGTGCATTTGAGTTATACTTTTTTATCACTGTGTGTGTTCCCTGTGAATCGAACCCACAACCTTTGCGTTATAATCCAGTGTCCTACAAACTGAGCTACAGGAACATGTGGACTTTTTATTTGTATTAGATTGCAGTTGTATTCAAATTAAAGAGTGTAGCGTTAGTAAATTAAAATAGTACGTACATGTACGGTGATGTTTGTGAACTCCCGTGAGCGTCTGAGAACTTCTGCCAACGCAGTTATCAGCCCCTTCTCTATGTTCTCGCTGAAGGTACACATACGGACGTCTACATTGCTGGGTACAAACTGAAGCACTGCAGACACACAAAACACATGCATAAGGTCTGTCATGGGGATCTTTACAAAACACGTAAGCAACAAAATACAAGACGCTAATGACGTTTGAAGTGTTCCTGACAACTCTGTTGCTAATCTATTTCAAATCAATGCACTTGATGAAACGCATGACCTTTTGAGTTTGTTAAAATCAACACACGCCAAACAGATGATCTGCAAGTCCCACAGACAATGACTTTATGTATACTGCGCTGTACCTGAATACACGTGGTACTGCTGGCCTGGTACAGGGCTGATGGGTGACACACTGATGAAAGCACTGGAGGTCCGAGCTGAGAGTCTCAGGGCATTAATAACTGATATGGCAGTATAAACCACTGGACCAGATACAGCACGAAACACAAAATCTGGAGGAGCCTTTACTACCTGTGACAGAAAAAAATATCATGTATATATTTGTATGTATATATTTATAATAGAAATATTATAAATGCTTTAGAGATGCATGGAATAAAAACACAGAAAAGCTTTACAATGAGGGTGTAAATGTAGGTGGAGATTGATTTGGTACTGTGTTTAAATCCAAAGAGCTGCTAACTAGCAGTTTGCTGCATCTGAGTCAAATTAGCTGTTGTCTGTTCATGAGGACCCAAGAGATAAAACAGGAAAGGAACTTTTCTGGCTGCTTCACTGAATCCTGACACAGGCTAATTGACTGATTTTTACATTGAGAAACCTTTGTGATTCAAACCCGATTTGACAAGAAGTTAAATTATAATACATTCTGCAACCTGAAACAAATGCTGCCTAATTTATTTCTTGAGAAGTCTCTGGTAAACACAAAGAAATTAGTAGTTATTATGTGAAATCAGTTTAAAAAAATAAAAACAGAAGGATTTATAGACAGCAAGGAAAAACTAGGTTTATTTAGTTACTGTCCTGTTGTCCAAAGTACCTGTAGTTCCACTGAGCGGTTAAACTCCCCTTTCAGAATCTCTCTGATTTTGGCTTTGGCATATCCAGCAGTGGACCCTGGAGGAAACCCTACAACAGAGCAAATAGCAGGCTTATATAATTCGTTAAGCTTGAATGTTTGTTAAAGAACATCTCTGCTTTATGCATTGAGTTGCAAATGAGCACTTTGATGATGTGCGGCTGTTAAGCAAACTTAGATGTCTTACCAACTTTAATCAAGTAGGTGTCTGGTTTAGTGATGTTGCAGAGATACTTCCGGAGAGTGGTTGTTGGAGGACTTGTGCTTAGGGTTGTAACTGATACATCTTTTATTGTAGTCACTGTTATGTCTTTGAAGTTTGTGATTGTAGACTCAGTGTCATCATTATATAATACTGTGGAGGAGGTGTTTGTAAAGCTGGTGTTGTCCCTGTCAGTAACCACGGTGATGGGAGTGTCTGTGGTTACCGCTTCATCTGCCATCTCTGTCACAGGAGGAGCTGAGGTGGTGTTGAAGATGGAGTCAGTTGGGTATGCAGATGGACTCATAGAGGAGGTCACTGGAGTAGTGTTAAGTACAGTACTTGGGAAGATGGTCTCCGTTGGAAACGAGGTGATAATCCATTGGCTTTCATTAACAGTAGCTAATGATATGCTATCTGGATCAGCAGTCAAAAGAGGTTGGTTGGTCACCAGTATGGAAGTGTTGTAAGTTATAGAAGGTGTTGCAGCCAAACCTGTAGTTGAGTTCTGACCCATCAATGAAGATGAAGGGTCTATTGAGGGGATCGGTATGAATGACGGTTCCAAAAATGGCACTGTAGTATTTGTTAGTCTTGGTTTAACTTCTGTTGGGTCCAGGACAGAAGTATTGAAAGGTTCAAATCCAGAAATATCTGTTGAAGATTCTTCAATCCAGGAAATGTTGTCTGCAGGCTCTAGCTTGTCATCAAACATTGCTGTTAGCATGTAACTTGGGTCAATGCTGTACGTGCTAGTGGGCACAATATTTGTAGTGCTGACTGGAACAGAGGAAAGGCTAAAGGTTGTGTGATTGGAAGTTTGCTCTGGCAAGCTACTATTGTCCTTGGTCAGTTGAATGGTGTAGTACTCCAAACTGTTCATGTCTGGCAGCAGAATATCTGTGGGTTGAATGGTTACAGTGCCTGCCCAGTCAGGCACCAACTCTGAGCTCTCATTTACAGACTGAGTTTGGTTGAAGACATCTGAAGTGGTTGAAAGAGTAAGTAAAGTGTATACTCTAGTTGGTTGGATGGTTGGCAGGGATGGAGACATGGTATAGCCAAGATCAGATGTCACAATGCTTGGTATACTAGTAACAACTGGAGATGTTAACCAAGAGACCGGAACAGTGGTTGTTGGACTCGGAAAGGTTGTCACATGTTGGTTTAAATCAGTAGGGGGTGCTTGTAAAGTTGCACTGCTAGTAGAACTTTTAACATGCTTGCTGGTCCCACTTGTGGAGGTGGGATGCAAGTGTTTGCTGGAAAATGACATTACCACTCTTGTGGGGAAAGCGGTGTTGTAGGTCTCTGAGTTGGAGTCCTCAAAGTCATACACATCAGAGGGTAGATTGCTAACCAGGGAGTAATCATTCTTTTCAAAACCCATATAGGACATAGTTTCTAAGTAATCTCCAGAACCATAATCCATGTCCATGGTGTTGGTTGGGAAAAAGTCTTCAGGTGGGCCCATAGTTGGCTCAACAGAAGCTGACGTTACCTGAGGGTTCACAAAAACTGCGTGACTTGGCTGTAGCTGTTGATCATGTTGTATGTTTGGATTAGGACTGGGTTGTAACTGAGGGTCTTTGATTCTGCTAGATGGCTCCACTGTTTCTCCAAAAGGAATATCTGTGTTACTGTGCATCATTCCATATTGGATTTCAGGGGAAGGAACAGGCGACTCATCCGGAATTCTCCACTCAGAATCTTGTCCGTCTGAAGGTAGGCGAGACAGCACAGATAAAATGTCTGTAGCTTGTGTGAATTGAGGAGATGGACTGATTGCTCCCCAAGAGGAGGACACTCTAGGTGAAGTAGGCACTGGAGACTTTAGTTCTCGAGGCTGTCTGGATGAAACTCTGGGGGGAAATCCAACACTCTTTTTAGACTCTAAGGATTGGAGAGGGGGTGTGGCAAGAGGCTTTGGGCCTGGGGCAGAGTTCAGGGAGTAGGTGAATACTGAGCCAAACACAGTGTTAACATTGTGGTTGTAATTCCTTGTGGCTTTAGAAGGAACTGCACTAGGCAATAAAGAAAAAGCAGACAAGGCAGAGGATGCATTATGCGGCACTTCCGCTGAAAACTCCTTTGGCATGTTTGGAGCCCCCAAAGGCCAATCTGAGGGAGACAAAGACACAATTCAATAAACGAATTGAACAATGCAAACTAAAAAAAGCCTCATGAAACACTGTACATGACACAAGCTAAAAATCAATGGCAGACCTTGACGCCAGGCAAGAAACCATAGTAAAGCAGAGCAATTACAATGCAAAGTGAAATTATTGGACATTATTAAAGCTGCAATACATAACTTTTTTGGGGATAGAAATGAACAAAATTCAGTTATTGAGCAAGTACATGACAGATCAGTGTTCAACACTATCTCCTTACTCTGATTCCCAACTGCAAATTTATAATAACAATAATTTATAATCTTACAGGTCTGATTTCCCAGAAAATTCCAGTTTGGCTTCATTTGACTTGCAATTTTAACCTGCAATTTTATGTTTCAAACAAAGATGGCGGTAGAGAGGCAAAAGTTAAAGATTGCAGCTTTAAACTACTTAAGTTACTTCAAGTTTTTATGTCGAAAGACTTTTGTAATGCCATTATGCCCAGATGTGTCAATGTTTTTTCTCCTTGGTTTGCACTTGCAGAAACTGAACTGTCATGAACACCTGAGTCACAATCACCAACAACTGCAGGCTGTCTGGAATGAGCCAAGGCCACGAAAAGAGAGTATTTAAATAATTAATTATGCCACTTTCAAGAATTATTCCTGAGAGCAGGATCACGCTGTCTGCTTTATATTCCACTACACATTTTAAAAACTTTCCATTAGCTTTGCTTTACTGCGAGTGCGGAGGCTGGGCATTACAGCTGGCCTGCTATTCACAGGCAGCTGCACAGTAATGAAATGGCCCTTTCTAAAACAGAGGACGGAAGGGAATGGCGAGAGACTTCTTAATGAAGCTTGAGAGGGCAAAACGGCTTAGGGAGTGTGTGCAGGAGATTGAAAGTATGGTTGGGCCAATAAACTACAACAAGGAGGCTGAAACCATAGGAGAACCCTGGAGATGAATGAACAGTTATTAATTGTAGCTACCGGAGATATGTGATGTTTGCATTCATGTGTTAGAGGAGGCGTGGCTTTGGAGAGCGCTCTGAGGGGAGGGGGGATCGTATGCTTTCAAAGCAAGCTTTCCATTGCTAGCCTCTCTGAAACTGTCCCTACCTAAGGTTAATGAGAACAAGATTTTTTCACATTAGAGTAAGACTGATTGGGGGGACCTAAATGTGCTCAACTAAGATTCATCCACACTTTTGGTAAAACAGGAAAGCGGACATCTCGAATACATTTCCTACTCATAAATATTTCAGCTAAATCACTTTCATTTCGTTTCAAGACTGAGAATATTCTGTAACCACAAGTCAGTTTTCTACAATCTGCTTTGTCTTTTGTATTCAAAGGCTAACAACCGGCTTGTTGCATTGACGTCACCTGTAACAAATTACATTCCCGGCAACTCAACGCGCAGACATAGGGCCTTATATAAGACGAAACAAGTTTATTCACAGTAGACACTAAACAACTCAACAGATTCACAGCATAAGCTAGACAGATCTGTGACTCAGCATCCCCTGACATAACTCAAACTTCACACATAACTTCACTTGAACCCCCAAACTCACAGACTTCAAATGGCATTTACAACTCTCAAAGCTAAATATAGACTTCTCGTGAAAAAACACAAGGAGAACACTTTTCATATAAAACACATTGGCTCCGATATCAAAAGAAGCAGCATTCCATACCATCAGCCAACTCCACTGACCCCTTTAAAAGCGATGAAAAGCAATAAAATTTGTGTGATGACAGTGAAGCAATAAATAAAAGCTTTCATTTAATCGCACGTTATCACACAAAAACAACGCAGTTACTGTAGGAACCAGCATCCTATGCTACATTAATAAGGTCAACACACTCCATGTTTGGGTTTCTTGGGGTTAAATAGTTCTTTGATACTCTGTAAGGCTGCATTAGTCACTTGGATGTTCTGGGCCAAGTGTTTGAAGCCCCTGTAAAACAGACCGCTGGTAACACAGACGATCATGACTAAATAACAGAGAGAGCCTGAAGCAATGCAAAGAAAGAACGTAATGGAGTTTATAACTTTACCAAGGTTTATTTTCTTCGCCGTTATTATTAAGTCTTAGACCTAGTGTCAGAGGTGGGCGGTATTAGTGGGAGGGGCCCTGTATCACAGGTGTGATGTCACAAAATAGTGAAGGCTTAGCTCTTGAATACTAAAGAAAGTAGTTTTTTTACTGTTTTTTACTGTCTTTTACTGTTTTGATGAATTGTCTAGGTGATCCACAAACAAAATGAAGACTGCTGTTGGTGCCAACAGCCTGCAGATTGTGCAACAAAATTTCGGGCAACCCGAGCCTGAGTTTGTTATCCTGCCACAAATTATTTACTGTAGTAATAGGAACGTTAGAGAAATAGAAAACGTTGATCTTACGTTGTTAGTGGAACATTCCAAAAACATTACAGAATGAAAAAATTAATAATGTTATTATAACACACCAATAATGTTAATAAAAAAATCTATGAACGTTTTGAATGTTCATAGAACATTTAAAAACATTTTTAACGTTTTTGTTACTTACTGGAAATGTTAGGAAAACATACAACCAAAAATTGTTTTGGTTGCATCTAACGAAATGCATTAGACTTGTGTTTTAACATTGGGCTACAGCTTGAGTGGCTGCTGACTAAATACAACAATTTGGATGGATTAGTTTTTAGTCTGGAAAATATCTTTGACATCAAAGCTAAACGTTACGATGTAAAGCAGCAGAAGTGCACGTGTTTGTGCGTTTTATCATTTTTATCTCAGTAAACAAAATTACCACAATATTAGCTAGGAAGCCAAATATCATTTTTCAATTGTTTTGTAAAAATGTAAAAAAGTTAAATTAAACCAATTGAAAATTAAAGCAAAGACAATAAAGTAATTAACGATAGTAACTCAATAATACTGATTGACGGACAGGTTCAATAATTGATTGTTAGAGGGTCACCTTCAGTCTAAATGAGCAGTGTTTATCTGAGTAATGGCAGACGGGCGACAGACGAGCAGCAGTGAAATACCACGACCCAACAGGCGACTGTGCCAGCGATTCCCTCTGCCACCTGCTACAGAAATGCAACCGCGTAACGCATGAGCAGTCTGGCATTGTTGGAGCTATCGCTTTAACAGACACAGAGATCCTCCCAAGAAATGTGTTTCAGTTACACATGCAAAAGCTAATGTAACTACAGACCTGTATATACACAGTCATAAAGCAGGAAGCCGTGTTTTAAAATGCCTAAATAAAATGCATTTTAAACGTTTGTTACGGTAAAAGTTAAACCAGTGACTAACACTAGCCCATAAAAAGCAATTCATGATGATGCATTAAGAAAAGCTATAAAAAACGTAAAACAAACCCCAGTGTAATTATTAAGAGCAGAAAAACATTCACAAAATTTATATCAGCCAGAATTACAAAACACAAAGCTATTAAAGCAGCAATAATTTTACAAGACACAACTCTGATGTAATACATACTCTCACAAACATAAAGCAAAATCTGTGTTTCGGTCTCATGCGCATTATAAAAACATGCATTTTGTTATAGGTTCATAAATTCCCTGATGCATTTCATATTGTGCAATGGTTCCTACATGAATGCTTTCTAATTCATGAACATAATAACAAACACATACTTAAATGCCCTTTAGCCCTAAAGTGCTGGCAAACCTATATAATAAATGTTTATTAGACTTTAGGCATAAGCACAGAGCACAATTAAATAGTTACAGGTACACAAAACTTTATATAAAGACCAAGATTAGGAACTACTTTCGCATTTCCTGAAAGCAAAAGTAAAGTAGTTTCTGTGTAAAGGAAACGTAGAAAAGAAAAATAGTGTCACAGACTTTCATTCAACATCACACAGACTTAACATGTGTGTAAAACAGCAAAAAGGAACAACAGACAGCTACAGACGGCAATCGTGACATTAAACAGCACGCTACAGTTTCACGCTCTCCACAGCCACGCTGTTAATAAAATAAAAGACTTATGACTGACTGACAAACTTCAATGAATTAAATGTATTGACTGGTACTTTAAAATAAAACACAAAGGGTTTGATAATTGAATGAAACTCTGGCAGAAACGTGATTATGGCCAATGTCAGTATCTCTCTCTCTCTCTCTCGCTCTCAGTCTCTGAGCTAGCTGACGTGGGGCTGAAACCACAAGCTGAAGATGAGATCAAACCCATATAAATGATTCAGTTTGGCACACCCAAATGTAATTTGCTCTTCCCTAAACTCCTGCCCAGTCAAAAGAGAAAGAAATAACCCAATAACGCCATCCTGAACAGAGCAAGTCCATATCCAAAACAATGTGATGGTCTGCTGTCTGATATTCATAGAGCTCCATCAACAAACCACAGACACGCGAGTGCAACACATCCAACGTCATTTCTGTACATTGCAAATATACTGTATATATATATATATATATATATATATATATATATTACTCATTTTCTGAAGCTGACAGTATTTACAGTACTTACACACTCATTTACAATACTTCACAGTATTTACTCCAAATCTAGCATCTATATATTCAATATACATCTATACATATATATATAAATAGATGTATAAATATTGTAGAATTATATATAGAGGTAGAAATACATCTATATATTTTGTAACCAACTTCCAAAATTGCCAAATATCGGTCAGTTTATCTGCCTGTAACAATGTGTCGGTCTATCGCTTATTACCACATCCATATACCATGGTATTTATATGGTACTTCAAAGTACTTAAAATAACAACAACCCTGGTGCCAAGTACAAGAAACCACAGTAGTACCACGGTACGTTTGTGTTCTTGAAGAACGGCAGATGACTACATCTCCGCCTTATTTGTTAGATCCGTTAAATTACCCAGAACCGGCTCACAGAGCAAATTACAAGACGTCCCACCTTTCATTTTTAGGGCTGGATTACACGGTCTAATTTAAAGGTTGCAGATGTGAAACGCACACACACACAAAAAAGCAAGACTGCATCGAAAACCTACCGCTGCAAACACTGGGATACTAATTACAACCCCCACCGATGATGTCATTTCCTTTCATTTGCCAGACTTATTCTAGAGAAAATCTCATTTGATGGTTGTTGCTACTCCAGAAAAAAGAAGGCGAAAGAGAAAAAGCACAAGGAAGGTCTTTGGTATTAATTCAAACTCCTCTGCCCACACATGGTTCTGTTTTAAAGCTGATCCCATTGCGTGACTGCTGCTCCCTAACACTGGCACTCCCCGCGCGCAGCCTAATCGAACAATCAAGAGAGAGTCTGGCCTGCCATTCGTTTTATCTCACAATGCTTTCATGGGGGGCTCTGTTATTTTAGGTGGTTTCTCTTACATTACGTTTACAGTGTGCGGCGCAGATCCCCTTTGTCTGACTACAGTCTAACGTTCACTTTTAAAGAAATCGTTTAAAGCTGCAAGCCGTAACTTTTGACTCTCTGTCGCCATCTCTGTTTGAAAAATAAAATTGCAGATTACGTTACAAACTTTTATATGCATGCAGAAAACAAATCAGGGAAATCAGACCCGGCAGATCAAGTGATAAATTATTATTTAACGTACCGCTGGGAATCGGGGTAAGGTAAAAAGACAGCGTTCAACACTGATCTGATATGTATTGTCTCAGTAACTCACTTTTGTTTATTTCTAACGAAAGAAAAGTTACAGATTGCATCTTTAACCAAAAACAAACATTCTGTCATTGTTTACTCAACCACATGTTGTTTCAAACACAAACGAAGATGTTGCAAAATGTCCTGGCTGATCTTTTCTGTACAGCGACGAGTGAAAGATCTTCAGGCTCTCTTGTTAAGATAAAGCAGTTTGAGGGGTAAAAATGGCTGACACTGAACAGAGCACGTTTGTTTGACTTTTCAGTGACTAAGTGCGCGAGACGACCGAAACATCCCGTGTACAGCCGCCATCTGAACACAGAGACATAAAACCCAGCGAGCAGCTACATAAACACGGCACCAGTGGATTCCCTCATGTCACGAACACTCAGTATTCTAAGGCTGAGGGAATTCCAAAGGAAAAATTAGGCAGGAACAGTCAAATTGACCTGAATTGTACAGGTTAACATCTGGAGATGTTAGTATGAGATGTGTTTTGAGTAAAACCAGGACGGAACATGTTAGCTAACGTGGCACACAGACAGCACAGAGTCATGTCGGGCGAATCTGTGTTTTTCTGACTCTTTCCATTGATCTGACTGAGGTCATGTCTGCCCTCGGTCACCATAAACACTCTGGGGGAATTCAATAAGTGTGGATTATGCTGCTGATATTGTTGTTTATTTGCACCAACTGCCTGTGTTGTTTGCTACACCTGGTTTGCGAAAGCAAATATGCAAATCAATAAAAGACAACCACACCCACAAATGTTGTGCCGAATGCAATTTGTGCGGCATTCGTAACTCCTGATCTAGCATGTGGTTCTACACCACGATCTGTCATATTTTTACTGTAACTACACAGGACATCAAACTCTCATTCCATTACGGTGCTCCAGACACCTGAGTCGGCTCTTTAAAATGCCGAAAGTACGCTCGACTATGCCGTACATCTGGATATACGCCCGCTTATAATGGTCTTCTTTATCATTAGATGAACTACTGCTGCCATAATCAATATTCAGGGTACAAAAATGAAATTTCATATACAGCCAGCCTTTCAAGGGCGGTAATACCACAGACGTTCATTTTGCCAGTCAGACAGCGGTCCGTTACATAAATTCTACATAAATAATCCCCATTCACACACAAAAAAGTGCGGAAAGCATGATTTTGCACTGTGATCCTGTTCAGTAAATTCCCTCCTCTCTCCTGAATCCAAACACGCTGAAAACAAACAGACGAATGGAGAGAAAGAATGCAAACAGGGTGCAGAAATGTATAGACTGTGTCTGAGAGAGACGAGGAAAAGAAAGGAAACCAGAGGAACTTATAAAGGAGAGGGAGGGAATTAGGAAGGTGGAGACACAGTTTAACTCCTATCATTGGGATGATCTTCAGAGAAACAGACTTTTCCTTAGCAGGAACACAGAGTAATTCAACAGAGAACGCTCAAGTTCCCTGCATGTCCCCTTATCTATGAAAGGCAAGGAAACCAGGTCTGAAACCCGAGAGGCCCTGAAGACTGTCACTGTGCTGGTTTGGTGATCAGGACTGGACTGAACTCTGCATACACTACAAACTAGTTTCAGACTACTAGACCAGACTCCAGGTTTATACTGAAACTTTATACTGAATCAGGCAGATCTCCAAAAAAGCATTGTGTAAATTTGAATGACTGTGAGAAGTTGAGGACAATCCTACAATATTTAACTGTAAAGTCATAGTCTACACCCCAGTACAACTATGTTCCAAAAGTTTTATTGTATTGTTTGGTTGTCACTCCCATAAAACCTAAACTGATATAACAGTGTGTACGAAACAGGTTTACCTAGAAAGTGACAACAGTAATTAGCTGCAGTGTGTGTATGTGGCTGGGAGATCTTTCAATAATTTACAATCTTGCTAACAATTGAAATAATGTTTGTTTAAATGATGATTAATTCATTTTAGATCTTTTAATCTGGATTGATAAATCGTTTCCCTGTAACCCCTACTGTGCTCAGATGGACCATCTGTTCAAAGTGAGATGATCCGGACGTTTGCTGAACCGTACACAAAAGTGAAGAACCCAAAGCAATATGGACATTCATGCACACCTTCTGTCAGGCTGTCACAGTTAAACTACAGTAAGGATTGAAAATGGCCATTACAGAATGTTCAAATTGGCTTGGTGCATGATTGGACCGGACTGCATTGGATGTAATTGCAGGGTCAATGAGACATTTTATACCGCTCTGCAAATGTTGCATTAAATGCATTAGTTAGAGCACATACTGAATTACAATTGCATTGAGGGTTAAATGCACTTTGATTAATTTAAAGGGATAGTTCAACCAAAAATGAAAAGTTTTCCATTATTTACTCACCATCATGTCACTCCAAACCTATGACTTTTTTCTTGTTTGGAACACAAAAGATAATCTGAGAAATGTCTCAGCGGCATTTTAAAAAAACATGTTTTTAAATATCTTACTTTGTGTTCCTCAGAAACAAAAAAGTCATACAGGTTTGGAATGACATGAGGGTGAGTACATGATGGAAGAATCTTGATTTTTGGGTGACCTATCCCTTGAACAAAGCCTTGTTCATACAGCTAGTCAGAATCAATACTAATCAACATACAGTAAAGCACAGAAAAAAAACAAAGACGATAGAATTAAATGAATGAAATATCAGCATATGGATCTCTAGTGGAGGTCACGATTGAATGGGTAGTTTAAAATTGGCTGTCTGCTATTGTGCAAGGCCTTTAACACAAACCCGGGGCTATCACTGCCTCACAGCGCTGCGTTCACACAGTTCCTTGGACAAGAAACTAAAAAAAGGCCTCTTATCTTTGAGTGTCGCTTTAAGTAAGTGCTCTACAAAATTAAAGCAAAGAAAACAAGTGCAGTCAGGCCGTGAGATCTGATTTTTAAAACAGAAAACAGTGGCTATATCAGGAAAGTGCAACGTCACACCTAGCTGAATAAAAAGTTTGTACAAGGCCAAAATACGTCAGGCCAAAAACTGACGTTTTTTTTTGTTGACATAGCTTAACTTATTTGTGTGGAATGGTTTTCCGCAGCTATTTTTGAATACGTGCTGCGCAATCTCACTAAACAACACAGTCATGATCTGTGTTCTGTTTTGATGAAATTCATAATGCAGCAAAGCTGTTCGCATAAAAACACACTTTCAAACAAAGAAAAAAATCACAATCTGTCCGCTGTAAACACTGTTGAGTGCAACAGAACAGAGCACCTGCCTCTCCTCATGACAGAAAAACGCGCATCAACTTCACGTTTTTGACATTTTGTTGCCTGAAGCCACGCAGCCTGTCAAGATCCCATGATTGAAAAAGAACTAAAAAAGGATTGAACCCAGTGCATACCAGAGGTTCTGTATTTTAACATCAATGTACCCCATAAAAATGACAAGAACCGGTCTATGAATGTAAACTCTATGAGGCTGTGGAAAACTACCTTATTAAAGGGGTTTTAGCCCTAAAAACTTGCTTGCAGAGCCCAAATTACTTGCAGATGTCGAAACAATAGTGCACAAACAGCACTGGATATTGCGTGCTTTTGCTACGGTGAAAACAAACTGTATTCGTTAAAACGAATAAGCATGAAAGAGGGTTGGATGTGGCTTTGTAAATAAATTTGAAAAATCACAAAAATCTGATTAAGCCAGACATGACTCGATAAAGTGACAAGCGAGTTCTCCATTTCCACTGAAGTTTTTGCCTTAACCAGACGAGACCAGCCATGACCAGAGGTAGACGATGACATTTTGTTGGTCATTTGGTTTCTATGGGCCTGTCCCAAATGCTACTTTCTGCTCTTACATTCCTCCTTCAAATGTATACTTTAGTCACATACTATAATTCTGGATGGTTGAATTACAAGTCGACAAAATGGACAAAAAACAGGAAGGGCCAAAGTTCAAATGCCAATCCTCAACATCACTACCCCGACCATGGCCGCAAGTTGACACAGTGCCTACAGTGAACGCCAAACCAACAGCCTTTGAAGGCACACACTTATATTCACAAACAAACTTTTCCTCTACAATGCAAGGATTGACAATCAAAGGGCTTGGGATCTGACAGTCCCAGTTCCAAAAGTTCCTCAATGGGACTTTGTCTGCTTGTCCAGCATGAAGGGTGGCTGCCTCAACATCCAGCTCCTGTGGCTTTTGATGGGCCCGGCATATTGATCTGTCCTCAGCCCCAGAGGCCATGAATAATGAATGCTCCCATTGTCATCCCAAACAGATCAGATTTCATTTGTAAAGAAACAACACTTGTAATTAGCCAGGATTTTTTTTCAGCAGCGCTGAGCTGCATGCAAGACAGAGGACTCAACATCTCTCTATTGGAAGCTCAGGCATCCTGTGTGAATTCTGAGGGAGAGAGCTTATCTTTCACAGGAATATTACAGGTTACACCTGAGTTATCATAAACTCTTAGGCTCACTAAGTGTTCTTATCGCTGCCCTAACCGCATCATTTGACTCACTGGTTGCCGTTGGTGATAAAGCTGTACATGGTTTCTCCCAACACCATATGCAGGAGGCACTTATTTATGTGGATGGCCCTACAGGGAGGCACTAATTTGGACTGCCTGGGTTTCTTATTACATAACTAATGAATTCATGCTTGTTTCAAAGTGAATCTTCTGCTTATATTAACAAAGTGTGAGCTTAATAGGTTTACACAAACATCTGCCCCTTTTATCCAAAATGGGAAATGCAGGGCACATGGATCTGGGCAGCCAAATGCCTCTGTGTACAGAGATATGGAGCATTAATAAGCAAGTAGAAACAACCCAGGATAGTCCTAGCAACCACCCAGAAAACCCTAGCAACTGCATAACATCTTGCTTAAACTCACTCTGAACACCTTGGCAATGCATAGCAACGCTCTTGGTGGGTTTTGCACATTCAAGCATCACTCAAATATTATTCAGAGCTAATTTTTACACCGCCATATCACGTTTGTACTTGGTTGTGTTACCGTCAGTTTATGCATTCAGGACAGAAACACTCAGCTTTCAAGATTAAATTCTACACATTCACATCGTAACACAGAGCAGACAAGCAGACTTTTGTTTAGATGCCAGTCTAAACCTTCAGGCTTGTGAGACACATAACTATGCCAAGAAAAGATGTCACTGTGGAACATGCCAGGATGTAGACAGGTCCTGGTGAGAGGGCTGGGATTTTGGCTAAGATCAACATGATGGGAGAGTGTACACACACACCCACAGATGTTTACTTGTCTGTCTAAAAGGGGACATTCTACACACACTCTAACACTTACCGAAACCTTTTTGCATTTTTACAATTTCAAAAAAGACTTTATTTACTATTTTTATAGCATTTTTATAAATGAGGATGTCCCCAAATAGAGGTTTTGTTCAGATTTGTCCTCAATACATGGTTAAATAACACCACACACTCTTTTATTTATCAAGCAGCATCTCTTACAATACACCCCTGAAGAGGGGCGGGGTTTGTTTACTCCGCCCACCACCTATTCTGCACTAAGTGCTCCAAATACTGGCTACTTAGAAAGTGTGTCTCAGCTCTTTTGCTATAGACCTGCGTAATGCTTCTGATGGTAATTACGACTAGCCTCTCCCATCATTTAAAAAAAAAGCTGTCTGACCTACATCACAGAGCCAAGATAAAGCTTGCAATTACACAGCAATTTTAATATTGCAGTCAGACTTAGACAGCTGTAAGCTACCAGATGACAGACGCATTTGAGCCTCTAAGCTTTAGAAATTGTATTGCATCATATAAATGACATCGTTACCTTAAACCTGGCAAACATCGTAATCTGCTTTCCAAATACTAGTGAGAAAGAATCTAGAGTCATGAGCTTAGATGATCTACAGAAATGAGAAGAATACAAGATCTCAACCCATTACAGATCTACAGGATAATGAAGCTTTCTAGATCTCCAGTCCTACACCGCTCTGTATAAAGATTTTAAAGTTCTTCATGTGCTACTTAATGTTGTCATGAGTTGTTTTTACGAGGCATTCTCAAATAGTTAAAAGAACGATTCTGTCTTGGTTTCAAATGAGTAAAGCAGTGACAGAAATGACAAACCCCTTTCAGGCTCTGAATCGTACAGATCACAGCAGAATAAATTGTCACAACAGACTGGTACTGTTGGAAAGACGGCAATGGTGTTTTCACAAACAGATCTGATGGATCTGAACACCAAATGCCTTGATGACAGTCTCGACCTGAGGGAGGAGTTTTGAAACACCGATTACTTTCTCCATTTCTTGATTTATTTCACCTGATTTAAGCAACTCGCTAGTGTTTGAAGTTTTTAAAGAAGCACTGAGGAAGTCACTAAACACCAAAAAACATAGATCCAACCAAACTGGGGCTCAAAAATTCATATTGATTGACTCATATTCATAATTCATATTGATTATTTACTAGCGAAAGCTTGTGTATTCGATTCCCAGGGAACACATGTAATGATAAAAAAACAAAATGTACAATGCAAGGAGTAACCCGTTGGGTTTATCCCATTCCATACTTCATAACTACCAACAAAGCTGCATGATAAAGACTGTAGAAGTGATTTTTCACATGAACGCTTCACTGACTGCATGCACAAGCAGACGCTCTCTGTATTACTATAGGTTTTACAGAACAAATGCATTAAAACTGCAGAATATAAAGTATTTCACATCATTTAATTTGTGACATATGTGACCTGCTGCAGTATTTTTTTTATAGGACCAATAACACTAACAATAAACTACTAATAAACTACAAGTATGATGATTTCCAGCTTGAATAGATGGGTAATGAAATGACACGCATAGCAGTCGGGTTTATTCTGGCAACTGATCTATGAAAACGCTCCTAAACGCGTCATCCACAGAGTTTGAGTAACATCGTTTAAAAATGAATGAGAAATTTTATCCTGGTTCTTAAGTTTGCACCTGGGACAACACTGCAATGTGCAAATGAACAATTCTATCTAAAGATTTCCTTCCATCACCAAGAGCATCAAGCAGATGTTTTTTCTGTAGCCTAGTTTCTTGGTTTTTTCTGTTTTTAGATAGCTCTTTGATCTACAGCATCAGTCTACACGGAGTCTGCATGACTTACATGGGCTAGAACAGCCGGTATTTTATCATTTGCAATGATTGCAGTGCCCTACCTAAACTTTTACATTTATTTTAACAGGTTATTAATTTGGCACAGTTGTTTGGAAACAGTTTGCTTGGGATCTAAGACAATGACCTCATCTGGGGTAAATCTACAGCCATCCCACAGGAAGATCTAGACAAGCAAGATGAGCAGCATCAGTGAAACTATTTATTCTGAACAACAGTACTGAACATCAGTCGGGAACGGGACTCACTTTTAAAGCTGCAGGGAGTAATTTTTTTGGTTAAAATAAAGAAAAATCAGTTATTGAGCAAGTACATAACAGATCAGTGTTTAAAACAATCTCCTTACCCAATTCACAATGGTCATTTTACAATAATGATTTATAATTTGAGCTGCCGGGTCTAATTTCCCGGGAAATGACAGTTCGGCTTCATTTGACTTTAACATACATAATAAAAAGCACGTAAAAAGAAATAGCAATTTTATGTTTCAAACAGAGAAGGCGGTAGAGAGGCAAAAGTTACAGACTGCAGCTTTAAATATCACTACAAAGTGAAAATGAACTGCATGTGCTTCTTTAAAAGGTTACAAAAACCCAAAGATGTTGAAACTCTTAATCAGCTCTTGAATGAAAACATTTGGAGGGTTTCAAAAGCTGAGCAATGCCTCCTGCTTTATTTAAAAGGTGCGTAATATAGTCATTTGTTTGAGCATTCGCTTAACAGAAGAGCTTTAGATCTGAGGATGTGAGAGAATGAGGTTTAAATGATGAGTCTCTTACAGTGGAAAACATCTGGAAAGTTTTGTAAGCCTTACATAGTTTGCTTACATATTGTAAAAAATATACTGGGGAAAAAAAAAATCAAAGATTATGCTAAAGCAATGGTTCTCAGTGAGTTACAGAAAGCAGGATATGAAGTGAACTGAAATGTACCTACTCATATAGTCACATCATCCATATGCATCAACTTTATCCACTAATAAAAGGAAGACGACATATTTTGTTGCTAATGACAGTATTTTGGTGCAAATTCATCTGCCAATGGTTCAATAAAACACAGTCTACAAACGCTTGAAACAAGGACAAAACGATTACCGTCTGTCAGAAGAATGAAAGCATCAACATTCCTCAGGCATTTAGTGCAAAACCAAGGCCGTGGAATTCTCAAGGTAATCTTAATGAAACCCATCAAAAAATATATTAATACACGACATTTCATTCGCTTTGGTTAAATCAACGATTCTGACAACGTTGGGTATGTAAAATACGCCGTGTCAAAAACACTCCTCTAAAAAACCTGCCATCACATAATACCCAAAACAGTCTGGACTTTGAGCACTGTGAAAGGGAGCACAATTTCATCCCCAAAACTGCCCCGCACGTAAAGGTCATCCAGACCCATCACCCTTCCCAAATGAAGCAGACCATGACGTCACTCACCTGCAGCAGGTGAATCGGCGGTCGCCATGGAGACAAGCATCATCAACATCAGCCTGGCCGACAGGTCGCGCGCGGTGACCTGGCTCCGTCCCTCCATCCTTAAGCCATCCATTTAGACAAACTCATGTTTGAGTCCGAGGTTACACCCGAGGAGGCACACCCGGCTGGTCTCCAGAAGCTGCAGGTGTTCCGAAAGCCCTGCAGAGGACGAAAACAACCCAGAAACACTTAAATGGGTCACACGTGCGAATGCATGCGCGAACCGACCCGGACCGGAACCACATACCGACCAAATCACGTCATGCACATCACTTGAAACGGAAAGGTGAGGTGTTGTAGCCGTGCTTTTTGAGCACTGAAACGGACCGCCGTGCCGCTTGATCCGCCCCGAGCGACCCCACAAGCGCGCCGCGCCGTTTCTTTGTTCCCCGCCGTGCGCATCACACGAGCGCGTCCCCTAAAAGCAGCATCCCGTCCCCGTGCGCCTTTCAAAGCATTCAACTTCAATGCACAGGCGCCTCCGGGTCAATGCACAGAGGTTTGTGAGCTCTACAGAGCTAAAGCTCCTGTTACACCGGTGCGTTTGCACCCGGATTAGGCTTCTGGTCGGGATTTCCCGTACTTTATAACTGATCGATTATGCACGGCGAGCGAAACGGATAGCAATCCTCTGAATGCATGCGTTAGTAGAGCCAACCTGGCTTGCAAAACCGGAGTTAAGGGGTTTGCATGCATGCATGCATGCATGCATGCATGTCGCTTTACGGTGTAGCTGGTGGAAACCTAACGGGAGCTTCTGGACAGACATGCAAGCGATCGGTCACCGTCTGTAAAACACGTCTGATGATCAAAATCATCCGCATTTGACACGACAAAGGATCAGAAATCATCTGCATTTGACACGACACCGACTTCAGAGTGCGTCTACTGCTTATTTCCCAACTTTCTCTCGCCCCTCAAATCGGATTATTTTAACGCGAATAAAGACTTCCCGTGCGCGGACAGCCCTTACCCTAAAACCGGACGTTCAGACCGGTCTGAAGTCCACATCTCGTTCATAAATCCGCAATAAGCCTTCTGCTTTTCGTGGTGGCACGACACAACGTGGATGTTTTTCAGGCGAAGTGCCCGATGTGTCTGAACATCTCTCCGTCCTCCGGGTCTCACTAGACCCGCCCGTTACCAGGCGCGCCGTCATTGGCTCTCCGCGCCGTCCATCAGTCACCCGGGTTAGGTTGACACCTCCACCGGCGTCTGTGGTTTCACGGCAACGCTGACGGTCACCGGATCTCAACTGCGTTGTGTTACTGAGATACCGGCGAGAAATGCGAGGGTGAAGTGACCCGTCCACCCGGTACCATTTTACGCACGGGAATCCAACCGTGCTGGTCCCATATTAGCCCCGTTTACCTTCGTTGATCCGGTACGGGGGGTGACTGGGTGCTCATACGTGTTGCTTTTCAAACGACTTTATAAGGACCGGGTCGCTTTGTTACGGTCGGTAAAATCATTTTCTTAGGTCACAGTGCGCCCTAGTGGCCATTGACGGCAACGTCAGCATCTCCGGTATGACGACATGCCCAATGACGTCATCCACCAGCTTTTGTTGGTTCTGGACCTCCTCTATCAGCAACACAGTCCAAATGTGAACCCCACTTATAACCCAAACCCTGGCCATTACTTACCCCTAAAATATGAGGGGTATAATGCACCAATTTAACACACACTGACCCAATGTGGCCACACTTTATGGGGCATGTTAGTCACAAATATCCTTTATCTGAGAACACTCAATCTAATGTGACATTTAGGAAACATTCCCTTGTACAGAGAATCATTTTAATCTGTCAGTGAAAGTCTACCTTTATAATACACAGTAGTTGAACCTGGTCTCAGTTTTTGCCAGTGTGGTTTTATTGGTTTCCTTTCTTATGTTGCACTTTGCTATTGCAAAACTATAACATATTGTAATGTTTGATTTGACATACAGAATTCATTTATATTATCTAATCCTAATCCCAGAGATAACCTGTGACCAATTCATCATGTGACATCATGCAACTCTTTCTGTGCAACAGAGTTGTGTTTTAGTTTGCATATATTTATTATTTTGATTTCTGCACAAGACAGGTTCCATATTGAATCCATAAGGAAACAGTATTTTCTGGACTGAAGGTGGCAGACAATACGAGTCATAAATTCACAATAACAACATGAAAAACAGTCGAGACGGATGCCGTGACTTAACAGTTTAATGTAAATCCAAGACAAAGTGTGATTACATTTCTACACATATACAATATGCATATGTGAGCTTACAAATTTCCTTTAATAACTCGATTCACCTGGAGACCGAAAAATGATCAAAAGTAACAGTGAATAACAAGCTATAACATAGTTCAACACGACGCAAGCCCCTTAACATCCTACAGTTAGTAAATAGAACCATTAAAATAACTATATTATTCTATAACCCCCATGTTTGTTAAAAATCCTCCATGATTTTACAATGCTATCATTAGTTGTTGAAGCCTAATAAAATTCACTCATTTTTTTTCTACAACGAAAATCAGTAAGAGAAGCACACAACATTTCGTAATGGTAACACAAGCGCTTAGTAGCAAGTACTCAATTTTTAGGAGTTAAATCATTCGTATTATTGTCATTATTATATTCATTTTAACATTCTATGAAGCCAGTAAAATATCCATTCTCATAGCGTACTTAATAATGTTAGCCTAAGGTACAGGGTACATATAATGCTACGTTAACAGATTGAAATAATGAGACACTTCACACTTCTTCAAATCCCCAATAATCAAAGCAAAATTATAATAATAATTATAAAAAAGGACAATAAACAAATAAGTATACCTGGAAATACTGCAGCACACAACAGCCTCGACAACAACTAACGTGATAAACACTACTGAAAAACCATACAGCAATCGACAAAATTAGGGTTGGGGGTCGGATGCCTTCTTAGGTCTCGAAACATTGTAGAAAAATATTTAGTTTTTTACATTTTGCGGTGAACGCTTGCGGCTGTGCACGTAGAAAATTGTTCACGTCTTTACGGTTTGCACAAACGGCTACAGTGCATCACGGCTACATGACAGGTTACTGTGGCAACTTGTGTGATAAAGGACATTTCTGTCAGGGTGGAACTGACAGCTTTACAACTTTCACAAATATTTCACTTGCATTCACTGCTGTTTGTTTTCTGTGTGTGAACAGTTCATTTGTACATTTGTAAACTCTGGTGAATCCAATGAATAATACAGATGCTTATGTCACCCCATAACACATTTTTCTGACATGGACTGCAGAGTAGAGCTGAATTGAATGAAGATCCATCTTGGGCATACGGATTGTTTTTGAACTTTTTTGGTTCTTATAACAACGCATGGAGAATGGCCATATTGTTATATTTGGCCTCATAGCACATTCATACAGATCAATGGTGTCTTTAAATCTCTCATGTTTCTGCCCTCAGCCAATACATTTGGAAACACGTGTGTATATGAAACACATAGAAACATATGCACAAAGGAGCTTCGCAACTTCTGAACGTGTTGGCAAAAACAATGATCCACTGTGATGACAGCAAGCTTTGAGTTAATTCATAATGTGCTTTAAAATGTTCTTGGGTTGCCTGTTTTTTTTAGGGACCATCATAAAATTCAGGTTTTTACTAGCACTGTTTTATTTATTTGGCAGGAATGTTTTTTCAATCCTGGATCCATTGCTCTCAGGAACATTGAAGGTTGGACATTTTGTGTGTTGTATGACTGTAGGCCAAACAAACCCAAACAAAAAAAGAAAAACAATAGAGCACACGTCCACGGTTCCATAAAGCTTTGTGTGCCGTTCATGGGGAAGAAGGCAGTATTTTGACATCAAAATAAAGAATCATGAATAAAATGGTTCTCATAGTGTGATAATTTGTATTTTTGTAATATGAGTGATTCTTTCTCAGACGTAGCATATTTTGGAAATTTAAAATTACCGTCTACTTCCATGTTTACAGCTCAGACTCAAACTAAAAAATGGCTAACGCAATACATCACAAACGTTATGACTTCGTTTTGTGTTTTATAAAACTGACATTTACATTTGTAGGATCGGGCTTTCTATCATTTAAACTATGGGTTACAACAAACTGAAATATTTAACGTGGAGGACAATTCAGATCATAGCACTGATTAAAATTAATGCTAGATCGAGTTGTTTTAGTGAGACTTATTGCATTTCAGTATAGTAACTGTTGTAACAAAATCCAGCGATATAAAGATGCAGAAACCAACAGCAATAATTTATCATATCATTTAGTCTCAAATTTTACATTCATTTAATAGTGGCCATTTTGTTAAAAGTTAATTAAACTAATTACTCAAATTCAGTTCACAGGCCACTACTGGGAGCACTAATGTATCTGTAATTCTTAAATATTTTGTACTGAAAACAGTAAAGCTTACAAACTGTTAAAGTTTAAAGCTGGATTGTAAAAATTCTGTGCCACTAACAACTTGAAACCGAATTGCAAAAACATTTTTTTGTGTTTCCAAACACACACCTTGTCTTTTATTGATCAGCCAAACAGATAGTCCCACCCCAAAATCACCCATTGATGGAGCCAACGCTGCTGTCAGGCTGTTCAACTCAATGGAGCAAAGCTGAAAGCGCCAACAGTGTTTATATTCCTTAAAAAGCTGACCTACAAATGGTTAATTCAAATTGTTTCCGGATATTAAAGTACTTTACCATTAAAAAAAAGACACAAAGCAAAATTGTTTTTGTCTCACGAACTTGGGTAAACTTGAGTCTTTTAGTCTTTTCCGACATTACTTCTCTGTCCACTTATCAGATCCAATTAACGATCAGAATATTTCCTATTTGCCTGTTCACAAGAGCAGCACCACGGAGAAAATGTACAAAGAGAAACTACAAAAAATGTGTTTTTTTTTTTGCTGTTTTGGTGCTATCTTAACTGCATTGTAAGATCTTTGAGAATTTTTGCGTATGCCATTTATATACAGGAGCTTTCTTCACACTGACCTGAACAAACCTCTCTTTTTGTTGTTCAAATGTCAGCGAAACGTTCCGTCCTCCATTACAGCTCCAGGGACAAAGTCTGTACATGTGTGACACGCTGAATTTCTTTGGTGGGAGGAACACAAAGTACTTAAATGCCAGCGGAGTCCCCATTTGGTCGTACTGGCCAGCTACTGTGACTGGAGACACGACTCCTACTGGAATGGAATGTTTTATGTGCCTTTAACAAGGAAGAAACCTTTTCTTAACTGTGTGCTTCAATTAGCAACCAACACGCTTAAACAAACCTACAAAACAACAAAGATATCTATTGGCATCCCATAATGGGCTACAACATAACACACAGCTTTGTAACTGAAACAGACAAGCGTCTGGTTCAAAATGAAGGTTTGGGTAGTATGTAACTGTAAGGTGATGGATCTTGGCCAAGCACATTAACAAAGTCATAATTTCTTCCTGACGAGGGTTCACATATGAATAATCATAAACATCAAGATTACATAACAACCGCCAGAAATCAAAAACACGATGCTCGACGAACAACGAAAAATGCAATGAATATGCACAAAAATTATTGCAACACTCTCTACATAAACACAATATATCTAGCAAAGTAAAACAATTAAAATAGAAACACCTCAACGTAAAAATAAAACTACTTCAAATGCGAGTTCTATGGCATGACAAGAGGGCAGAAGGGAATATATTTGATACTCCATAAACGTGCCCACAATCTGAAGACAAACCAACAAACTGACACTGTGTCCTAACCATCACAACGCAAAATGAACACAAATGATTCAAATTTGTCGGTCCGCAATGAAAATAAAAACTGCTGTGCGGCACGACAATCACAGCCAATCAGAACTCAAGTAGAGCAAGGCTGGACCAATGATATTTCACTCTGGGTGGGGTTACTTACTGTAACGCCACAGAAACAGACTCTAAGCGACCGGCAACATGTCCTGTCACTTAACACAGCTGTTCAGAAAGTCAGGTTTATATGGAAGAGATAGACTTGAACACAGATTGATTAGGACACAGTGTAAATGAAATAATTGGCTAACATATCAATGTTAAATTAAGCAGCAATAACACAAACATTGGCCCAGTTTCCCTACGCTCTCGTTATCTTACTGACGTGACGCCTGTGGCATAAGTGATTCCTACAGTAAGACAATAGTGAACGAAGCCAATTTTGATACAGTCCTAGAACTTGGATATAACCCTAGAACATTCCTAGAACTTTAACAATATGATTTTTAAAGTTCTTACAACCTAAATTTGTTAGCTGGGCTGGCGCTTGTTGTTGCAGACATCTTCAGCTCTTCTTTAGCCATTCGAGCCCACAGAGCAGACATCAGAATAAAAACCCCACTGATCTCCATAGAACCTAGAAAGGATGCATACACCAGAGTATGGTGTGCTGTCATGCAATGCCCTTCGGCTTTCTTTCAGCCTCTACCAACGTGCTCAAAACCAACATGCTGTTCTCAATATAATGTGGAATTTGCCTTCTCTTGCTCTTTAACGGTTACCATCAAAATCCACCACCATCTACCAGCACCTCAGTTGCTCCTACCACTAAGTAAGACCCTCTTTCTCAAACTCTCCCAGGTTTACTGTTTCTGAATCCATTTCTGTTCCAGGTTCTGATGGGCTGTTAGGTCCAGCTTCTCTCCCTGGAAGACCTCTCCAAGCCTAGAATGCTTTATCTGAACAGTGTAAGGAATCTAAATCCACGTTTTCTTTGCGAACAAATTGTGCGGCCCGATTTTAAATTGACTGATGCTTTCTCATCCAAAACACATATAATTCCCCTTTGATGACATTTACAGCTCAAAATCAGTGATGTTACATTGATTGCGAGGTGACTAAACATATAGCTACGGTATGTACAGTAAATATGCTATATATACTAATATCCACTATCCAGAACAAAAGTTACTTTATCTTTAAATGACGACTTTGGTTCATTACCCCAGGCAAGTATCTTTATCTAAACGTAGAACAACCTCATGCATGCTAAATAAGAAGCACACTGCAGGTGCCTTTTTTTGTGAATTCTGATATAGAGCATAAATAACATTTAGGGCTAACGCTTACACCTGGAACTTAATAACAAAACAGCTCGGATAAAGATGTCCAAACTAGGAGCCAATTCTCCGACTAGCATCAGGGTCTAGAGGGTTTCCAGCCAAGTAAACTGTCGTAATATATGTAAGGCACTACGAGGTAACAATGATAAACCTAAGACCGTGAAGGAACACATCGCACAGACGTGTGCGGCGCACGCGCACACATGCATGCGAACACACGACCGACTACCATGTTGAACATGCCTATGTTATTGAAACCACTTTGTGCAATCACATTAAAAGAGGAACACAAAGAATCTATTGGTATCAGAAAGGTTTTCGTTAAATAAACGGGTGCAGACTGCTACATTCTACAAAGAGGGGCCAGCTATGTTCTAGTGGATGACAAACCTATTTTCTTTTCTAAAGGTGAACACAAACAAATGAAAGTCTATAAATACACTAGAAAGTTCGTTTGTCTTGTTTTCGTATTTCCAAAAGTTTCCTCCAGGTGTGTTTGGGAGCGCGTGGAGGAGTATCCGCAATACCACCTACCACGTGAGATTTGGAAATGTTTAAGACAGTACAAGGCCATCGATAGATTTTTCTTTGAAGAGCAGCAGATTTCCGTATTTCACCTTATCCAAAAATTCTCTCAGGAATTCAAACATCCACATCGTGACGTCGGCTCAACAGTCAGTGAATGATTTCAAGAAAACGAAAAGCAAACAAAACCTGGGTAAAACAAACCTCTGTCTCTCCCAAACGGCTCGCCGATGAGACCTTGTTGCAAAAGAAATTAAGAAAGCAGAAACTTTTTCAACTTCTGTTTTGAAAGAAACAAATCCCATCTTTCTCCCTCTCTCTCTCTTAAAAAATAAAAGAAGTGTTAACTGGCCCTTTTGAGAAGGCAAAACAAAACATCTAAAAAAAGCTCCTTAGTACCCTTCTGTTTCCTCCGAGAGTTCACTTGCTCTATCCATCAGAATCTTTATTGTCTTCAAGTTTAAGCATGAAGGTACGAGGGGGGCGGGGTTAAGGGTTGATAGGCTGTAGCATGTCTCTCTGTCTCTGGAAGGGTGGGGGAAGAAATGGCAAGCAGCGATTGGCTGGGCTCCAGTGTTTCAGCTTTAGAGGTAAGGGTACTGGTTCATCTTAGTGGGGCTCAGCGGATATCCAGTGTAGACAGTGGAGGCAGGTGAGGCGCTGATGTAGGTCTGGTGCGCGAACTGGGCCTGATACTGGCCGTGGTGCAGGGTGGGCGAGGGCAGCACACGGTGACCCATGCTAACAGGCACCTGGTGGACAATACCCGGCGGGTAACTGGCGTGCTGGACCGCGTGACGGGCCGAACCCTGCGAGGCGACCAGGTGGGCCACTGTGCCGGTGGACCCCAGAGCCGTGGGAGCAGTGTAGGTGTAGAGGTGAGGTTGCCCCGGAAGATGGGGCGGGGCTAGATGGGGGTGGACATTAGCTGTGTGGCTGGGGCTGTTGTGGAAAGAGTACTGAGCTTGGGTGGCCATAGTAGGGGTGATGTAAGCTTGTTGCCGTCGGTGACCTCCGTTTCGCTCCACTGCCATGTGCTGCTGAGCCTAAATGAGACAACGTTAATATTTTAATGATGTACTTTTGTAAAGAAGTACAACAGAAACATGTCACAAAACACTCTCATCAAATACCTGGCTGAGATTGAGAGGCTGCTGCTGAAAGGGGTGTGGCCCAGAGCGCTGCTGCCGATATGACCCACCCCCAGCCACGCCCCCAGATGAGTGGTTGTTGCCAGACAAACCTCCATTGGATGTCTTGAACTTGTAGGCGGAGTTCTGGTGGCTAGCAGTGTCTGTAGGGATAATTAAAATATGACAGTTTATCACGCTTACCACTTTTTTGACCAATGATTTTCCATCATTTCTCTATGACCTTCTTGATTACTGGACATCAATTTAAAAAAAATAATAAAAAAATAAAATTAAAAAATGACGGGTGGATTTTAATACGTGTGACAGATAATTAACTTTTGAATAAACTTATTCGTACTTATTAGTACTTCTTAGTGTACAAATATCTCAAATAAAACCCTCAACACACAGATCGATGTTGATGTAATACTTGAGGCCAAGTTTCAGCTCATATCTGACACAACATTTCAGAACAGAGAAAAACTAGAATAATTTATATTCATGGAATTCTCAAAAATATTTCCAGGTTTTCCATGACCGTAAAAAATACAAATAACATCTCAATAGAGATTTTGAAGTGATTTGCTTAAGTTTACGATGCAATACAGCGTTTCTCGCTTAAGGTACCATAAAATATTCGCTTGACAAATTCTAACAGATCCGAGTTGTTTGAATTATCTCTCTAACTTGATTTAATAGCTCTGGCGATAGCACAGGCTATTATCAGCTATAAAAGTCTACACTGTATAGCAGAGGCTGTCAGGGAATTCAGCATTGTGCTGTCACATTAAATTGGCACAGGATTCAGGCCCTGTCAGATATCTCTCTTCCTCTGTCATCTTATCAGCCCGGCCCGCGTCTCACCAGGCACGAGTCTCTCACACTCTCCCAGGTTATCACTGGTCTGGCTCTTCAGAGGGGGGATAATGATGGTACGTGGGTTTCCATTACTGTAGTTATCCAGGACTGCGACTTTTGAGTCATAGCCATTGGCGTTGGGGCCACTGGGACGAGCCTCCACAGCGTAAGGGCTGGTATTACTGGAGTAAGAGTCTGGAGAATCATGGACTGTCACACAGCTAATGACGTTTTTCCTCTGTTTGGATGACGTGCTGTTGAGAAGATCAAACAGAAGAGTCATTACTATAAATCTTAGGAGAACTATATTATAGATTTTGGCATTTCTGGTGCAAAATGCTGAAGATCTTTAGGGCTTTTACCCACTGCGTTTAACCCTGGGTTATCATCGTTCTATCATCGCCTTTAATCCTGGGTAAAGGAACGTTTCACACTTACAATTTAGAAGTGGGGTTAGTCTAGTATACAGTCAAAAACGCTGTTGTTTTGTAAACAGTCATTTTAGTGTGTGAGGGAGAAGGAAAAAATAAAGTCAAATAGTGAAGAAAAATGCCCGAATAGGAGTAAAAAAAAAAAAGCACATCGAAGGTGTAAAACAACCAAGAAGGACCTGTTTTCTCAGTCACACCGAAGCGCGAGACGAGAATTTATTTAAAGCGGCCGTTCATTTCTTTTAGGAGAAGCATTTATTTAAAGCCTCTTTGTTTTCTTTAATGATCAGTTCTACTATAATATTTACTTTGGAAAAATCTCCAAATCCCGAAACTCCCAGGTTCATTTTTAAGGCATTATCTTGTAATTTTCCTGAGCTGAAAAGGCTTTTTCAAGTCAACATGAAATCAGAATGGACCCAATTTACCTTCTTAATAACTGTTCCTGGTTTCAGTGTATTGCGTATGATTCATCAGTTATTCCAAAGGAAACAAATGTCGGTTTTCATAATTCTGCTTTTATCATAAAGTATTTTATGAAATGCTCTGAAGTGACCTTTTTAACATAATCAAGGCTGCACACAAAAATATTAACCAGCAATATCACAGTCTAGAATAAACACAATCCAAACAAATCCTGATGGATAAAACAAAGAGATCTGCTCTAGAATATTTCCTACAGAACATTCTTTCATTTCAAAATGGGCCTTTGTTTAAATGAGGCACAGGACAAAACTTTTAATGGGTAAAGACTATGAGCGGGTTACACAAAAGAGGCCCCTTTTGTCATAAAACCCAGGAGAGTATTCTCAGTTGTCCCCTGAGAACAGCTCTGTTTTGAAGTGTGCTTTAAAGTCTCTATGAAACCGAAGTTATGGTCTTTTCTTTAGAGTAAAATGGCTTCCAGAATTAAAAAAAAAATGTAGGGCGGGACTTGATTTCGTCCTTTGGAAATCGATTGGATCGTTGGAAGTTGAAAGAGGGATTGAAACTGCTTGACCATTGGACAATCAATATAGTCCCGCCATTGAGGACAGACATACATCATCAAAAGACGGAATGTTGTTTCTTGGGAGAGGAGAGGAATATTTTTAAATAAAGATTAAGGCACGTGAGTTTTATAAAAAATAATCACGTGCGGATTAATCATTAATAAACACTGCAATTTTTCATAAGAAAAGTATATTTTGATTTCATGGTGACCTTAAGGAGGTACAGTTATCATTCTGCTAACCTGGTGTTAGTGGGATGTTTGTGGTCATCATCTTCATCCGTGTCACTGCTGATGGTGATGATGCTAACGGCCGGGCTGGGTGTGTCCGGGATGATGATGGTCTGACGCAGAGGGTTGTGCTGAGCGTGGTGGTCTCGCGTGGTGCTACATGCCTGCTCTCCACCCCACCCACCTCCCCCGCCCCCGCAAGTCTGTGATGAGGGGCAGGTAGAAGACGGGCCGTTCTGAACCACGGCGCACCGTGGGGGGGTGTTCTCCTTCACTCGCTTGGAGCGCTGAGGAGATGTGACCACCTGGGTGGACGTCACGTCATACGACACATTCCTAAGGTAGAGGGCGGCATATCAGTGACATCTCAGAGGTTTCACTATGATATTACCATGTTTTGTATGTTACAGTATGGTAATACTCTGGTGTCTGATGTACTATAGTAATACCATGGACGTTTTTTGGACATATCTTAGAGTAATAAAATAATAAAATGGAGTAATAATAATTACTCCACTTAGAGTAATAATAATAAATAAAATGGTTTATGAGTAACTCAGCTGACCTGTTGTTCATCTGATGCTGCTTGTTCTTCTTGGAGGAGGAGCTATTGTTTGATGGCTGTCTCATGACATGAGCCACACCCACATTGAGAGGTTGCTGGGAGGGCAGGGCGACGTGACCCGCCAGTAAGGCTGGCTGTTGCATGATGGGATTGTAATGGCTGCCATGGGGATGAGAATTCCTAAAGCACAGCAAGAAACATTAAAAATAGTATTTCAATACAATGGCAATCAATAATCAATAATTGATTCTTAATCAATCTTTTTGTTTTTTCAGTGAAAATATTTAAACATGTTTAAAAAAAGATCATTAAAGAATGTTAAACAGAACAGGACAAAAAGCTTGGGAAAAAGTCTTAATATTTTATGTTTTATTATTATGCAAGTGCACCTATTTTAAGGATGTTTGTATTTTACTGGAAAACATACAAAAACAAAGATACTACACAGACAAAATGCAGATGAAATAAGATTTCTGTAGTGTAGAAAATACTGTTGAGTAATAAACGTCTATAAATAAAACATATTTTACTCCTTAATAACAGGTAATATTTACCAACCATAAAACAGTTGATGAAAAATATGCATATACAGGTGTCAGTACTATTCAATTTAACTGCTACATTGGATCTCCATCTAAATGAAGAATAATCTCTGTAACATTTGGCCAGAGGGGGCAGCAGTGACTGCAGCAAACAGGGCCCAGTGCTTAGCAATGAGGAAATCCATTACTCTGCAGTGAAAGTGCGACAGTTTTCCAGCTCAGGAGAACTATCAGACCCTCAGGGCTGAGCTTTAGGCACTGAAGTGAGGATCTGCAGATATCAGCATCCATTCATCTGTTAATACACTCAACCAATGCAGGTCGGTACGACCCGACTCCATTAACCTGCCCTGGTGCGAGAGACGCTACAGCACTCAGTGTTCTGAGACAAGAAATCATCTAATACAAGAATTCAGCATGAATTCCAAATGAATTCAGACTGTATTTAAGTATGACTTTAAACATCCTTTTACTTCACTCTAAATGAATAATTTAAAGGAAAGTTTGCTGTGTAGGTGCATTAGCAACCTAGATAATTCAATCTCCTTAGTCTATAACTTAGTCGATTATGGCAATGAAAGATGAAGGTGGCATGAAATACATTCAAACAAATCTTCAAAAAAATCTTTTGGCTTCCCCATGACCTGGATGTTAGCACAAAAGCATATGTAAGCGATCCTTTTGACATTTGTGAAAATAAACTTGATTGTGATAATTGTTGCTCATTGAAGCTGAGGTATGTAATTTCTGTGCCTCTAGCATTATCAAATAGCTTGTCCTAAACTCCGTCTGCCAAATGAATAAATGTAAATGTTAAGCTTCAAAAGCATAAGATCCTGCCCTCCTTTCAGAGTGCTCTCCAAAGCCTAGCGCTTTTTTTCATCTAGCGTAACAAAAAAATGTTTCTGGAAAAAAATCACCTACCCTGCTTTTAAGATGGAATAGGACAAAGTATTTTCACATCTAAAATATTACACACTTGAGCTTTAGTTTAATCACCTCCTGACCCAGGAGGAAATGGGATGCCCTTATGGAGCAAGTTCTTTATCAGTGAGGGTTTGTTGATGTCTCACCTCCAGTTAGCCAGAGGCTGCGAGCTGGTCATGGAGTCGGGGATGACGGTGGCGTGTTGCACGGAGGTGTGTGTGAGCTGCTGCCACGCCGGAGGGAGGAGGATCTGCTGGGTACCAGATGGCCAGGCCTGCTGCAGGGTCAGGATGGATGGAAGAGAGGGTTAACATCTACAAGGTCGGCTGCTGGTCAAGCAGAGGTTCAGAGATCTGGAAACTAACAACGCTGCCAAAAATAATTGTCGTGTTTACCAATAAAAATATAGAAACATCCTAAAATCATTTTACTTGAGCAGCAAAATTATTCAGGATAATAAAGGGATAGCTGACCCTTTTTCCTTGCGTTAGCAAATAATTTGTTCTTGGTTTAGGAATAAATCTAACAAAAATGTTTTGGTTTACGCTTAAAACAAGAAAAACAATTTGGTACTGGGGTAAGAAGGAATTCATTCGAATTCCAAACGTAATTCAAGATAGATTATATGGATATTTAAAATATTTTTTTACTGGAAAACAAGATGATAAATAAAATATTAATTGAGAGACTTGGATAGAGTTGGATACTGCAGTAGGAACGTCTGCTAGCAATCAGCAGCACAGAAACACATTTCATCGCGGTCCACGTGAATGCTGTAACTCAGCACATCTTCAGGGTTACACAGCACAGATAAACAGGCCAGAGTTCTGCACCCACGTTTTTAGAGAGGAGAAAAAGGATACAGCTATTTAGAGACATGACCGCTAGTAAGTGCTAAACTGTGCCAAACAACCACCAAAGGGGTCATTTAGTTATTTAAGACACTACTGTCAGCATTACAGGCCCAGATACAAGAAACGTCATTTCATGAAATCAGAAAACTGCACAGCAGACACACAATGTCAACAAGAAATGTGTAACTCAATTTTGTCCTCAAAACTATTTATTGTATTTAATTGAATGTTATAACACTATTGGAAACCCAGCTTAGAACAACAAAACACTTTCGCTCCTTCTGTTGGAACGTCATTTATTTCTCTCCCTTCCGTATCTAGATGAGGAGCCGAGATGGGGCCCTGGACACCGTGTTCGGTCCTGGCTCCTGTGCGTAAAGAAGATAAGACCCTGCCTTAATAAAGAGATGTGGCATCTAGCAGGCAGTGTGCTGATGTGTTAGACATTTTCCAAATCAGCTCTGACTTTAATTAAATTCAGGGGCCCCATTCAGCGGCTTTGAGAGGAGCTGCTTTGTATGGCGAGAGAGGAGTGCAGGGAGTGCCAAGCATAATTTGCCCTCAGTCGTAAGCTTGAGATAGACTGTCTGCAGCCTTAATAGTTTAATGCAGCTTTATTGATTAGCAGTTTAATGTACAACTAATGAATTGTTTCTTTAATATCCTTTGCACTATTTACTGGCTCATCGGTATGAACCGCAGCGCTGGCTCAAAGGGTGGAGGGAGAAAAGAGTGAGAAAAATACTTTTACCGCGTTTGCGTTTCCCTCTATAAAAGGAGTCTAAATAGTTTTAGACTCTAAAATCTAATTGGACGAGCTGTGCTCAATGCTGTTGTAAAGAGTCTTAACCAGAGTAAAATCACTTTAACACGCAGCCTCTTATGGCTTATTGTTTTAGGTAGCATTGTAATAAAACCAAATTGCGACATTTTTATGGAATTCCAAATTGTCTGGGTTACTTAGGGTCAACTTTATCTGCAGCATGCATGAAATGGCGTTTTTGTCTGAAGCAAACATTATAATTTTCAAGTTCAAGCTATTCTCAAATTATAATGTGCCTTTCTTAAGAAATTATATTTAATTAAGAGACAGAAAAGATACACAAACGATTCATGAACCGTTTTCTTGACTGTGTATGCAGCACACAGACCCAAAAGAAAAGGCTATCGTACAAAGCTTAAAAGTGCATACTTTGAGAACTTCCTCTAGGCTCGTGTTTAAATACCTCTACATACTTTGTCTAGCCATCATACCAATGACATGAATACTTCCATCAGAACTATGTCCCCAAAGCCTTTTGCCTACATTCCTGTCACTTTTCCTCCTCCGTTCTCACTCTGGGTTGGGTTGTGTAATCGTCTGCCCTGGAATGGTAACCCAGATAAGAGTTTTCCATGCAAGGCCATCTTCACAACTACCCCCCTAACAGCTTTTCTGCCCTTGCGGGGTGAAAGCCTTTTGTCACCCCGAGGCCTCTGAAAGCGCACCGCTCCCTCGCCAATTGTTTTCGCATTTTCTGCATTCCTGTTCAAGATAAAGGCAGAGGTCTTCTAGAGACCCACTCCACTGGCACCAGAAGTGATGTGGTGTAGCTGATAGAGCTAAGGGAGGGGGGGCTGAGGCCCTGGAGCAGTGAGGAGTCCATGGAGAAAAGAGGAACAAATACCTCCATATTCATGCTGGAAAACTGCCTTTCTCCGATAATCACAGCTGGAATTTATGCATGACTTTTCCTTTATGTGGGAAACAATAAAGTCGCATTAGTAGTAAGCAAAAGTAGGGGTCAGTGATAAGGATGGTCCTGTGTCCCCGGGGCCAGAGTGAGAGACGAAACGGTCACTCGTTCAATCAGGGCAGTGCAGCTTCATGCGATCTGTTTTTGTGCCTTGCAACTGATTATCTGTAGTGTATTAAACATTGTTATTGTGAATTCTACTGATATAAAAATGTCAGGGTGACATCATCCAGCTGGCTAATGAAAATGAGGAAGAAGGCTTTGTAATAAAACAGGCTGAAAATGATAAATTATATTTTTCTGACACATATAAAACATTAAGAATCTCTCTCTCTCTCTCTCTCTCTCTCTCTATATATATATATATATATATATATATATACATATCTTATATATCTAGTATTTCAATATTCATCATATCTAATATTATCTTATATAATATTAAAAATAGATATTAAATCTCTCTCTCGTCTCAGACTCTTGGCTCAGCTCCGTTCAGCAATATTGAAAATAATGTAGTGGATAAATTACACTAAGCTAAACAGCCATGCTGTCTGTTAGAAGCTGTCTGGGTGCTGCCTTACGGCTCCAGAGGCCAGACAAATCCCTGAACATCCAAAGACCTCATTTAAAACCAAACTCCATCATTCTCATCAGAGCGTGACTCTCCAAACTCCAGGAGAGGAACGCGCTTGTCTGGTCGTTAGCGGAGGCAGGAAAACAAACTATCAGCTGGCAAAAACCTTCAACAGGGGAAAGGCAGGTCAGTCTAGTTTCTCTTACAGAGCACCTTTAGATAAATCCAACCATACTTCCATTAATCAGCTGGGCACAAAATGAGACTGTCTTCTCAACTTCGTTGAAGGGGAAGGAAATTATACTTTTATCATTAAAACAAAGTAGGTCATGCTAATTGCTCTTGGTTGGAGCCAAATTCGGATGTAACTGTGAATTTGGGAAGGTCTGAGGGGTGTAATTAGCTTTGGAAATCGGTCTTTTATTGCTATGGCGATGGGAGCGAGTCTGGATGTACCTGAGTCAGAAGGCCTGGCTGGATCTGCAGAGGTTGAGCACCAGGGGCCTGGGTTACTATGGGAACTGCATTCTCCATCCGCACCGAGTAGCCAGTGTGTTTAGAGGGTGATGCTTGCAAACCTGGAAAAAACATAAAGGATACACCATTAGATGGCAAGATTCTCAGAACGTTGGTTAACATTCTCTAAAGGTTCTCTCAAGTTATTAAAAAATGTTTAAAAAGTTAAAGTTATTAAAAAATGTTCTTGCAGTGACAGTAGTAGAACTTTTTTAATGGTATATCAAAAAATGTTATTCTTATTCAAGTTGTCAGTAAAATGTGTTAAAAACATTACAGAATCAATAAATATGAATGATGTTATTGTAACCAAGCAGTAATGCTAATACAATAAAAAAAATGGAAATTTTGAACATTCCTAGAACATTCAAAATAACATTAACGTTTTGTTACTTAACAGAAAAATATTAGGGAAATGTTCTTACAAAGCTACATCAGGAATAGTCAATTAAATCTGTTGGTACTTACCTTGGAAGCCAGGTGGGCAGACGATGAGGGCCTGCTGGAAGGGATCCGGTCGGGCGGCGCAGAGTTGGGGCCCACCGGATTGGAGAGGCATGGTCCTGGGGGCCACAGCAGCCATAGGGGCCGCAGAAGGCTGGTAGAGTGCAGATTGGTAATTTAGTATGGAGACATCAGGATTTGCTAGGGAAAGGGTGGCACTGGTGGAAGAGGGAGCCAGGTGGGTGGCCTAAAGGGATTGATGGGTTCAACAAACAAACAAACATAGACAAACAAACAAAAGCATGAGGAAGTGGGTGTGGTTTAGGGGACTGGGTGGAGCCACAATGAGGTATGTGGGGCAACATTTTTTAAATCATAGAAGATGATGAAAACAAACTGCTTAAAAATGTTTCCTGATATGCAAGATGGATGTGCAAGTAAAGGATGAAGCACAGTCAGGCGATCACTATTGTAAAATAAAGCCTGACAGCGTGATCAGTCTCAAATCACACTGAAGGTGTTTATTTTGCCATAATGAATAGCTGTCCGTACATTATACCTCTCACTACACGACTGTTTACCGAATAAATAAACATATGCACATAAAACATAGATCTGAGTTTGTAAAGAGACCATAAAGAAACAGAACACAAGCCCAGCTATGTTAAAAAAAACTAAATTTCCCAGATAACGACTACATTTTCCTTATTTAATTGCTGAACATCACAACTGACCAATCAGAACCAAGTATTCCAGACAGCCGTGTAAAAACCTTTACAGTCAAAGAGTGAGCACAGGAAATGTATTTCAACTTTCAATCAACTTCTTAGAGCAAATACCACAACACAGTTCTGCAGCTTCGACACAAATGCTCTGTCGGCTGCACGCACACAGCATCTGCGTTCAGGCGTGTTCTATAAAATGACTTATCGAATGTGCACGCCAGGAGAGAGAAAGGGCGTCAATCAATGCTCGTGTGTTACAGTCTCCATCAACGCTAGGACCCTTCAACTCATTGAATTTGCTCAGTCTCATTAGCACCACATAATGATCCCTCTTCGCGCTAAGCTATGATTAAATATACACACAGATCTAACCGGTGAGCGGAGAGACAATCTGTTCTTCAAAGCTCCTGCACTAGATTTCCCCCTCCAGTGCTTTTTAATCCGGTCTGACTGCAGCACATTTCGTTTATTCGTCTATCAGTGTGGAATTTGCGCCGTCTTTGCCCTTTGAAGAGCGAGGGAAGTCCCGCAGCACGATCTAGAACAGCGTTCCGTGATAGCATCGGAAGCTTCCTTTCATCACACTCACTTTCTTTCTATAATGAAAATACAAGCAACATATACAGCTAGAAGTAAGAACATAAAGGCGGTCACATCGCCAGACAGAGGAAACTGGAGTCACTCTGAACTGTCCAGACTCACACATGTGATTCGAGCCATGGCTTATTGGTCAATTCATATACTGTTTTATTGATAGGTTGAGCTGCGGTGGTCGTATGGGAAATGTGGGTTTGATTCTGGCCTCTAATGTCACAGTCCTTCTCCTACCAAATGATTACCTGTTACATCTCTATAAATAAAGAGGGACAACAGATAAATAGTAAAAAGGTACATGGAAAGCCTACATCAAAATCTGTTTTCTCAAGATAGAAAAATTAATCTAGCAAAATTAATTTGCAATATGCGTAAACGCTGTCTATTTGGAGCACCCCTCCAACCCGAACCCAAACCAGCGGGTGCAAATCTTGCGAGAGTCTCGCAGAACGAGGTTTACCACACCTGTCTGAATGAGTGCTTTTACATGTTGGAAGCCTGTCATTTCTGGTTTCAGGATGCAGGTGAAACTGAACAATACAAGTGAAGGAAAACAAAGAGATGTTTCTGTGTGTTTGAAAAACTCATCTCTTGAAAACTTGTTAGTTTAGTGGAGGGATCGCGTTATATACTTTCATCTGGTTCCAGAGCGATACCGTTTCATCTCATGCCACTGCTAGTAATTATAGACTTTTCATTAAGGTTTGTATGGAGAGATTTCAGTACAGGCCTTTTCATTTTTCATTTTCCCCGTTTAGCAGGGCCGACGAGCGCCGGGGGAGAAAGTTAATCAATACGGCAGCATGGCATTCATCACGCAAAATAAACACTTCAGCCTCACAGCTGGCTAATGCTACGTGAGGTTCCCTCTGCCTCGCACACACACGCTCAATGCGAGCCTATGCCTGTACCACACAATACACAACGCTCAAACAATAGTGCTAGAAAGAGCTCTGTTCTGTAACTTCACAGCCATGTGACTTTTTGACTTTAGACACTATTTATTGGAAGAGGGGGAAGTTACAGTCTGAGCGGATCTGAGGAACTCAGAACGAAGGCATTATGGGATTCATGCCTGGCTCTGTGTCAGCAGTTTAGACAAACGCTCCCCGGTGAAGCTAAACTGCACGGAGGCGAAACAGAAGGCAACAAAAGAAGGGAGAAAACAAAGTGGTGCAATCCTTAAGGCTGCATCGCAGTAAATGCAAGCCAAGCAGGAAGTAGAAGCTGTCATGTTGTTAATCAGCACATTGCAATGGAGGCCTGCGAGGCTGAAAACACGCTCACACCCGCGCATGGCCCAAATGGCCCACAGTGAGAGTGGTGTTTTCAACCACTGGAGGAAGTTATCGGATACTGCCTTGGTTTATGGGGCTACGCTACACTCGTTTCATTGGATCCTCCCATTGCAAGTGAGTCTGTGCATGTAATGCGATTTATTATTTGCAGCTTTAAGGGAAATTAAACTGAAGTGGAGAAAAGGGAAATGTTCTGTTTTTGCTGATTATAATTATCAATTTCAAATACCGGCGAAAACGATCTAGCGCTACTTCTGAGATAACAAAAAGCCCCCGATGTCAGCTACATTTAACAAACAAAATAAAAAATGAAAACTGATTTATAATAATCAGTATTTAATCAGTATTTGTATCATATTTTCCAATGAATAGTTTGAAAACTAAACTTTGATTCATGCTTAAAACCAGAAAAACACTTGCCAATGCTGTAAGAAAAACTTCACTTTAATCAAGATTAAATTCTTGATTGTATTCTCTGAAAACAATGATTTTGCATCTAAAAATAAAAATACTGATAAAAATACTGATTAAAAAATATTTTCAATCAGAGAAATGCCATAAGATGATTTTTAAGGATTAGGGATATAATTAAAGCCATTGTAATTATAACAAGTTTCATTAGAACTCATTCATCAGCAAAATCCCCATCTAGTGTGTGTAGATCTGTGTGTGTGTGTGTGTGTGTGTGTGTGTGAGAATACTGACCTGACTGTGCACAGTGTTTAGCTGGTTGTTGAAGGTCATGGTGAGGTTGGTGGAGGTGCTGGGGGCTACATGTGTAATAAAGGGGGTCTTGCTCTGATTGACAGTGTCATACATGTTTATCCGACGCTTGCAAATCTCCATGTTCTGGAAGCAGGATTTGACGCTGCAGGAACAGAGGAGGACAAGGTCAATGATCCATGTTGTGAAACTATACAACACTCTCCATAAGCAGATCTGCTGTAGTGGGTATATATAGCTCACTGTGTGCTGTGTGGGAAGTCCAGCAAATGTGTCATTGTGACGAAGGGGTGGTTGAGCGTCTCTATAGGAGTGATTCTTTTGTCTGCATCGATGGTCAGCATCTTGGTCAGCAGGTCGATAAACTCTCTCCTGTCTGCTTTCTCTGCCAGCATATCACTGCCCTCCAGATCTGTGGTCATATTCACCTGCACACATGCAGCAAGAAATAAGAGAGAAAACAGAGGTGAGAAAGAAGGGAGACAGATTGACAAACATGCAGAGATCAACAATACTGTAGTTATCTTTGAAGAGAGATCACTAGCTCTTGCTTTCTAGCTTTCAGTTTAGCTGACATCTCACCAAGACAGCACAGAACCTGTGCCTGCACACTTTTGAGCCTGTGAGTACACACCTTAGAACCTGTGCCTGCTTGATTTTGTTTAGGTAATATTTTAAATAATTTGATGCTTTCAGCTATTAATAAAGCTCTGTTTTAAACATTTGTATTCATGTTTAAATCCATACAGTGGCCAAAATCAGCACAGAAAATGCTAAGCAAATCTGCTGATTCCATCTAAGCCTGTACATGGGCAAAAAAGTTAAAAAAAATGTGGGATTAGACACATTAGATGCATTTGTACACATCGGCAACATTTGTAAACTCTGTAAAATATGTGTTGGACTGTGCTAATCCTTAAATTTGAGAAGCAGAGATAATTGTGACCAGGTTAATCCCTAAGAACCGAACGTGCTGAGTGTATCGCAAGCCTGGGTGCTTGAGTGATGAAATCTGTCAACTGTATTTTTTGCATTAACTTTTGCATCCATCTCATGGATTTGTAATTATTACACACAAACATTTGTGTGCAAAGAACGCCTGTGTCCCGCAGTGCTTGACATGCACAGCTCCTTAATACACACAGGTCTGTCAGTCAAAAAGTCTCATTTTTTCTCTGAAAACAGTAATAACCTTCCAAATCTCTTATATTTGCTTTTAAATTTACAGCTATTCTCTGTGCTGCTTAGACTTTTTTATCCTGAGATGCAAAGAAAGGCAGAACTTTCTCTGTCTGAGGATGACAAAATGAAATATCTAAAAAGAAATAACATGCAATTCATTTTCATCATAAAAATGTTAAAAAGTCAAGCTTTTAATTAAGCACGGCACAGAATCAACTGAACGCATTGTTGGTTTATCATCTCATCATGGTTAAACAAATTCTGCTGATGTTTTGTACAAACAACAACTGCAGCAGAGTAAAAATCTTCCTGAGCGCAGGAATGACACTGGGTGTTTTACTGCGGGGGGAGTTTGGTCTGAAGTGTATAGCGCTCCAGCAGTGTTGTTCTTTTTGGAATCCCTCTCAGAAATGGCTAACACATTTTGTACGCCGCCTCGCTGTTTATCTGTGGCCTAACGTCCCCAATCTATCAGACAGACAGCCGGTCAGCAGCACAAATCTGTGTGTTCTTTCTATGCAAGCTTTATCATGCACCGGGCTGGCAGAAAACAGAGAGAAACAGGGAGTAGATAAAGAAATAATCTTAAACACAAGGACAGATGTAATCGGGCTGTGGTCTGTTAGACCCGAGTGGGGACAGAATACAGGCTGATTTGGGAGACATGCGTGAAAAGATTGACTGTGCGGCCACTGCACGCAAATCTTGCAACATCTGTGCATGCACATTTAATAAACTGTCATTGGAAGATGTTGAAATGGAGAGCAGGCATTGTCCTCCACTTATATATATATATACATATATATATGCTTAAATCAGATGAATTCACAAGTGGCAGATCTCTAAATGTTTAAAAACAGGTGGACGTCATGCGACAGCTGTGCAGATGTTTCATATACAAACTGGCAGTGCTGGCAACAGGAGAATTATATAACATAACATAATACATGTAGTATCTGAAAATAACCTTTCTTTTTAAATAAACTGTAAAGGTGTAAGTAAATTAATCTTATCACAATCACATAAACCCAACTGTCTGTCTATAAAATGCTGGTGGTGGTAGGGATATGACATATTTAACAGTTGTATTATTCCAATATAACACCAAAGCACCAAAGGCCAAAATGAAGCGCTCATGTGAAGTATGCTCCTGGCTTTAGATCATAACACCAGAGGACCTGACCTGAAAATAAAGCTTTGATCTAGTCTTTGTAAAACAGGGGGGTTCTAAAGCACATAACTGCAGATACTGTGTAGATTAAGCGTATTCCAACATAAGCATATTAACATGAACTTCTCTGAACTGGCTGTAAATTAGATCAGCTATTTTGATGTGATATAGTGTGATGGAGTCAGTTCTTCTGGGAAATGCACATGGAGTTTTCATCAGTGTTGGCAACAGCGTGACCCGGCCGGATCAGACATCAAGTTGACTGGCCGGTGATGGGTGTGTCGATTTAAATAACTCACAGCATGCAAAAGGTTATAAGTAATTTGTCTTATCACTGAATAGCACTCAGGGGACTAAAGTTCCTATGCAACATTACTTCACCATTGTGCTTTTGAATCATGTCCTTAGTTACATAACACTACCGTCTTCTGTTGCTGAACAGAGGTATTACTGGAAGCACTCCAGACAGAATCAGACAAAACATTTTGAGGGTGAGGGTGAAAGGAAGGTTATTATTGTAGCTGGAAGCTACCCAGTCAAAAGTGAACGTTCTCAGATGTTCTCTAAACATTCTCTCAAAGCTATCAAAAAATGTTCTTGCAGTAACACTAGTAGAACTTTTTTAATGTTTTATATCAAAAATGTTATTTTTAAGAAGCTAGTGGAACATTCTGAAAACACTACAGAATTAAGAAATGTCTGCATAATGTTCTTCAAGCATAACATTAATAAAACTGGATGTTTTGAATGTTCCTAGATACTCAAAATAACATTTTTAATGTTTTTTGTTACATAATGGAAATGTTCTTAAAATTCATAGTACAAAGCCTATAATTGCTAGCTAAGTAGATTTCAGCCTCTGGTGAGGCTGGAGACAGGTTGTGTACTCTGAACAAAAGGTACAAACTCCTACCTGTGCCATATCATCCAAGCAGTTGAAGATGTACTTGCGAGCCTCTTTAGATTTGATTCCTGTCTCTGCCTCGTGGTCCTCAGGAGTCTGCAGGTACAAAAAGAAAGTTTAGCCCAGATCTACCAAGACCTCTACTTGTCATCAATGCTGTATGATGCAGCAGCATTTATAAAACCAAACAAACACAAGCATATTTTATAGGCCAACGAAACTGGTCACTTACGACGCAACTTCTGCATTGAGATCTATCAAATTCACCAAACCAAAAATTCAAATCAAATTCACCCAAATGTCTTGTCTGACTTTTTCTCATAAGAAAACAATGGTAATCTCTCATGTTTCTAGAGTTTCTCAAGATATCTTAATGTCTCAAACTGTGTTCAGATTTTCCAAGATACTAAAGTCTGACATCAAAAGTCAGAGATTTATGAACAGACTCATCTACTTTAAATTTTTTTCCTAGACGTATTATTTGGGCTGTGGTATGTGTAATAATTTTACACTGTTGCTGTATATTCTTAATTCATGTTAACTGTTCCCTCATTGGTTTCTATTTTTACTATTTTTACTATTATTTTTAGGAGGAAGATCTGACACGAAGTTAACACTTAAATGAAATACAACTGAGAATTACTGTTGTGAAATAAAATGTTCCTCTGGGAAGAACCGTTCCTGACATGAAGAAGAGTGTTTCTGTGCTTCAAGACATGCCAAAACAGTGCAAGGGTGTATCGATTATGCAAGAAGAACGTTTTAAACTCTGGATCCAGATCGCAAATATGGAGATTTATAAATGAACTCCGTGGTGGTACTGAGGTGGACTTCAGTAGAAGTTCAGAAATACAAAGTTCTTTATTTACAGTTCAACATGCACTTTCAAACTTCATCAGGAGTTAATCTAGAGAGAAAACTCTTTATTGACTATGGACAAGCAGCAAAGATGAGGGAATGTGGAAAGAGATAAAGCACAGGGGGACGGAGAGAAGGATGGAAACATTACAGAGAGAATGTGAGAAACGCTAAGCAGGATTTATCCCACGTCACTGTGGTTGCCAAGTCCTCTCACACAAAATCCATTTTCCTCACATTAGCCTACTGGTTTGTTTACAGGCCGAAGTGGAGGAGTCCATTTAAGTTTTTAAAGAGAATGAAGCAGAAGTAGTACAGGAAGAGAGCTTTTGCACCATCACTGCACATTATATGTGAAAACAGTGAGAGAAAAACAACAGGACGAGAGAGCTTTACCTTCAGTCTCCACAAAGGATAGGTGGAGTCAGGGTCTCTGTTGAAAAACCTTGTTGTTTTTGTCCCCGCGCTCAACAGATACTCGGCTGGCAAGCCTTGCGTTTGAGAGATGTACCGGATCTGATGGAAGACACAAAGACATGATGTCATACATTCACATAGCCAAGACCAACAGAGGACCTAATAATTACAAGCTGACCTCTTTGCTCAATTTGCTCAAATAGCAACTTTGCTCAAATAGCAACTTCAAAGCTGTATGTCTGCAGTGCTGCGGGAAAGAAGTAGTAATATATTTTTAAAATTAATGTGTTATTTATTCAAAACAGAAGCTGTACAGTGTGACAATATCCTGTTCATCCTGTATATCATATTCATAGTGGGGTATGAAATCATTTTGTATTAAAATCTAGCGTGAGCATCCTTTAACACTTATAGCGTAAAGCTCCTCTGCCCAGTCAGGGCTGACCATTTATTGAAATTAAGCTGCAAAAATGGGTCATTCAGAAATCATCACGGTATTACAGTCAGAGGCACAAGTCCATTAGCATAAGACCATCCATGTAAAGCAATTCAGCAAGCAGGCACACATATCACATATGAAGATGCTATCCAGCTAACAGGGAACATTCTCAGAATGTTTGCTAATGTTACCTAAAGTTATCCAAAACGTTCTTGCAGTAACTTTAGTAGAACGGTTTGTAACGTTATATATCATATTTCCAAAATGTTATACTTAAATTGTTAGTGGACCGTTTTAAAAATGAATTTAAAAATAATGTTCTTATAACCAAGCAATAACAGTAGTACAAAGAAAAACATCTTGAACATTTCTAGAACATTCAAAATAATATTTTTGGTTACATTAGGGAAACATTAGGGAAATGTTCAATGTTCAGCCTAATTGTAAATGTATGTTAATGTGTGTGTCATGTTAAACTCAAATGTTTCGTTTTTGGTGCTAGAAGTGGACTTCGGGGACAGTGAGCCATGTTATAACAGACTGACAACATTTTGTCAGCTCGAAAACATATCAGTCACTTGGCTGCCACACGGATGACAAAACTTTAGCAATCCAACATTAGAAGCGCTGTAAACAGCATCTGTGATGAATACTGTCTCCACCAGACTCACTTCCCCTGCCAAAACTTCTTTATACAGGTCTGCCCGGCTGCCGCAATTACATAGAATGCTATTCACACACCTGAAAGGTTTAAACACAAGGGCTTGGCAGCCGAAAGAATCCACAATAATAATAATCTCTTGTACAGCCTCCGCCAATCACCCAATCTCTCACCCTCAGACTGAGCTCATAGCTGCTCAAGAGACCTTGATCACAGCGCTGGCTCGTTTAGCGTCTTGTGAAATAAAATCACTGCTTTTTTTCATTCGCTTGTGGAGGATTTTTGCTCATGCTTCCAAAGTGGCATAATTAGAAAAGAGCTGAACGCTGAAAAATAACTTCTCACGCTCTGTTCTTAAAGAGATGGCGCACGATAAAACCTTATGTTGTTTCAAACCTGTGTGTCCTTTTGTCTAAGCTACTGGGTCGTATTTTCCAGAGAAATGTCAGTTTTGCTTCATTTGACCTGCAATTTTGTTTCAAACAGAGATGGCAGTAGATAATAAAAGTTACCGATTGTAGCTTTAAGTGTCGCATGAATAAAAGAAATGAATACTAGTTTAAAACAACATGAGGATTACTAAATAATGACAGCACTTTTGGACGTACTGTTTCTTTGAATACATTTATTAAATGAAAATCAAAAGCAGCACTTAGCGGATGCCCTTCACAGGAACCGTCTGACTGAACTGGGCAGTTGAGGTGAAATGCCTTGAGCACTTCACGTCCGATCGCCTCAAACTCGTACACAAACACAAGACCTCATAAATGCACCAAATGAGGGGCCAAGAAAAACATATTACTTGGTGGTACACAGAGATGGTGGAAGACAAAACTGCAAAGTCCTTGCTGTTTTTAAGAGCTTGTTAAAGATGGTTTTTGTTTGCTTGGAGCTAGAGCATTGGCTCTGGGCTGTTCCACAAAGCCAGGACCTGTTTTTTCAAGAGAAGGCCACATTGCAGGACTCTGGATCTGGCCTAATTGGGCAGTTTGTGGCTTGTGTCCAGAACTAGAGAGAGATGAAAGTCCGAGAGACGACACACACACACACACAGCACTTCAGGAGAGCTGAGAGCAGGGTCCCAGCCAGCAGTCGGATTTGTTTTCTCTCTCTTAAGCGCAAACAGTAATTGAGGGAGGATTTTGCAACCATTTTCTGAGAACAGGAAACAGCTCGCGCTGCAGGGCCACAAGCACAATCTCACACACAAAATCATGCTACTCCTCTCTCTGCCCTTGTTCCGTCTGTCTCTCAAAATCATTATCATACAGGAAACGTCCTTTCATAACTCATTTTCTAACCGTTACATTTCATTACGTGTCACATTACTGGCCCACAGTTACCGTAGAAACTAAAAAATGTGTGTGGGGGCACATCATCAGATTGTCTCATGAATATTAATTAGGTAATGTAACATTCTCAGTGGATAATCATGAGCCCCTCCCCCACTGTCAACAACAACATTTGAAGACCCCCCCCCCACCAAAGCTCTGCATAACGTGAATGTATATTCGTTATAAAAACATCAAAACATAAGAAACATACTGCTTTTTACTTTAGTTTATTTTAATAATAATTATAATTAATATATATCATTCTATAATTAACACGAATATTTTAATACTCGTTTTGCCTTATTTTAAATAATTTTAAGTAATCTTGAGGCCCCCTGGTTGAGAGCCACTAGCCTAGCTGTCCAAATGGTACTAATTAATTTGGTAAAGGAAAGGTAAATGACAACTAGTGAAATTATCACTTTTTTTGCATGTGTGTTCTGGCAACGCAACTGGCTGGCAGAGGTTTCTGCCTGGTTTTCAAGTTGTCGTTTCAATAGGGAGAGCTGAAATATCCTTTTTACAAAAGCAAAATGAAACTCATTGGCTATTAAAATAATTATTTTCCAATTTTTTACAGAAATTTTAAAAGTGGGTGGAGTTATAACAGTCGCCGCATGCTTGCCTTGTGATGTTCTGTACCAATGCTGGAACCTTTCGACTAGCTAAGCCGTCAGCACATGTCTGGAAAATCATGGCAGTCAGCATCTCACAGCTCTAGTTTGTTATCATTATTATGCATTAAAGAATTAAACACGTCTTACCTGGTCATACTCAGATGCTCCGGGGTACAGCGGCCAGCCCAGGAACAGCTCAGCGATGACACAACCCAGGGACCACATGTCTATGGCCTCACAGAAGGGCAGGCCCAAGATGATCTCTGGAGCTCTGCAGACACATGCAAAGAAACAGAGGATCAGCTTCAAGAGCAGAGGTGTGGCAGAACCTGTGAGATCTTCAGACTTTTGCATGGCTATACATTCTTAAACAGTAAAAGCCCTTGAATGGCTTCTTGTAGCACTTCGGTTCAATGAATAACCTTCACATTCATAATAAACACTCTTGCCATTATAACTGGTTCTTCAGATGGCTCTAGATATCGTCCATCACAAAGAAGCCAAGAAGCCCTTCAGGGTGTTTTGAAGCACCAGTACATAGAAGGTTTTGTAAGAAACATGCAAGCCTAAAAGCTTATAACCTGCACTGGATAATATACAGACAGCCAGTCATTATCACAAAATAAACCCTGACATACCCTGAAGCAGTTTATTTTGCTATAATAACCAGCTGCCTGTACATTATCCCAGTTATTACATGGCTACTTACCAAATAAATAAATGGACATGAAATATTGATTTGGGCTTAAATTATTTTATTATGTGAGAGAAAGAGGACGTGGGGTGATATGAAAGACATTTAACTAGCACAGTTGGAAACTGGTTGCCTGGGACAAAGATCAATTACGCAGTTTTGCCAACACTGTATAAAAACGTGACTTCAGAATGCAATTCACTACAATTGACCAATCAGAACCCAGACGTTCACACTGCCTGACCCCAGACCAGATAATGTGCAACCTGTTCCAATAAAATCAAAGCTGGTGTTTGTTCCATCAGAGCCGCTGAGACCTCATTGTGCCATTTAAGTTGACTGAGCTGACTAATAAAGACAAAAACAGAATGCGTTTTGTTTCCACAAGCACAAAAGAAGAGGAAAGAGAGAGAGAGTGCGTGACACGGCATATTGAAAGCTTGTGAATCATCATTCCAAGGAAGGACAGAGATCCACTCGTTTGGATAGCAGGACTGAGAACAAAATAAATGCGGTTTAAAGGGAATAGAGAAAGGGAAAACTGGAAAGACAAAGAGACTAGAAACATGTCAGAAAAGCTGGATATATAGACTCGCGTTTCATTCAGTGCACACGCACAAACATGGATATTTGTAAAGGGAACATTGGACATTTGACAGAAGAACAGACTGTACCATGAGAGAAACTGACGACACGGTCTGTCAGGGAAAAATCTCAAATCAGATCTCTTTAAGAAAAGCCCTCAGCAAGATTTGTCAAGACATCAGTGTCTGAACTCAAACATTTCTCATCAAATGATGCTAATTTATGCAAAACAAGATGCGAGAAGGCGTGTGTTTTAATGCATTGCTGAGCTGTTGCTAAGGTCTTCTGGGTGGTTGCTAGGTGGTTGCTAACTGCCCCAAAAGAGTCCTCCCCAAATCTGTATTATTGTGGTCACTAGATCAGGCTCAGTTCCCTTATTCAATGCAAGCTCATGAGATTTCTCTGTGTAAATCTGTAACCTTAAGTGACCACTGTTAAGTGAAATCTCCATTACATCTCATGAGGCATGAAAGAACAGTCTCTAAGCAATAAAAATTTCTTTTGCACTTTATCACAGCACTGGCGAAAGATACACTCAGATGCACACCAGTTTTACTAGTGTACCAATGTAACCGTAGCCGTCATTCTGTTGTCTTACTAGACTAAACAATTTCCAAATTTTTCCGAGTCCATTTGTGTGTGTGTGTGTGTGTGTGTGTGTGTGCTTGTATGACCTCTTCTTCTTCTGGATGCCACAGGGGCAGAAACAGGCTCAGTTTGGAAGCTAACCTCCCACTGGCTCTCACACAAAGTGTGTGGTGCATGACATCACTTGTCTAGAGTCATGCTACACCACTGTGTGCCTGCTGGTCTGTTCGATGTCATTCAAATAAGCTACCCCTCCCAAGAGCCACCTCTCTCTCTCTCAACTAACAGCTGTAGGCATCTCTGTGACACTGAGGAAACATTATGGCCGCCACGTATGCAAATCCTTATTCCACTTCCATCTTTTCTCTCCTTCCATTGCCATATGCAAAACAGACCAGCAGCTGCTGATGCAGGACTTTCGATGGGTGTGATAAACACACACAGACGCCGCACTAAATATCACCCTCGTTCTCTTGCGTACAGAACCACTGCTCATAATGCAAAAATCTGTGGTGAGAAATTCACAGCCTTGTTCCAGACCTATAAACACAAACAGACAAAAAATATGGGATACTATACAGGCAGATGAGATGCTGTTTTGAGTTAATTTCAGGGCTGGCCAAAGTTCCATTTTTCCAGCTAACAGGGAACATGGAACCGTCTAACGTTCTCTGAACGTTCTCTCAAAGTCTCTCAAAGTTATCAACAAGCATTCTTGCACTAATGCTGTAGACTGTTTTTTGACATATATCTTACATATCAAAAAAGTCATTCTGAAGCTGTTAGTGGAACATTTTAAAGTATTAAAGTAAGTCTGAATAATGTTCTTATAACCAAGCAATAATGTTAATACAACGTCTGTATACAACAGGCACTCTCAATTCTCTCCATTCAGTAGTAAATGGACGCACAACCGTGGCTCATCTGTGACTCATTTGAGATGTTTTAAGTGTAAGAGCTGTCAGTTTCACCTGTCGGCTGTCTGGCTGTGACCCAGCAGGTGTGTTTTTGTTTGGATGCGTGTTGCTGTGCAGCTCACATGTTTGCAAGGGGTGAAAAGATGCATGCGAGTGCAAACATCCTCTCCTGGTGTTGATATTTGCATGACATACTCACATGCCAAATACATACATATCCAAAAGTGAAAACACACACACACACACACACACACACACACACACACACACACACACACACACACACACACACACACACACACACACACACACACACACACACACAGCTGTGGGAGCCATTTCCTGTACAGCAGTGTGTTGTTTTCAGAAGCTCTGCACTCAACAACACAGCCAATTAGATTTTTTTTTATAAAATATAAAACTGTGGCAAAATGTTGAGGTAAGATTGTAAATGTGTGCAGAATAGTCTACAGAGAAAAAACAGATGGGGGATAAATAGTTTCACACGTGGCAAACGTGTGGATGTTTGCGTTTGCATATTTTATGCAAACAAGTTACTAATCACCTTATGAGTTTTCTAAGACTTTAATTCATTATTAAATTCATTGGGTACCAAAAGGAAAACACAGGTCTACAATATTTTAAACAGAGGCCTGGGTTTATGCCTGTAGTGCCAATGGTTCAGAAAAAGCCAACATGTCATTAAGCAGCTTTAGGCTCCTTTAGGCACCACCAATAGGCTGAATTGTGTAACTGCAGTGGTTATTAAGAAACAACATCATTTAAGAAAAAATGTCTACGCAGCTCCTAACTAAACACCCTTCTCATCAAATCCCAAACCACCCATACACATGGACATAGTTGCTATTTGGGGCTCTGACATCATTCTTTGTGAGCATGTCAAAATGCATCCATCACAGCTGACCTTCAATACAGGCCACCATTCAGACCTACAGACGACACCCTGGTTTCCTTTCAGCTCCTCCTCAACATCTCTCTGACCATTAAACAGTTTTGATGACCACACTGAAGAAACATCACATACGCAAAAGTGCTGTTGTTCTGGCTACCTTGCCTTTAATATAATGACCTTTCAGCCAGCTATTTGATATACTTTCTGCCAACTTATATTTACATATACATATATACAACTACATACACACAGATTTTTCTTTTCTATGGGATATCAGCTGATTCAGATTGATGCTAATAATATAAGAAGGGTAACACTGACCAAAACCAATACATCATTTACTGTAAAGTCTAAAACAAGTCACATATACAGGTGACCAACCACCAAGTAGGTTAATGGTTGAGATGTGCCTAAAGTCTGTTTAAAAAATAAGGGTCCCTTTATTACGCCCAACCCAAAATCCTGGTTTCAAGAGAAAATCTGTCAACACAAGGCAGGAAACTGCTTCATGCTTCCTGTCTGTTTTGTACACGGAACGTTGATCGCCAAAGCGCCCCGCTGACTGCCGCACTCTCCCGAGAACAACTTTAATATTCATGTCATCACAATGCGACCAAGAAGCAGAGGCTGAAAGTTCCAGCTCTGCTATATTAATAAACATTAAGGTGGGCTTGACGAGGGGATTGACGAGGGCCACTGCGAGCGAGGCAGACAGAGATGGTGTGAGAGGACAAGGAAAAACAGAGGAACAATATAAGAATCAGTGTGACAGAAAAGGAGAAGAGTGGGTGGGTTAAAAAAATAGTTCACCCACAAATGAAAATTCTTCCATCATTCACTCACTCATTCCAAACCTGTATGACTTTTTTGGCTCTGAGAGAAACATAAAACAAGATATTTTGAAGTACGTTGGTAACCAAACAACAGCGTTACCCACTGAGTACTGAGATGTTCCTCAGATTATCTTCTTTTGTGTTCCATGGAAGAAAAACAGTTAAATAGGTTTGGAATGACATGAGGGCGAGTGAATAATGTAAGAATTTTCAATTTTGGGTGAACTATCCCTTTAAATAACAGAGACAAAACAAACAGTCCAGGAGTGTGAGAACAAGAGAGTCAGAGGGAGCTGTTTAGATTTCCATCTCCACAGAGAAGGAGCGTGGGGTCGTCTTTCCACAGCGCTTCCACAACTTGCTAAAACAACCATGGAAACAGTCCTGGGTTTATTGTGCTCTTTTTGTGGGAGTTCTCTTTCATTTCGTGGCTCTGTGAACCTCTGCCTCCCTCGCCTCAAAACGCAGAGGAAATCGCTGACGACGTTGTCACTCCCTCAGCCCCTTCGCTTCCGTCATTTGCATTCCCAGGACATAAAGAGGAGAAGTGGGGAGTGAAACAGAGAGAGTCACAGAAAATGCTAAATTTGCTGTAATAAACACCTTAGTGAAAGAGCGCTTTTCTCCAGGCGCTACACGGAGTACAGAGCTAGTTATACAGAGCTAGTTTTAAAATACAGAGATAGTTTAAAGTCTTAAATCATATTAAAAGACGTTTTAGTTTAGTTAATATTTTATTTTACTACTGCTGGTACTTCTTTACAATATTTCACTATTCTTGTTCCTTATTGTATGTAAATAAATATGCCACTGAAGCACTTTGAATTGAAAATTCAGAGAGGAGGTATAAGAGACAGAGATGAGAAGAGTGACCACAGGCCCTCTTGGTGCCCTGATTGAAATTATTTGGATAATAATCAAGAACTTTTAAAGAGCGTTAGCCAACATTCTGAGAACGCTCCCTGTCAGCTGGGAGGGTTCTGCATCAGCCCTGAGTTCTCAGTTCTCTCTCTCCCACTTTCTCTCTCCCTTTTCTATCTTTTAAGCAGTCTTTTTAAGTATGCGGGTCACGTCTGGAGCTTTCTGCTTGAGGAAAAGGTCCATAGAACAAGAGCTCTAACGGACACTCTCTCACATTTGCAGTCAAGCCCCAAGTGAAACGCGCCACAAGTGGAACTCTCTTCCCACAACTTTCTCAGACACACACCCTAAATTAAAACAGCCTCAGACGTTTTATCAGAAGAGAAAATGATGAGTCTGTTTGTGTCTGTCTGTGCATGTAAACTGGAAAAAGATACATCACACGACAGAAATAGGCATAGATTGGACTTCCACACTTACAGGGACACCAAATATCTGTGTCTGTCTGTCTGTCTATCTATTTATCTGTCTGTCTGTAAATCTATCTATCTATCCATCCATCTAGAGACAGAGAGAGAGAGAGTGTATTTTGGTCATGTGAGAAAGAGGCCAAACATGCGTGCTCTGTAAATCAGCCATCGGTCTTTGTACAACCCTGATATTGATATGCTAAATAATATTTATAATATATAACTGTAAATGTGCATTATACATGAACATGGCCAACAGCAGATCTTAACACAGACATATGGAGGACCTGCCACTTCTGTTAACCAGCCAGACAGCATGTTTATTGGCTGATCATCCTTAAATGGCTAAATACAGGCCAAAGAATCTGCCTGGCTGATATATATCGGTCTATCACGAGTTCAAAGCCCATCTGCTCTGAGGCAGAGTCATGTAACAGAGTAACACAACACATGGAGTCATCCAAAAGGTGCTTCTGTCTGTAGGTGGGCTGAAGTTCTGAGCCCACATGGCACAGTCACCCCCACAGTCTCTGCCCACCGCCTCTGGGTAACACAAGCTGTTGTTTCTTTTCTCCTACTGAGACACAGAGAGAGAGAAATACTCACCTACACCGCACAGATAAATCAGTGATGTGCCACCCGCCCCCATCACACCTCCATCTCTGTTTTATCTGTCTCCCACCTTCTCTTCTCCCTCGCCACAGTCCAGCAGTCAGACCTCCACAGCTCCAATCAGACTGTGCGACTGAAAGTGTGGGTTGTGTTGCGTGAGAACAGGTAGACAGTGTTGACCATTTTTATATCTGTATGTTTGGCTAACCAGCAGACTATCCGTTTTCCACTATGGAAGACAGAGTGCCGAAACCTACATTGTGAACAATTTCTGGTAGTTGTTTTATGTATACATTCTATATGGTATGTGAGAAGACTGCTGTGCTTTTTCTATAGTATGTCAGATTCCCAACAGGAATCTGGTAACAACTAAAAGGAAATGTTCTCAGAATGTTGGCCAACAGTCTCTATAATGTCTCTTCAAGTTATCAAAAACGTTTTCGCAGTAATATTAGTGGATTTTAGCATTATATATCATATATATCCATAACGTTGTCCTTAAGTTGTTAGTGGAATGTTTTAAAACATTACAGAATTTAATTTAATTTAAAATTTAATATCAGTTTTAATATTTTGTTTTTTATAACCAAACAATAATATTAATACAGTGTCAAAAAACCATTCATAATAGCATTTTTGACATTTTTGTTTCTTAATGGAAACATTAGGAAAACATACTTACAACATAAAATTGTTAGCTGGGTTAGAAAAAGTGTGCCCTAACTAAAGTAAATACTCGGGTTCGAGAATGGTGTCTGCATTTTCACACGAAAACCTTTTTCTGCAAGCCATTCAGTCAATCCTGAGTCGTTCTGCTCTCTCCACCATGTCAGGGAGAAAGTACCGCTGTCCAATCTGCTCCACAAACCCCCACGAAAACACAGAGCGAGTGAGACAGACAAGGCAGCGACAGTGAAAGAAAGAAAGCGAGAGAGACCGTCGTGAGAAACACAATAAATGCAAACGGATCCTGAGCACTTAATCTGCCTGCAGATACGTTACACCACAAACGGCCAAACACAATTAGCCACGCTGCATTCTTCTGCTTTCACACAAACACGATATCTCTCGCTATCTCTCTCTTCCCCTCACACACACACCACAGTGATAAAAGACCGTAATTAATAATACAAATGGAATGTGGACAAATATCTAGCTGTCATATACTGGGAGACCGCATGAAAAGAACACACACGTGCGCACACAAACACACACAGGTGTTTTGAAAACCATGTCCAATGCGAGGGTTCAAAACACCCACGCTCCAATCATTCGCATTGAGAAGCCTGATTCATCTGAACTGAATACACATTAACATTCAACATACTTCGGAAAAAGTCTTTACATTACAGATTACATTTAAAATCATATGGATTGCATTAAATGTGTGCATAGAATTCCATAGAATGTGTCACAGTTTTTATGTAAACTTTACGTAACGTTTTACTTTACATGCCAGTGATAACACAAACTCTTTGCAAATTGGTTTGATCACATCATTAATAAGGACAGACTCAAAGAAAACGATCTCTTCAAACACACCGCCGGCAAACCTCCACATGGCTGCTTGTCATTACCGCACCACGCGTTTGCATTTACACTACCATCTCTGGGAGCTGCAGCTCTGACCTTGCAGCACTCTGACATGCTGATGAGAACAGAATGGGATCTCTTCATTAACCATCTCTCTGACAGGTGATTAACTCCATCCCATACAACCCACCGCGACCTGCAGCTGATATGATCACCTCCCTATAACAATACCCTATTGTTTCATTCATCACCACATGAGAATAAATTATTCCCTCTCTTTCGTTGTCTATCCACAATTAAAGAGGGTATAATTTGCCTTTTCCCTGCTCTGGGGTGCAATTCCGAGCTGGAAAATGACATCAAAGGAAACTCACCACCATGATGCTAAGGTCCTGTGGGTGGCTGCCAGGGCATTGCTATGTGGTTGCAAAGGTGTTTCTAAGTCATGCACCAAAGTTTAGCAGTTTAAAAATGCCATAAACCCTAAAATAAAAAAAATCAATAGTAATAGTGGCGCTTTTCTTGGGATGCACAAAAAATCAGCTACACATTTGTTCTTTTGTTGTATTATATTGATGGCAAGATTTAGGTAAAAAATATAGACACAGAGAGAGAACTCTTTTGACTGTGTTATAATGGACTGCAACAGACAGTAACCACAGTTCCAGGGTCAGGAACACTAAGGCAGCAGATGCATTTTCCTGATTACGTGCAGCTGCCAGCGCGAGAGGGATAGAGCGGGAATAAATGTGTACGCACACAATGCCTGTGCACATCTGTCTCTCTGGGGATGAATCCAAGAAGCATCCGGCCACCTCACCCAAACGTGCATGCTGAAAACCATACAAAACCACACACAATGCACCGTTTACAGCACAGAGGGTCTCTGGCTAACACGTGACCTATCAGGTGCCGCGCTGCACGCTTAATATGCAGTGAAGACACTCCCCCTTTTGCCATTATTATGTGTATGTTTCAGGCAGACCTGTACCATGACTGGACATTGCTCTCACACTCAGGGGCTCTAAACACCTGGACTAATTCAGTTAATCGGGCAAACGCTGAGAAAAAATGACAAAATAAAACAGCCAATATCACTCTAACAGTGCTGATAAAAGCGTCAAACTGTCCTTGAGCAAGTAATGACAATCCAAACAGGCCTTCCTTCTCTGGGAATAACATCTATAAACAAAAAGACATTAAAACGGTGACAAATCACCCGTCATTTTGAACAAGGGCCCTTCGTAGGCTGTGACGTGATACGGGCAGGCATGTGACAGCACCAATTTATAGATGTGTGGTGAGAACAAACCAGGTGTCACTCTTTACAAATACACCTACATGGCCTACAGGAACCATCAAGCTTGCGAACAAACGTGCAATAACAAGGCCGAGAGCAAGCTCATGTTCAGAGCCATCCTGGAAACACAGCTCCAGGTAGACGGCTCTCGTAGAAGTCAGCTGGCGCGTGTTGAAAGCAACTGTTGCGCCAGCTGTGTCCACAGCAGACAACGTAACCTCTCTTTGTCTACTACATCACCCTAACAGCCCTGTGTTTACAAGAGGCCGCCCTAAAATTAAAAAAAAAACAACATCGGGGTGTTGAGTAGCTGATGCAAGTTTTTAAACGCTGTTAAAGTAATGTTTATGTCAGGTTCATCATCGAACTACTATTTTGTGTGCAAATTTTCTCTCTTTTTTGCTGTGGCTGTCAAACCAACTTATAAAAAGAGAAAAACGACACTGTCGGTGTGAATGCATCTTTACAACCTATCATAGCTTCCGTTCACACTCTGGTTGCAGCCAGTCAGATGACGGCATGGGGACAGAGAGGATATGAGAAGCAAGGAGGTGACTTGTGGAATTTCCAGCTGTTCCAGGAACAGGGGTGTGGTGACTTATCTAAACATGCCAAATATGCCAAGACAACACCCAAAACCCAAACACGCAAATCTTACAGTATGACAAAGCAAGATGTACTTAAAGGTAGGGTAGGCAATTTCGAAGAGGTTAGCAATAGCAAGCTGGCTTTGAAAGCATGCGTTCCTGCCCTCTGTTCAAAGTGATCTCCAAAGCCACTCCTCCTCAAACAGTGTGTGAAGGTATGCAAATACTCAATCTGACACAGGACATCCCATCACTGCATTCGGAGCAAATGCAATGATTAGATGAACATTTTATGGTCCTGTGCCGTCCACAGAAGACAAATATGAATATAAATATATTCACACCACTTAGTGATTGCTATCAGCATCTGAAGAGACTTTCAACCAGCATAATAAACATCTTTCTAAAAAAGGTGATGTACTGTAATTGTTTCAGTGTTAAAATACTTTCTTTTATTCCAGCCTATATGCAGTGACAATGATGAGTAAGCCATTGAATGGTTCATTTCCACAAAAAGTGCACTACTAACACTTTGGTATCAAAACATGCTGTGAGTTTGGGGCAAGACTGTTTGCTCGACCACTGGCAGATGGGAGAGGGGAGCATTGAGAAATCTGCTCAGAGACAATCATTATAAATGCAGTTCTGTTTAGAGACACTAAAGGCCCACACATTACAAACTTCACCTTTAATAACAGTACGCTGCGCTCTGAATTATCCCTAGAGATTCCCGAGGGCTTTGTCGCAGAACAGAGCGCAGCGCTGCACGTCTGCCATCCCGGGCAGCTCTCCGTTCTGAAGATCTGAGAAGAAATGAGACAGCAGCAGGTGAAGGTAACAGAGCAGTGAGAGTCTGGTGAGGTTGACGAGGAACAGAAAGAGCCAGACAGCTGTTCTGTAAAACAGAGTGGGTTCTTAAAAGCAGGCTCTGGAAGGCACAGAACCATAAAATGTTCGTTCAATCACTGGGTGTCTTACTTGCCTGTCAAACAATGAATGCGTTCATGTGTTGAAGGAGGCGTGGCTTTGGAAAGCACTTTAAAGGGGCGAGATCTTATGCTTTTAAAGCTGGCTTGCTATTGCTAGCCTCTCCACAACTGCCTAGCCTACCTTTAAGCGTAAAAATGACAGAAATCTGAAGTGACAAAGCAACCAGAAGTCATTTATTTTCCATGAGAATGTTTTGAGTTTTAATTTAACCTTATGCAAATGAGCCGTGATGTCATACAACGACTACCAATGGGACTGCCGAAAGCAATCCGACATCTGATATAGTTGGACACTGCAGCTGAGTGGGAACGCCTACTAGCAACCAAAAGTACTGAGACTCAACAACCTCCAACCATCTGTCAGAGTGAACGGTGCTTTACAAGAGGACAATTACATAAGCCACTGCTTCCGAAGAGCAAATGAAGAGAAAAGGAAAAGAGAGAGAATGAGCTGAAGAAAAAGTGCACATTGACAGAGGTGAAAAAGAAGAGCAGGGTGGTGGAGGAGAGTGAACTGGCCCTGGGACAGGAAATGAGCTGCTCTGTCTCTTAGCCCAGGACAGAGGCCAGTGCCAAGAACACAGCTGCAGTTCCTCTCTCTCTCTCTCTGTGATCTTCACCCAGCTGCCAGCTGTGGTTTAGCTTAGTCATTGACAAAGAATACAAACACTAATGGATCGAGCGAGTTTCTGTCGCTCTCTATGGCTTTTTATCATGTCGCGATTATTATATTACCCTCATTATTGAAAGTCTCAGTCATAACTCAAAACATACACATTAATACAGTTCACTGGAGGAGATGGAGGCCACCCGTGCTGACCCCTGCCTCTGCCCGTCATAAATCACACCAGTGTCGTCACATTACCGTATTTGTGCTGAGAAAAAGATACGGCCCGCGAGCTAGTTTTACTGTGAGGTGTAAATATGTTCACCTAAAAGCAGACAGCTTACATTTTATGTGACTCATATGTTTTTTCACAAAAGTCAAAGCTAATTGGATTGGATCTTCAATCAGCTTTGAAAATTGAGCCGATATTCTGTTTATGAAAGTGGATTGTTACAAATACAGGTTAAAGTAGAAGCACAATTATCGGGTTGACGTTAAGTTTTAAATCTAAATGAAATGCTAAATCAGAGCCACTTTGCCATTATCATAAATCTCAGCACATCAGTTTTCATTTGACTACACGCAGTAATCGACACAAAATGAGCAATATAAAGGTGACTTCAGTTAAATGCAGGCAAGAAAGACAAGACCCAACACAATTTAGGAGGAAAATGGGAGAAACTGAACGCAATTCATTAAAAACTCACCAAAGCCAATTTTTACTCACATTTTCTGCTTGGCAATAGGTAGTTTTGGACCTTGACCATACCAATCAAGAGAAGAAAGATTAAACTAACCTTTGGGTTACAAAATATGTGGAGTATCCCTGTGTCAAACAGAGATGGCTCACCCATAAATCTTAACGTGACGGTACACCTTAAAATTCATTCATTTACTTGCCTTCATGTCTTTTGACACATGACTTTGTTTCTTCTGTGGAAGCACATGTAGTTATTTATAGCAGAATGTCCAGGTTTTTCTATACAGTGGAAGTCAATGGTGACTGCGGCTGTCAAGCAAGATTTTCAGGATTTAAAGAGAATTATTACTTTCAGTCTGTTTATCATTTAGCCACATGGTTTCGGAGTTGATGTATAGCACACATATCATATGGACTACTTTTATGACACTTATATAGTGCTTGACTGTCTTTTTGAAGAATGCCAAACTCCAGTCCCTATTCACTTTCACTGTATGGAAGAGAGGGCAAGTAAATAATGAGAGAATTAATTAAACTTTTAAAACTAAACTCTTTTTCTCTCTATTTCGTTTTGCTCCTATGAATGTATGACTCTCCTTGAAGAAAAAACACAGGTGGTTAAAGTTTCTCATCCCTCCACTGAGTGTACATTTCCATTGCTCTGTCTGTGGTATGCATGTAGCATGTCTTTTAACACTGAGCCAGGTAGTAGATTACACACTGCCTGCATAGACTGAGAGGCATAAAACACCCTCGATTGTGTGTGTGTGTGTGTGTGTGTGTGTGTGTGTGTCTGTGAGAGAGAGAGAGAGAGAGAGAGAGAGAGAGAGAGAGAGAGAGAGAGAGAGAGAGAAAGAGTGGGGGAGAGAGTTCAATGGGTGGGAGTTTCAGTCAGCATGCTAGAAAACACACGTAATTCACGTAGGGAAATACCACTGCCTGTGTGTTTGGTTCTGTCATGTGTACACAGCAAAAAGATGATTTTTCTCATAATCAGTATCCAGTAAAACAAATCTACACACAAGATAAATTTACTAAATTTTTATTTCTTGTTGTACCTAAATATTATAAAGAAACAACCTCACAATTTTTCTGTATGCCTAGATATTTTACTTCTCTGTACAAAAAAGTGTGCCGCCTGCACCCTCAAAAAAATTCATGGCACGCAGCCCCTAAAGAGCACCCCCCCCCCAAACACACAGATGCCAGTTTCAATTAGTTTCACAAAGCAGGTCTTCAAGAGCTGGAGGGGAGATGGGGAACTCATTACAAAATTCCTTGCCTCGCACTTTGAAATATAGATCGGGAGGTTGTCAGCGTCTTTCTGGCAAGAGAGTGGACGAGATAAAGAGAAAAATGAGGATAAAGATGAGGAAGGAAAGATAACGCTGAGAGTGACAGAAAAAATGTAAAGTGAGGAAGACACCTGTGGGCTCATTGCAGTCGCAGGAGAGACACTGTTTTAGAATCCGGTCATGTTAAAAACCTTTTTCGCTGCTGGAGTCATTGCAAGGGGGCTAGTATGCATGCTCACAGGGACTGCAGGTGTAAATTGTTGTTGCATCATGTTGCGTCATGATGTCCGACATTTACTTATTGCAATAAATACAAATAGTCTATTCATCCCTCCTTATCAAAACTATTGTTATCCCCAGTCCTAGCTAACAAAAAAGTAAAATACTGCTTATATAAATAAAAATATATAAAACATGTTACTTAAAACTTTCGGTCTGTAGCTTGCATGTGTTCCTGTAGCTCAGTTGGTAGAGCATTGCGTTAGCAACGCAGAGGTTTTGGGTTCAAACATTCTGATAAAATGTATAACTTGAATGCACTGTATGTCGCTTTGGATAAAAGCATCTGCCAAATGCATAAATGTAATAAATGTAAAAGCAGAAGTGTACAGATGATTTTTTTTGTGGTAATGCAGTTCTGGTCTAAATCTCTTGACACCTTACTAACTGAATTGCAAATAGAGTCACGTGACCAGTCACACTTCTGCACTTCCTCTCTCTTGGGAACATTCAGCGCAAACACACCTGCGACTAGCCACACACACCTGTTGGGCGCATTTTAGTTTCCCGACGTATGGTTTTCTGTACAGCTTTTCTTTAAACCAATGTGTATTGTCAAAAGTTCCTCAAAACAGAAAGTGACCTGACACACACTTACATACATACACGAAATCTCCTGTGTTTCACTGATTACTGATGTATTCCATTAAATATGACCACTCAGCGTTTGTTAACCATGAGTGTTTATTTTAGTGCCCGGTGTGGGTCACTTAACAACTTGAGCATTGTTAATATCAGACAGACGTCGTCAACGACAACATTTTTAAACAGCACCTAAATCCATAACCGAGTGACATTAAGTGCGACCGCCCATGACACTGTATGAGTGTTGAGAAGGAATATGTGTCTAATTGCATGGATGCAGATCCATCTATTCTGCCATTTGTGCCTAATAATCAAGCAGTTCAATTAGCAGCAGTGACTATGGAATTCCATCTCCGTGGTAACAGCGTGCGAGGGGGGGGTATGCGCATTCATGAAGAACAGGGTTCAGAAACGGCAAGCAGCGACACTCTAAATCCTTCCCACAATTCCTTTCTAACATGGCAGCCGCTGTTGCTAGGCCACTGATGGAGGCGTCATTTAAAACCGTATTTGTGCGCACATTGGGGGTGCTGGGGATTTGATTCTTTTTTCTGATTGGCTCTATGCAAATGGCATTAATCACAGGAAATGCTTAAGCCTCTGCATAAAGTTAATTGCTGTGGCAATAACAAAGACTTGCCTTTGAGAAGAGGCAAATGAAACATTAGTTTGGATTTTTTTCTCAGAACTGGTGGGATGTTCTAATTACAGAGAATGAACACATCAGCACTTTGCTGCATCACACATTTTAGTTTAACAGCCAGAGCCTGGAAAACAACAATCTGGACGCTGCCGGGCCAGCGCGGTTATTGTGTGCGAGCGGGTGTGTGTGTATGCATGTTAATGTGTGCGAGCGTGAAAACGCCATGAGAATCCAGCAGTCTTATTAGCATGTCACCTCCGACCTTTAAAATGACCGTGACACCTCCACTAACACAAATCACACCAACCAAGCCCTTTTCTCAAACTGAACACAGTTGAAAAAATATGTCCAATTTCACTTGATGTTAAACTTAAAGATGCACCATGAATTTTCTTTCCCTTACAAAACTTTTACAAAGCTTTTTTAACCAATTACAAAAAGTAATCATTCACCAATCTTAGGTGTGCGCAGACATGCATATATATTCATAAGCATATCCGTTCTGACATTTATGAACTCAGCAGACACTTTTATTCGAAGCGACTTGTTGTGCATTCCTTTATGTGTTATTATGTGTTTAGTATATAGTATGTGTTTAGTCCATTATGTGTTTAGTATATCATTTCCTGAGAATCGAACCCACAACCTTTGTGCTGCTAACACAATGCTCTACCAGTTTAGCTACAGGAGTTAAATTTTTTCCAAAATTTGTGGCCTAGAAAAATATGCTTAAATGAATCTCTATGCGTTTATGTCCCATGATGAACTGCAGGTGTCTGATAATGGGGGTTAACAAGCTAAAATGAGCCATGGTCTGACACAACTGCCCCTAATGTGTGTGTATAACATTTTAAATATTTTGCAACAGTTCTGCTTCTTTTGCACACAGCACCCATGTTCTCCACCCAGCAGACTAAACAGTCTTCATCACGGATGGGTTTAGTATATCATTTCTCCACACTGACTGTTCCCTTCTGTCTGTATCCAGGGACATGATCAGAGCTTCTCAGTCTACCATTTCTATGGAGGAAGTCTCAACAGAGAGGGACTTTATACAAACACATCAACTTGAATGAAGTAATTATTGGCTGCTGATTGTAACACTGATTACATCTGACCGATGTAATATACATAGTTTACGTCACTTTATTATGGTGTTTAGGTCATTATATAAGTTCGTATTAAAGGTTACGACTGGTTATGAGACAGTGACATAAGCAATTAACTAAACTGCAGAGCGTCTGTTGCTAAGTAAACCGCTGGTGTGTTTGCATGTCTCTAAGTTGAAAAGAGCGAAGTAAATGTGACATCAATCAAGTCATGAGAATTGTGTTACATAAACATCCACATCGAAATGTAATGCTGGAATTCGACGTGCAAACCCTGTTCCAAAAGGGAACTAATTACATACAATAATAGCAATGCAGAAATCAAGCCCTGGTGCTCATGTAGACTCATGTGGTCTGCTTTTCCTGCGAACAAAAGCCACAGTGAAGCCAAAAAATCAGCACACGTGGGAACACCAACATCAGCTTGTCCATTTACAGATTCACGGCCCTCAATTGCATCATATTACACGAACAGCAGAGATGTCCACCCTGATATATCAAATTCAAAGCCACGGCAGGTGAGAGAGTTCATTACATATGCCTGAAACGTTTGGTCAAACAGTTACACTGGTTAAAAAAAAGAAAAGAGAAATGACTCTGTCTTGCACGTATAATTCACACAATTAAAAAATAAAATGAATTCCTTCTCATCTCAGTGTGTCCCTGAAGATATAACAATGTTAATATAAAAAAAAAACCTTCATGAGGCAAATGAGAGTGTTTAGAGATGGGGGGGAGTAGGGGCTATCATGTGTGCATTTCCTGTTAATGACAGCAATAGTTTAGTAGAGTTTAGGGTAAATGTACTGTTGTTACAGACCGAGCTTTACCAGCTAATGTGAAAATAAACATAGCCATTCCAAACCAGCCTTTAGCTGTACTGATGGTCTTCTTAGCTGGCTTAAGCTCATTTTAGCTGGCCTTCAAGCCTGGATATGCTGATGCTCATCTAGTTAGCTGGTCAGCTGGCTGGTTAGACTGGTTTAAGCAAAAACTGAAAATCTAGAGCATTTGATTTAGTCTACAGCTCTCAGACCATATCATACTGACGTACATCTGACTCATTTTCAGGGACGGCTTGTCTGTTTGGTGTAGTTCCAAGCTTTCAAATCAAATTCATCGAGCTGAACGCCACCAGCCACTATTTAGGCTGTTATTATTTCATTTGGTCACATCAACTCAGTTCATATTGTCCCTTCATGTTCCATTTTCATTCACCTATAAGAGTTTTTCCTCCTGTTTCACTATTCATTCAGGAGAAATTCTTTAGGTTCTTCCCACAATGCACCATTCATCATACACCTGGCTAACACAATTAGTGGCCATACCCTCTATAAATCACACAATAAAAAACACAAGAGGTAAAAACAAAAGGAAACCTCTAAGAAGCAACCACACCAGAGCGCTGCAAATTCTGCAATGCTGGATATTTTGTCATTCTGCAGAAGAAAAACAAGCAGACTGGCAGCGAGCTGTTCGCCTGTCCTGTCAATAGCAGGCTGAGGGGGCAGGATTTACAATCGATGCCTGTCAGGGTGCGAACGCTCGATTCATATTGGCCCGAGCATTCACAGGAAGTAACACATTCTTGCAGGCTGGCAAATGCAGTTCAGATGTTTTAAGGGGTTAAATATTCGTCTTAAATGGCAGCTTGGCTCTTTGATCGTAACGCGCGACTGCTTCTTAAATTCCCTACGACATGAAATCTATTAGAGTTTTACCGTTTTTCAAAGAGGAGGAAGAGATGCAACTTTTAAGCACTTTGAAAAGTTGAAATATCAACTGCCCCTGCAGGGCTGCTCACGGAGAGAAGCTAATTTAAAAAAAACTAAATGTCTAAACTAGCCTAGTAGGAACTAGTAGGGTAAAAAAAGGAAAAGACATCCTGCAGTGTACTGGATAAGGAAGAATTAGGGCCTGCCTGCTTTAATAAGCTGAATATTCTTACTGCCAGACCTATGGCTCTCTTGTCTCTCTCTCTCTCTCTCTCTCATATATATATATATATATATATATATTATCTCATAGCCTTGGCTGATCCAGGGCATTAAGCAGAGTGTTTCTGACAGGGCCGACCCCATATAATCTACTGCTGGCCTGATGACAATAGCCGCTCTCTCCTCCACAACACACCCCCACACTGGCTACTCCTCTCCAGGCCATCCCTTTTGTGTCAGTGTTGCCATGGAGACCCCCTGAATGATGCACGACGGTTAGGATGTTGAGGGGGTTTTGTGCCCTGTTCTAACTGAGAGTGGGTGGGGCAGGAGCACACAGTGTTTTCTGTTCGAGCTCTGCACTGTGAGGTCACACAAGGGTATTAAGAGATTAGAGGACACATCTGTGTGCATGATTCTGTAACATTTTGGGTTTGACAGGTAAACGATATCCAGAGGCCTTTGTTGTTACCCAAACGCAATGCTCCATCAAACGCACAAATACAAAGCACATACATTGCAGGCCAGTTGACATACACACTTTTACAAAAAAGGTGCATTGCGAGAAGAGCCATTTTTAGCTGTATGGTTCCACGAAGAACCTTAAACATCTGTAGAACCTTTCTGTTTCACAAAAGGTTCTTTGTATTTAGAATACTAAAAGATAAGGAAGGAATGGTTCTTTAAAGAATATTTGGTTCTTTGAGAAACCAAAATGGTTCTTCTATGGCATCCCTGTGAAGAACCTTTTTTAATAGTGTATAAAGATCAATATGACCATTATAAATGACAGCAACAAGCTAAATGACAGATGTATTGGCCCAGGAGCCATTGTCATTACAACAGAGTCATTATTGTTCCGCAGGCAATAATTACTACAAAATAAAAAAAATCAACAGAACCGTCACCTGTGTTTGACTGTAGAATGACAATTCGCTGCCCTGAAGTCTAAAGCTGAGGACCATAATTTTTATGTTATCTGAAGAAAACCTGCACAGCTTACCTATAAAAAACTACCAATATGATGCTAGAGTTTTATAGTTGATTGTCAGGCTGTTGCTATGTGATTTCTAAGGTGTTCTGTATGGTTGCTAAGGTGTTGCCATGTGGTTGCTAGGATTCTTAAGAAAGGGATATAAAATTTACATTTATGCATTTGGGTGATGCTTTTTATCCAAAAGCGACTTTAAACTATACAATTTACCAGTATGTGTGTTCCTTGGGAACCAAACCCACAACCTTTGTGCAGCTAACACAAAGCTTTACCAGCTGAGCTACAGAAACACCTTAAAATGAACACACCTCCCCAGCACACAACACATTTTAAGTTTTCATGTCTGTAGACTGTAAAAATGTTTTGTTAGGCAAACTTGTTTTGTACGTTAACCTCTACACATCTGGATAAGCATGTTTTAGATCAAGCAGAAGAAACTCAAGATAACTATACATATTCATTGCTTACAATATGGCACCAACAATATGAGCAAGTAATAGTGATGCTTGTCTACAAATATCACTAATTCGGCTATTTAACATAAAAGGGAGAGAGCACAGGTCTTTTCAACAGATTACTATAAACTGAACCCTATATTCCGCGCTCAACCTCCTACACAACAGCAACGCAATTGTCTCCTGCCAGCACGGAAACAAAAGACTCTTCATCAATATGCCCTTCATGTCTTGATGGCAGAAAATGAGAGAGTGAAGGAGAGAGAGACTTAGTGATGCATACATTCATTTCATTTAGAATTTCATTTGCACCACGTGTTTTACACATTAATGAATCCAAAGTGCTTAAGCAGGCAGCCGGTGATTTGCAAGGGAAGAGCAGTGCATGTTGGGAAGGCGGGGTGAGGTAGGCCACTCTTTCAGGAGCAGAAGAAGAGTCTATGATAAAAGAACAGTGGAAGGCCACAGCTGACAGGTTCAACACTGCTCTTATTAACAGTGTATTTGAAATGTAGCATTTATAAAAACAGAAACAGGTAGGGAGCATTAGTGAATGTACACTAGATTTACGATTAATAGGAAGTTTTTGCCAACCGCTTTAGAGCGTACCCTTGCAATAAATTTTTGATGTGGCAACGTCTGTTTGCTTTATTCAGGAAGATCTCTTGACCCCTCAGAAATTTGTTTTCTTCAATAAGAGATGTCCTGAACTCTGCAAGAACACAAGCCTTATTTAAAGCACGGCTGTTCTTAACATTTTCAGCGATCAACATTATTATGGAAGCTGAACAACCATGAAATACCACATTTGTGTACAAACATTAATGTGAATGTGACACAAAAATATATTTGTCAGCTGTCTGATGAAATGAAACCAATCTGTAGACTCATTAAGTTACCGTCGATGATTTGCAATGAATCCTTTTCAGGGAAAAATAGAATTGTGTTCAGAAAAGATTTACATTCAAAGAACGTTTTGGGTTCAGAAATGCAATTCATTTAGATAATGTACATATATATAACAAAGACAGCAGACACCAGTTCTTCTAAAAGATGCAGCAGACTTCCAGCAATGAATCCGGATCCAAATCTGCAAGAATGCAATATTATACATATACAAAATTTATATGATATAAAAATTACAGTGCATATATGACAGATGTTTTTCCTCATGTCATCAACTGGTGTTCTCAACAATCTTTGTATAAAATATATTTCATACTTGTTTGTTCAGCTTAGATGATCATATTCATTGCTGTTACTGTTGTTAATAACTGTACTTTTTAAGTACCAGCCTACCCAGCTAACAGGGAACATTCTCAGAACATTAGCTAATGTTCTCTAAAGTTACCCAAAAGTTTTCTTGCAGTAACATTAGTAATAACATTTTTAATATTATATATTAAAACCATTATTCTTAAGTTGCCAGTGGAACATTTTAAAAACATAATAGAACCAAACAGTAACATTAATACAATGTCTAAAAACATTAGACATTCAAGAATATTCAAAATAACATGGCTATTACTTAATGGAAACGTTCTTACAACCTAAATTTGTTAGCGGGGTACATCAGTACACATTTCAGGCCCGACCGTGTGCTTTAAAGATGAATGAAAATGATAAATCTGTTCAGGAATGTGGCCGTTATGCGTTTTAACCAGAGTGCTGCAGCATAATGACTCAAATTCCATCTGTCTGTTGAAAGACTTACTGAACACAGACTAATTAAAGAGTGTTTGTGTGTGTTTATGTGTCAAGTCCTCCCAGTCTCTGAGGTGCTCTTCTCGAAGCGTAATGAGGGCAATATTGTGTTGAGGGAAGTCTGGATGATGATATCACAGGGCACAATGTTTCTCCGTCACCGATAACCAGCTTCAGCATGTCTGTGTTTCCATCACACACACGCACACACGCACACACACACACACACACACACACACACCCCCAGCTGAGCTGTAACATCTACATGTGCATTTTTACCAGAAGCTAAAGCCACTTCTCATCTAACAGGGAACGCTCTAGAATGCTGACAGATGCTCTCCATGTTATCAAAAATGCTCTTGCAGCCATGTTAGTAGAACTTTTTTAAATTTTATATCATATCAAAAATGTTCTTCTACTAAAAGTAGTTAGTGCATTGTTTAAAAAAAGTTACATAATTAAAAAAAGTTTAAATAACGTTCTTAGAACAAATATAATACAACATCTAAAAAACAGATGTTGTGAACTTTCCTAAAACTTCCGAAATAACATTTTTAGCATGTTTGTTACTGTTAGAAAACATTAGGGAAACATACAACCTAAAATTGTTAGCTGGGTTCAAGCTATATGTTTTATCAGTACATGCAATCCATGGGAATCAAACCCATGGCCTTTGTGTTGCCAGAGCCATGTTCCACCCGTTGAGCTACAGGATGTAAGAAGACAATATCATCCAGTGCAGACGGTTTCTAAATCAAATCAGGCACATAATCCCCTCTGTTGAAGTCTACAGAAGCTCTCACATGAGCAATAGACAAAACTTTATTTAAGACTTGACCCTCCTCTAAACCCACTTCCCTAAACTTTCTCTGGCTGCAAAGGCAATATTCTCTGTTGTAATAAACACGAGTTTACACCGTTAGGCTGTCCATTAACCTTTTGTACAGGGAAAAAATGAACAGTGCAGTTTTACAGCCAACCAAGTGTGAACACTTAATGCGTTCCCTTAAAGTTAGCAGATAAAAGACCCCGTGCTCTGTTTAATGAAAGCCACTTTCCCGCTCAGCTCCAGGCTATAACAGGCCCATCCAAAGATAAGAAACCATTCTGGATCGACCTCACTGAATACGGCACATTTTGAATGCCAGCCCCCTTTAATAATTAACAAGGATTCGATACATGAGTAATTATTTTTCCAAACAAAACGCCCCGGGCCCAAACCGCTGCAACTTGATACACTGATGCAGCTCAGCACCATGAAGACTTTTAATCATCTTTCATTATTTATTAACCCAGCAGAAATAAGATTTGACAGATCTGCATTTTATGACATTCACGGCATGGAATTCACACCTGATAGCTTCCCATTGTTGATCTAAAGATGTCTTCAGAAACAACATGAATCGACACAACAATGTTTACATACATAAATATTAAAAGAGAGAGAGCGATAAAGTACAATGATAAAGCATTAGATAAAGATATTAGATAAAGTACAATGTTATACACTTCAGAATAAAAACAGATGTTAACAAACCGTGTAGAACACAGTGTGACAGAGCTGAATGGGGGGCAGAGGAGAGCAGGAACAAACTGTGAGTTTAGAAAAGGGCCTCCGCTGGCAGAACAGGCTGGCCCGGCCTGGCGTAAATTAGCCAAACTATTTACCCTCATATGCGTATTAGCAAATTCTTCCAATTGGGAAAACAAATGCATCTGTTTTGTTCTGTGGAGTTCATGGGAAACTGCATGGCTCCCTGAAACCCAGACATTTACTGTGACCACAGCCATAAAACCCATAAAACCCATAAACTGGGCCTGCCTGGACCAAACTCCACCACAGCAAAGCTGGGCACCGACTCTGCAAACTTTACTCGTTTCTGTGGCAACACTGGGGAGAATCAAGCGCAAGAAACCCACGATTTTAGCTGATAATACCAGCCATACCAAGATTGTATCATTAACACAGTAGAGTATTGAAATTAAATCTTGTAACTGAATACACTGACTCAATCAGCTCTGCAATTAACATAAACCAGAAAAGAACATGGAGTTCGGGGTCTTTAAATCCAGCGTTTGTGTGAGTGACCAAAAAATGGAAAGTTTTATAAAGCCTGTGAGCGCAACACCAGGTCTGCAGGGGATTATGGTTTATTTAGTCTGGGAAGAATACAGTCAGATCTTACCACACTGTAGTACACTCAACAATAAGCAATAACATGACTGAATAATACAGGGGTTAAAGGACCCAGCTAATACCGAAAGGTTTTCAGAACATTTGCTAAACATTCTTGCAGGAACATCAGTAGAATGTTTTCTTAACATTACATATCATATCAAAAAATGTAAATCTTAAGTTGTTAACAGAACGTTTTAGTGAATAACGTTCTTATAAGCAAGCAGTACAGTTAATACAACTGGACAACTGGTTTAAGACTGGATATCTTGAGCGCTTCAACTTTCAAAACAACGTTTGTAAAGTTTGTTACCTAATGGAAACGCTGCGATGCTTACAACCTAAAATTGTTAGCTGGGGCCAATAACACCTTGGCCAATAACATAAAAATGGGCAGGGAAAGAACAGAGTGCAATTTTTATGAAGCACACAATGCAATAGCCCCAACATAGAGAGATCTGAATTAACTTAACTTAAAACCAAATAAAATGCTAACACCCCACTGCTTAAAAAGAGCGAGGGAGAGCTATTTAAATGGATTAGTGGTGTCAATATCTGTCAAAAGTGCGAATCCAGACACTGTTCTCGGTTCAGCTGATATGGGAGTTTAATGGTGTGATTTTGTAGTGTGGTAAAATGACTCGTGGTGTTAAGACGTGCCACTCACAGGAGTTAATTTAGTTACTTGTCTCCTGCTCTGTGGAGGAGAGAGTAAGATGCTACGAAGCACAGTAGCCCACAGGCAAATGAAACCAAGGCCTGGTTATTACATTTCTGTCAGTCATCTTCACAAAAGGTTCAACATCTCATAAAAAATAATTCTTAAGAGGTCTGAAATGAAGAAAAAGCATTCTTTCATCAGTGCATCTTGATGTCCATCAGGTAACAACATAAAAAAAATGCCACTTTCTTTCTAAAAAAAAAGCTTTAATAACACTTTCTTTCTAAAGTAGCTTTAATAACATAGAAAATATCACGGTTGACATTTATCATAACATTGTTCATTTCCTCAGCATTACTATATTTGTTTCTATCCTTTACTTTCTTATGGAAAGCGTATCTAAGACCCCTGCAAAGTCTATTGCCTGTTTGTGTTGCATTATGGGTAAAGTTTTGGTTGCGACAGACCAGCCCAACTCATATTCAAGCTCGAGTCCGTGTAAGCGAATCCCACTGCTCGGAATAAAAAGATGGCTTACGTACGCTTGAAAGAACAGTAACTAGTGGCAACCTCATTCATTAAAGTGCTTCTTAATGCCTGCCACGAAGCCATCGTAAATGTCCTGGAACGGTAGTTCATTTATAAACACAAGATAGGCAGGTTCTGACTGCTCACACTGAGGCGTATTGTTTTGTGCCAGAAAAGGATCATGTTCCCTGTGATGTACTTTAGATGAACAGACTGATAATGCGTGTTTGTCTCCTTTCTTCCTGGTGCTGTTGTGAATGTGGAAAAATTTTGAAACAACAAGATTTTTGCATTTTCTGGAAGGCGTGCAGGGGGAAACAGTCACCCCCACAATCCTAACTGTGGCTGCTTACAGGCTCCAAGTAAAAAAAAAAAACAGGCCCATAATAGTTCAAAATCTGAGCAATTAGATTCAACACTTCATACAAAACAGGATGTGCAAATTGAGATTGATTAATGTTTGTGGCAACAACAATTTTTGTGTAGCAACAACAGTTTTTTAGACATTGTATTAACGTTACTGCTTGGTTATGAGAATGTTATGCAAACATTTTTTAAATGTTCCACTAACAACTTAAACATGTTAAGACTAACATTTTTGAAATATAAGATAAATACCATTAAAATGTCTTACTAACATTACTGCAAGAACTTTTTTGATTACTGTGGAAGAACTTCAGATCAGCCAATGTTCTGAGAATGTTGCCTGTTAGATGGGTATGAGCAACAGTGATCATTGTCAATAGTGATAATTTATCAATAGTAATATTTGCCCTTAGCAAATACCACTAATATTAGATAAACAATAATATTAGATAAACAATCCAGTGCAGATCAGGTTATGAGAGACCCCAAATGCTAACGGCTCGGTTTGAGATGTTATTAAAATCGCATCTTGCAGTGCTAAATCATTAGCATTAGACTTAGATGCATTAGAGAAGAAACTGAGAGGTCACTGAATGCATTTACAGCGCAGTAAAAGACACGCTAGCTGATTCCGGCACTGTGGCACGTTCCAATTACGCATCTATGATTGATATGCTCAAATAAATAGTTTCTTGAAAAAAAAAGATCCCTCAAGTTACAATCTTTGCCCATTAGCATGCTGGACGTTTTAAAGAAAGCAAGAAGAAGTCATGAACTCCAGATCCTGTTTGTTTTTTTTGCTGCAGTGGTGAATCTTTGGGCTGAATTTCATCTTATCACAGGAAAATGTGCAAAGCATGCTCTCTTCCCCTCGAGTCTTTCCTATATTAAGGCTCTGACGTCTGGAGAGTATTGACTGACACACTGAGCGGCCATTCTGTCTCTTCCGTGGTGACCTCTACACACTATGACTCACTGCCGAACCAGCAGGGCCCTCGATGAGTGCAGAGAACTGACGACAGCTAGGGGTGGGGGGGACGGAGGTAGAGAAACAGAGAGAGAGAGAGAGAGAGAGAGAGAGAGAGAGAGAGAGAGAGAGAGAGAGAGAGAGAGAGAGAGACTTTGGATATGACAGCATGCGCAGCGCATCGCTCTCCTCATTCTGACCGCAGCCGTGTCAACCTAACGCTACAATACATGCAGCTGACGATGGCGATTTTACATAACCCTCAAACTTAAATGAGGACATTTCATTCGCAGCTTGGGATATGCAAAAACGTCATTTTCATAATCGACAGGCTGAATCCAACAAAATGCAAAACCACTGACAGATAACGAATAAATGGGCTAAATACCTATGAAACTGCATTATAAGAAACTGTACAGTCCTCACCAAAAACAACACACTCTCAGTACACTCTAAAAAGTTACATGTTTTATTTATTCACCATTGAACGTTAAAGCAAAAACAACAACTCGAACTAAACAAAATGAACTAGTATAAACTAGTCAACCTTTCTAATCAATTAGTCAGCTGATGAATAACTAGTTGACCACCCTGACACATCCCTATTTGGAATTTACTATGTGTGCATTTTGTGATTTAAAATAAAAGGATTGAACTAGAACAGGACACTAATCTGCTTTATCTAGTTCTGAGTAAGCAAGCCAGATTTACCTGTTACATCATTAGCTAGTCCGGAGCGCAGCTAGGGCACAGGAAGTTACGATAACGCAACCTGAATAAACTGTGTTAGAAACAGAGACTGCCAGTCTGACGACCTCAGACGAATGAAATGACGGCCTTGTGTAAATGCATCTCCACGATGTCGCTAGATTGTGAAAAGTACACGAAAGAAAAGTAACAAACAGAAGAGAAAAGCTCTTTTCTTTCCAGTGAGTCATAGGACAGACTCACAAATCACATTTGAGCTGCATAAAACCGCCGTTTACTTCTTTAATACGGTCGTGAAAGACTGACTCAACACATAATGCGTGAGTCACGTGGCCCAACTGTATTTTTCTGGGGCTTGCGTGAGTACGCGGTTAATTGCCTTGCTAACGTTTACCCTAATTAGCATTGCTTTGTTAGCTCGTGTAAGTTAATCACTGTGAATAACCTATAAATCACCTGAAAACTAGCTACACCTCCGTCATATGAGCTCCTAAACCCAACACAATACCATCGCTCTCGCTCAACAGATCAAATATCAGAACAGACAGTATGCACGTTTGCGTTTAGCAGCGGCAGAAAAGATATGAGGAACAGCTGATAGGGCCTGCGCTGCCAACGCCGACATCCGTTTGTGGAAGATTTCACGGGGCGTTTGCACTGGAAGAAATGACACCGAAACCATCGCCAAGCTGCTGAGACTTTCACAATCACTTTAACAGCTGATAGCACATCTTAAGAGGAGCTTTCAGAAAGCCGAGATGTAGCAGAAGGGTGGGCTGACTGGGGCTTTAGTTAAAAATATGCAAAAGGAACATTTGGTGCTTCCTGCCCTATCGAAGGTCACGGGTAATTGTCCCTCCGATTTAAAAACGCTGCCAAAACAAATAACTGCAGGGAACAGACTGGAAGATGCGAGTGTGTCTTTATGTAACAGCTCTCTTAAAAGCCCCTGCCTCTGACAGAAGCATTTGGTAACCTTGGTACATCGGTTAGCCTCGAATCTCAAGTTTTTCAAGTGGTTTAATGGCGGAAACAAGCTTGTTTTAATCTTCTTTGATTTAGTGTCATTCTCGTCAGCAGTCCAGATGCAACAAATCGAGGGAGACTGAGACAAAGTAGAAGTGATTACTGTTTTTGTCCCCTCTAGAGAGGTTTTTAAAGGATTAGTTATGCATTAAAGAAATGTTTTGAGCTCAACTTCGAAGCATTTGTTGCATGTTGATTGCCACAGAAAAAAATTCCTTGTACCATCGTTGTTTCTGTTTAAACGCAGGCATGCACCTGGCATCAGGTAAAGATTGACTTCTGAAGCTCTTCTGCTGATCCAAAACAATAGCCTGTTAAAGGGCCCTATATTTCTCCCTTTAAATGATTAACAATTAACCGAGCACACATGCATGGAAATTAATATGGGCATAGGATATCGGCTAATGCAAAAAAATAAAGAGTCCTGCACCCTATTTGACTCTGCAGCATCAAAAATTAATTTTAAAATAAATTTAATTAACAATAAACCATTTTTTATATTGCAAGTTCGAATAGTATGCAGGACTTGACCTGGTTTCATTAAATTAAAAAAGATAATCAAAATAATTTTCACTGGACACCAACATACTGTATTGACCTTAACTTGTTTTAAACCCTGAACATCTAAGCCAGGATGTACATTACGATGCGCAAAGAAAATCAACAATATATTCTCTCACTGCAGTTTTCTCTAGTAGCAGCCATTAAATAAAGTGTTTCTCATAATCCTTCCAGAAAACCACAATCTTTCCCTTCCTTTTCCATTATACATTTTCTCCTAAACAGAGACTGAAACAACCCCCCTTCCAGCAGCAGCAGCCTGCATTAAAAAGTCAAACTGTTCCAGGAACAGTGAGATCCTCTCCCGGGGGCTGTAACTCAGTGGGAAGCCTCTACAGGTGGATCGCTGCTGGCTACATTTCTGTGTGTTTGTGTGCGTGTGTGTCCTGTTACTGAGGAATGAGGTGCGAGTCAGCTGGTAACAGTGGACTGAGTTCTAATTGAAATATCTTGTTGCTTTCAGTATAGAAATGCAATGGTTTTTAAGATGATAATATGCATCTATATATGCATCACTAACATAAACAAAAACAGATATTCTGAAGACCATGTGTATGGTTGGGTTTAAAGTGTGTTACTGGTGGGTTGCTTACCGGCCTAAGTCAAACAGTCACAAGTTAAGTCAGATCTCCAAGTCTCTAAGATATTCTGGTGCCCAGGTATAGTTGTGCAACTGAGTTTAATACACTAAATATGAGCAATAGTAATGAGGCAAACATAGCCTCTCTATGTTCTCTCTCTCTCTCTCTTTTCAGATGTACAAGGCTGACAGCTCATGTGTTTGCCTCTGTTAATTTTTTCCCTACATTCCTGTGTGGAGGAAATTAGGGGATCATCTTTTGCCTGGACTCTGGACTCCCATAAGTGAGGAAGTATTCTGTCGCTATACAATACTGTTCTATAGACAACTATACAACTTGTGACTGTGTGACTTAGGCCAGTAAGCAACCCACCAGTAACACACAAGTACTTTCTTATGGAATATATAACATATATTCATAGGATATCAGTGTGTGTGTGTGTGTGTGTGTGTGTGTGTATATGTATGTGTATATGTACTTTCTTATGGAATATATATATATATATATATTCCATAAGAAAGTACTTGTCTTTAATACTGGTGGAAGATTACCTATTATGCCAATCATGGTGCCTTTATTTATCTTTTTTAGTTGAGCATTTATATAGAAGATTATGTCTGACAGCAGCAGATTACTTGTATATCCTGCTGTAAATCTTCTTGACCAATCTGGGACAGAGCATTAATTAAAGACTCATTTACACTGACCTTGAGCCCAACACTTGCTGTTATATTTAGCCTGTTTGATCTCTAAGATCGTTCCTACATTCTAAACCAATTACACCAACACAATTTGAAAGAAGAACCAAGCAGCCAAAACGCTTGTTGATAGTTTCCACTAACTTCAGTCAAATGAAAACCTGAAAGATTTCAGCCCTCGGTAGCCACCACACTGGTGGCACCTAAATGTAACGTCTATGTAGAGAACATCTGGCAGCACTCATTCCTCTGGGTAGTTCTCTCAGGGTTGCTGTGTGGTCATACACCTACCCTAACCAACTCTGAGTCTACATGACAACCCAACAGAGCAAGCTTCTGTGTGAATCGGTCTACAGCTACACGAAACGGCTCAATCCAGCATGTAAAACCCAAACATGGTCACATAGGTAAATGAAAAAGAGGACTGGGAAAAACAAGCAGCTTTCAAGTGAGGCATCTGTTTCTAATGTTGGCACGCTGGTGTGGATTACAGGTTAGCATTGCTGGGGAACTTGCGATGACCCCATATCTTCATCCCCAGATGGTAAATAGCGATGAGATGCAAGATTTGAAGCAAATGCAACTGGCTCCTTGTTTACAGTAAACTCTTTGATGCTGCATTTTTGGGCTGTTTTTCAAAATGCACTGCTTCTTTTAAAGATGCAATCTGTAACTTTCCCCATCTCTGTTTGACACATAACATTTCAGGTTACTTTACATACTTTTTATCACATATGTTGAAGTCAAATAAATCTAAACTGTTATTTCCCGGGAAATTAGACACAACAGCTCAAATGACAAATCATTATTATAAACTTACAGATGGAAACATAAAATTGCAGGTTATTTTATGTACATTTCATTATGTACGTTGAAGTCAAATGAAGCCAAACATTAACAAAACATGACATTTTCTTGGAAATCAGACCTAACAGCTCAAATTACAAATCATTATTATAAACTTACTGATGAAAATCAGGGCAAGGTAAGCAGATCGTGTTGAACACTGATCTATTACGTACTTGCTAACATAACTTTGTTATGGATTGCAGCTTTAAGGAACCCAGAATATGAAAGTGAAAAAACAAATTTCCTTCACATCTCTCCCAGGTGCCACTATCATCAACCTGTACTATGCTGTAAAACACACTAATCGGACAATTGTAATCTTCAAAGCAAGACACGAGCTATTTTTATCACATTAAACAAGATAAGGAAGCTGGTTCTCAAGAACCATTTGAATTTTATGACTCCCTTTAACGGCACATGTTGAGAAACCTCTGCTGTTTTTAAATGTACACACCACCTGGAAAAATAAACTGACTTAGGGGTGATTATCTGAAGATCATTCTTAAAAAATAAAATCAGAACATCAGCAATTCTAAAAGAAGGCAGGTCGACAAAATTGTAGGCATATTACCTGTAATATCTTGACTGCAGGTAGGTAGAGCACACCGCTTTGGAGACATGACTGGCAGAACCAAAGTCAATGACCTTGACCCGGTAGGGCTGGCGAGCCGGGTCTACCAGCATGATGTTCTCGGGCTTCAGGTCAGCATGGATCAGTCCAAGGCTTTTCAGCTTCATGAGGGCAGTGGCCACCTGCTGCAGGATCGGTCGAATGTACTTGAGCGGCAATGGGCTGAACTTGTTCTGCTTGAGGAAGTCGTACAGGTTCTGCTCCAACATCTCGAAAACCAGGCACGTGTGGTTCTTGTGCTGGAAGCACTCGTACGCCCTAACAAAGTTGTAGTCATCCGCACTCTCCGTGCTCAGTCTTGCCAGTATGCTAACCTCGATCTGTCCTTGCCTTGCGTAAGACGGATGGTTCTTCAGGATCTTGATGGCCACAATCTCGCTGGTGCCACGTTTCCAGCACTTCACCACCTGCCCGAACGTACCTCGACCCAGGAACTCCAGCACCTCGTAGGTGTTGGTCATGGAACAGAGCACCTCATGCTGCAGGAGCTGATAGTCGCCCTCGCTGTTGGCGCCACTGTTCTTGGACGTGGCGGTCGTGGATGCGGTCGCCGTGGCGACGGTGGCCCCGCTCTGAGCGTTGTTCTGGATCATGGGCGCGGGCGGCGGATGCTCTTCCACCACGTGCACACTGCTTCCGCTACCACTAGCGTTGTTGTTTTCAAGCTCTTCGCTCTTCCGCTTAAGCCCGCATCGCTGGTACGTGTCCAGCAGACTGACGGTACTGCGGCGTGTCAGGTTCTGGCCTCCGCTGCCGCTCCCGCTGCTTCCGGTGCTGCCCAATAGCTGACCCGCTGCCCCAGACGTGCTGCTGGCCGATGCCACCACAATGTGCCCTGAGCCGGCTGGAAAGAGGAGAGCCTGTTCGTAGGACAGAGAAGAGTTGGAGACCTGGAGACTGGCACCGCTGATGCCCACTGGGGCGACTGAGACACTCTGCTTGCTGTTCTGACTGTAGACCTTGCTGTGCGTGCCGTATCCCGTCATATCCCAGTTGCAACTCTGCTCCACCTTCAGTTTCTTCACGCTAAAGAAAGCACTTGTCTGAAGAGTATGAGGGGAGAAGACTTGCACTTGCGAGGCCATACCTGAAAAATGAGAGGGAGGGGAGAGAGTGACAGGAGGAAATGTGAGAGTGGGACTGAAACTCGAGTGCAAGCTTTAAATAAAAATCCTACAGGTCACAGCAGGCTGGTTTGATAGTCACAGTCCAGATGCAAACTTATAAAATAGTTTCATGCTTTTACACTGACTGTTCAGCACTGTTCAGACTTGAAGCTAATGTTGACAGTCTGCTTCAGGGCAGCACCTGGACTAATTTTACCCATATATGCATATTTAAATATTTCAATGTGGATCCATGTGCTAAATATATCAATCATGTATCAATAACATTAATGGCTTGTTTAAACACACAAGAACACACACACTATACACACTATACACACATACACGTTTACTTATTAACCTAAAGGAATGATTCTAATTTCCTAAAAAAAAAAAACAGATAGATGCACATCACTTTTCCAGAGGCATTTGAAACCAAAAAAAGTGCCTGAACCTCAAACATCTAAACAACATCTAAACTTTTGATCCTCAAAACAAAACAACATAAGTAGAACGAAGCAGAGAAGATCGGAGCTTCTGGGAACTCCAGAACAGGCAATGCCTGCTTCTCCAAGCAAACAGCAGCCTAGAAATAGCCCTCGTGAACAGCACTGTTTGTAGTGCTAAAATAATGATTACAGCACAGAGAGGATTACACGCAGAGGATGTTGTAATACACTATTTACAGAATATCCAAAGTGGCCTGAATTAGCACGCTAGGAAATAAAAGGGCTCTACAGCGCGCATTTCTTGCCACACATGCACGTCGGTTTACACCGCCAGGCACAACTGCTGTTGTAAAGCGCAATTTTTTTATTGCATTCCTGCGCCAGCAAGTCACAATTATGATAATCTGCTGTCAGCGTGAAAGAAAGATTCTTGTGATCTTTGGGACACAAACACACAGGCAGAGCTTTAAACTCCAATACATTCTCTGTGAATCCTGAGAGAATCACATGAAGAGATGCCCCAGCTAACAGGGAATGTTTTCAGAATGTTGGCATAACATTCTCTAAAAGTTGCAGTAACATTAGTAGAACTTTTTAACATTATATCAATACCAAGATGTTATATTTCAGTTGTTAGTGGAACGTTTTGAAAACGTTACAGAATTTAAAAAATGCTTGAATAACGTTCTCATAACCAAGCAATAATGTTAATACAAACTCCTTTTGAATTATCCTAGAACTCTAAAAAGAGCATTTTTAACATTTCTGTTACTTAATGAAAATGTTAGAGAAATATTCTTACAACCTAAAATTGTTAGCTGGGGCATTAAATGTTGCAATGAGATGCGGTTTTACATTCTTATAAAAAAAACACTTTTTTAATTGCCTGAGTGAGAATTTTAAAACAACCCAATCTTTTAGCCTTGATTTCATAATATTCAATAGTTCACCCGAAAATAAATGCTAATTTACTTCTCATGTCTCTCCAAAACCATATGCGGTTATTTTGTTCAGGGGATCAAAAAAGACAATTTGGATCATATTGATACAGCTCTTTTCCAAACAGCTGGCCCAAAAAGCACCATAAGTAACGTACATTCGAATCTTCACCAAAGCTCACAAATGTCACTCGTGTTTGCGTTAAAATCCTGACGTGTTACATCCTAACACAATGTGACCGTTCTAATGCAGGATGGACAATGCGATTTAAAAACTGCAGCAGAGTGAAAGATTAACTTGAGTTCATGTCTAAAACTATATGTCTTCTGAAAAGTCTTTTGTACTATATTTTTTAGTATGCCTTTTAATACTTTTTTGGTTACTGTTAATATTTGTTGCAAACATTCTCTGCCTGAGTTTCACAGAAAATAACGTCACACCAGTTTAGAACAACATGAGAATAATCAAATAAATATTAATTTTTGGGCGGGTTTTTTTTAACTATGCATCTTAATAACACGACCAAAGACATTCCTCTGCAGAAAACGTTATATATACAATGGATCTCCCTATGATGTTTTCCATACAAAATGAACAACCATAAGAATAATTACTTCTTCCTTCGTGGTCTCGTTTTACAAGAAGATAATGAATCTCACTCGGTTTGAGGAATGCCTTGACGCAACAATATTCTCCAGACAGGAAACAGGGGAAGGAAACTTTGCATGAACACTTTATCATTATTACGAGTTCTGATCGTTACAGCTTTAAAATGAGTTTCCTCTTCACATCCTCGCCTCTCTTACATTTGACAGAATTCATCATTTCTATGGTCACCTGCTTTTAGCTCGAATCCTCAGCGATTCTTTCTTTCTTTCATTTTAAGGATTTACAAGTTAACAAAGAATTTACATTCTATAGTGTATACATTCTATAGTTCATAGACTTTATACCATACATTCCCTGTAACCTATATCACATATATAATATACATTTACATCTACAGCATAAACCCAAACCGCATATACTGTAGATTCTTTATCATTTTAAATAACAACACAGAATATACCAAATATAACAGTTTTAGGCTGCAAGACCATTCCTCTGTTTCCATTGAGTATCAAAAACAATAAAAATGTTTTTAAAAGTCAAAGTTTTAGGAATTTTCAAAACATCCAGTCTTTTTAGACCTTATTAACAATATTGCTTGGTTATTCTGTAACATTTTTAAAATGTTCCAGTAACAACTTAAAAATAACGATTTTGATGTATATGATATATAACATAAAAAAATCTACAAATGTGGCAGCAAAGAATGCTTTGGATAACTTCCAGAGAACATTAGCCTACGTTCTAAGAACATTCCTTGTTAGCTGAGTATACACCACAGAACCTACTTATATACAAACGACTTTGTACTAGTATATCCTACAGGTCTCCAAAATGTGTGTGCCCTTGTTTGCAATATGTTGACTGAGCAAGTAATGAAGAACATCCGTCAGTGCTATAAGAAGCAAAGGCCTTATTCTAATCCCATAAGATACTAGGGCAGATGTCAGTCTTTGGATTACGTTTTCTTTGCGTCACGCTAAAAATAATTTGTACATACTCAGTGGCTTTGTGTGTGTGTCAGAGGTGGGGACCAATCCTAAAAAGTAATAAATCTCCCACGGCGATGTCTGATCAGATGAAACATCCCTGGAATTCTTTGCATCAGACACGACGGGTAATCCAGTCTCGGGGGCAGCTGACGCGTTCACATTACCACCGCGTGCTAAAACTGCTATCTAAGTCATCGCGGCTCCATTAGGTGTGTTTTTTAAGATATTTAATCCAATCTGGTCTCACCAAGTACCTCTAATTCCACGTCTCACCAAGAACCGCTCTTGTAACAAGATCCGAACTGGACGTCAACGTCCTAACCTGATTCCAACAGAGACATGCTCACATGTAAACATACGCCTCCACAAATGCAGACAAACATCAAGGGTTCAAATGGTCAGAATGTTATCTCCAACCGGCATATTGCAACAATGCATTCATTGGCTTTCCAACATCACAGCTGTTGAATGAGGCCAGTCCAAGTGTTTACGCTCTAGACGACTAGCAGCCTTTGTGTTTTTGTAAGGATGATGTTCATGCATTGATATCATATTGTGAGCTCAAATCAACAGCTGACGTTTGAATTTTATAACTTAAAAAATTAACTTTTTTTAATTTTTACAATGAGAAAAAAACTCTTAGCTAACAATTTCTGATTGTAAGAATGTTTCTGTAACGTTTCCCTTAAGAAACAAAAACTTCCAGGAACAGTCAAAACATACATTTTTTGACGTTGTATTAAACATTATGTATCTTGAACATTATTCAAACTTTTTATTCTGCAATGTTTTTAAAACGTTCTGTAACGCTTTTTAAAAGTTGCAGAATAAATAAATATACATATAAAATGCATATAAACATTAACAACGTTCTACTAATATTACTGTAAGGTTGTTTTGATAACCCTGAGAGATCTTTTAGAGAACATAAACCATTTTTCTGAGAACATTAGCTGCACTGGTCCATTGTTTCATATTTACAATGCTGGAATGCTTTTGGTAGTGCCGGCCAGCTCTCAGCATACCGCACACAGAGCGGGCTGGTTTAATGCACTGCCACTGAGCATACCAAAGGGTTATCTGGTTATTTATCTGCCCTTTACAAGCACCGAGTTGAAATCCTAATGGTCAGTTCATTTCAGAAAATACTGCTCCATTCGTCCACCGCTAGTTAATCTTCTTTTTATCTGAAATAATGAGGAGACCTGGAGTAAATTCATGCATCTGTCCAACATTAAACAAGGTTTACTCTTTTATGAAGAAAGTAGCAAAGCTGTGACTCTAATAAACTACATGGAAACGATTATACCGTGTGCTTGGAATCTGGAATTTTAGGGAATTTTTTACCCGTTTTTAATCATCCACCAGGCGAAAACCCAAAATCTAAATAGTACATTTCTTCTCCACAAATTGCACGATTGCTTGCAAGATTACAAGATTGCTTTTGCTGAGGTTTAATAGTTTAAAACGCCTAACAAACACCAATACAAGTGACACAAAGTCAAAATCGGTTTCAAATCATATAAGTGGACATTTAAGCTTAATTACCTGTCATTATGTACACTTTTTTCCATTACTAAAAATTACTGTTAGGTTCATCCTAAATTAGTGTGGGCATTAATATAGTCATGACATATTGTAATTCTTAATTCTGACTATGAGATTACTGTCTGGTTTAAGGGGAGCATGTCTTGCAGAGGTTTACTTTGTCTCCTGTATTCAGGATGGAGGCATTCTGGAAAAATTGTCGAGGGAAGAAATCAGTGGTTAATGAATTGACCTCCGCTTGTCTAGACAAAGCATTATCCCCCATGGCTCAGAGCAATGCCCACTGTAGCATACCGTCTGGGGGATGGAAGCAGAGAAAGCCAATGATATTTCTCCCTTCCGCACTACAAAAACACCTTAAAATTGTTGTTTTTGTTGTTTTATTCTCTTTCAAGTCCTTTACTATCCCCATTACCTGCCTCGCTATGAGAAGTGGTGATTTATTATCTCTCCAAGCTTGTTCTTCTGGTCTCTCGTTTCAGCTGCTTCTGCAGCTCACTCCATCTCCTCTGCCATCTCTCCACTCTCTCACCATCAAACAATTCCCCTGCTGACCTTTGCTTTCATGTCCAGTCCTTTCCTCGCCTCAAACTGTTTCAGTTTTACTTTGTTCAGTTTATATGCTCTGCACAGGCCTGACAAATTACTGTGTACTTGTTCACCAAAACATTGCACTCGAAATATAAAACGGTTTAAGACAAAATAGCGCAAAACAAGACAAAACCAACAGTTACTGAAAAAGACAGACAAAATGGAAAACATAATAACCAGCATGGTGCATTTTCTGAAGAAAATTCAGAAATACTTTAAGGTAGTCTGAACATTATGTTTCATGTGGCTCTATCATTGCTGGGGTGTTATAGGTGGTTGCTAGGGTGTTGCTAGGTGGTTGATAAGGTGTTAAGGTGTTTACAGGCCCAAGACAAAAGAAAACACCCTAAAGTATTCATGATAAGCTGGTCACTGCATATGTGATCCTTTCTTCAACGTATGCCTTTTGGATTTCATTTCGGTGTAAAAACTGGAAACCCAAACTCTTAGTAACAGTAACCTCCATTCATAATAACAGTAATAAAAGTAGTACCAATAATAATGAATAAAAATATGTTTTAATCGTAATAAAAACATCTCCGGAATCCCTATCCTCTTCTAGCCCTCCTCCGTCCCTTCCTTTCTTTCTTTCTGTCTTTCCGTCTCGTCTAATAAAACCTCCTCTAGTTCCTTGGAGACTGAAAGCAGAAAACCTCTGGCTATTGTCTCTATTCATAACCCAGTGTATCTCTCACCTCCAGAGCAGAGCAGGGCCAGCACACTTCAGAGAGCTGCGAGAGACCAGGAGCGCACATTTCACGCAGCGTGTGAAGATAAGAATAATGCCAGCAGGAAACAAGACACACAGCTCGCAGGAGCATTACTGAGGCTGTTTATTTCTCTGCCTGGATGGGCTCTCTGGTTTGCATATTTAACTCATTGGGCTTGCTCATCTCCTCAAACCATAAGACCTCCAGTGAGAGAGAGTGAGAGAGCGAGATAGGGAGAGAGACCCTTACACAAACAGCACAGGCTGCAGGATACTGACCACCCATTCCTCATTTAGAGATCCAATCCCAGCCTATTTATGGAACAAAACACAGAGGCAGCTACAGATAGACTCTTGCAGCACACATAAATAAAGCACTGACACGCAGTTAATGTTTGACTATCTGAGCACTATTAGGCTTGTTTGTGAATCACACGCATTTGTGAATTTAAACTCGAGCTTCTCGCTTACACCTTGTGTAGACCTGCCCGTGAGAAAGAGAAATGACAAATGAGATCTCTCTGTTTTGGAGGAGGCGTGGCTTTGAAAAGCGCTCGGAAGGAAGGGCAGGATCTCATGCTTTCTAAGCTTAGTTGCTAGTGCTAGCCACTCCAAAACTGCCTACCCTACCTTTAAGCACATTTCACATGTCTTCTAAGGAATTTCAGGATAAATATCTAAGACTTCCAAGTCTCTAAATCTCAAAAACCAGCAAAGAGCAACTTCTGAACATACATTTGTTCTCAGGCCGGGATACATGGGATGGGACACACTGAATAAAAACATGGACACACACATGGACACCATGGCCTACCATGACTTATTAGAGCAGCGATTGTGCAGCATTTGGTGAAGACAGCTCAGTCTGGAGTTAGAGAGTGGACAGAGCAGCTGGGACTGGAAGCTGCTAAAGCCATTGATGTGCTCTTAGAGAAAGACAAATAAACACTGTCACACACACAATGTGGGGGGTTTACTTAACTATATATGGGGACAAATTTGTACCCAAAAGTCAGCAAAACCTGACAAATCTGAACAAAAACTCTTTTTGTAAAAACCCTATAAAAATATTGTAACGTTTTTTTTAAAGTGTACAAATGCAGAAAGTTTTCAGGGTTAGGTTATGGTGTTTATAATTAGCTGCGTTTAAAACAACTAAAGTCTATGCAATGTCCCGATTAGATAGATAAGTAAATGTGTGTGTGTGTGTGTGTGTGTGTGTGTGTGTAGAGGTGAAAGCATATGTTTAGGAAGGGTTATTTATGACATAGGGTAAAAGGATCCACATACATTTGGATATAAAGTTTAGATTATATAGCAAAAATCTATATAATTCCTATCAAATTACTGTAATTATTACAATACGTTACTCTATTTAAGTCATGAGAATGTTTTATAAAGGAATAAAAAGGAGAGAGAACATAACCATATGGGTCAGCAGACCAATTTGCTGCTAAATCATTTTTATCAATTCTCAATTTTCTCATTTTCTCAAATCATGCAGATACAGTGGCCCACCATGGATTTGTCTTGGAGCTGGACCCAGACTCCCACAACACTGCAAAAACCATTTTCAGCTTTTTTCACTTATTCTACTGAAGCACAAGAGCCAAACAACATCTAAACATCCTTAAAACAAAACACGTTTACATGAGAAGCAAATGTCGTAAGCTACTCAAGCCTGTTGTCTGAGAAAACCTAGTGAGGTTTATGTTTAAAACAAAAAACTGAAATTACCAAGAAAACAAGTTTTTGTTTAAGCTTCTTAAAAGAAGACATAATATTTTATGTGGAATAAAAAGAACGAGAAAGAGTAGATATTTTTACTTGTGTTTTGCAGTGAGTGAATTTTTAGGACGGAGCCCCTTTAAGACCTCACAACTACTTTACTGCTGCAGGACCAGCTGACAAACTCAGTTTGCACTCCAAGAGCATTAAAACTAAGACGAGGGCCGTTTAGGGACAAGTACGTACCCGATAAGAAGCAGCTTGTACAGCCCTGTTATCAGACAGCTACAGTGAAAGAGAACATGGTATCCATACTCTCTGAAGCCAACCCTAATAGTCCAAAAAAATGGTGGCGAGGTCAATTTATTATGCTTTAATGATGTCGATCAAAGGTTTGCTTTATTTTACTTGGCACTATTATATGAAATGGAAGAGTTATAGAAACAAACCATGAGTTGGATAATAGTCTCTGTGTGTGTGTGTGTGTCGGAGAGTTTGCAAAAGTAAGTTTTGCAGGTTTTTGCTGTGCTGCTGGCACTTCAAAGAACAAGACCTGAGCAAAATGCCAGAGTCTAACCACAGAGCCAAATCAGGCCCGGCAAAACAAGATTTACACACACACTCTTACATGACGTGTGTAAACAACACACACACATGCAGAGAACATCCTGTAGTTGTTGAACTCAAGGATAAATGTGGCATATAGTGGCACCCGACTGATTAAAGTGATTCTTCAGACTGACAAACAACTGTTTTAAACCAGAAAACAAGCTGAAATTAACAAAAGAGGCTTATATTGAATAAGAGTCAAGGTGCAATTCAGTTAATGAAAGCTTTTCCTCCTTATAGCTTACCTTTAAAGGGACAGCCCCCCCCAAAATAAATATTCTGTAAATATTTACCTAACCTCACGTCGTTCCAAATTCCAGACACAAAACGAGAATGTTAAAATATCTTCTTTCTATACGGTGAAAGTGGATGGAAAAAGACGCTTATTATTATGTTAGATTATTCCTTTTGAAGATGAGAGCAAGTACATGAGTACAGAATTGTTATTTTTGGGTGAACTATTGCAGTAACTCTGTGGTTACTGTGATAGGAATTCATAACATCTGTCAGTTGCTAGTTGAGTTTGTGTTTTCCATGAAGTATAATCTTTGCACAAATGACTGTTCTGGAGAATACCACACAGAGATAAACAGACACGGCTAATACGCCAAAGTCCTCACAGACGAGCTCTTCGGGAAAACACTATAACCGCTTCTTCCTGCACATACATCACAGTGGAGGGAGTGCATACAGTGTTTGTGTGTGGCCGACCTCTATAACCCTAAGGCAAAAGCCTATATGGAAAAATCTGGAATGCTTTAAAGCTCTTAAAGGAAGCATCCAGGATGTCAGATCATTTCCTCTTCTGTGCAATTTTGACATGAAAAGTTCAAAATTCTGTACTCTCGTTCACATAAACTTCCCTAATGCAGAATATAAAGGCAAACTGCGAAAGTGGGTCACAACTAGTTAGTCACAAAAGTCACTGTATTGCCAAGGCACAAGAAACTGATAAATATTACGTCCGGGTAAAAAAAAAAAAGGTTAAACAGTGCAGAATACGTTCTCTGTACGTTACAAGTCCATGAAATAAAGATACTTTAACACGTTCTTGAATCTGCTGAGAACGATTCGGTGAAATACTTTTCTTCTTAAATATCTTAAGTACACAAAAGAATACAGAACAGTAACACCATAAAATTGTCACGAATTCTGTTTCATGTTGATTTTAAGGCATGAATAAGGTTTTGGAAAACAGCAGCGTGGAGAGAGAGGGTTCTATAAACAAAGGCTGGCATTCGGCCAGGCACTGACGGTAGTGATAAGTGAACAACATATACAACATATTAATACATCGGCAAAAGCCATAAACTATGAGTAATCAGATTTATGAACAAGCTGACATTTGCTCAGGAGGCAGGAATGAAATTATAAGCCTGGACAGAACAAAAAGAACAAAAACAGAAGGATGTACACACGTACACACACGATGCGCAACAATAAGTTTGAAAATAATGTAATCCACGACTCCATCAGAGTCTGTCTACGCAGATTAATTGGTTTTGGCTTTAAGATGATGAATGAGTTTATACACAGGACATACATTTTCATTCCCTTTATGACCTTTATAAAAGACAAATTAAATGATAAAACCAGAGCATTTATGTTATGTTTTTTCCTTAATTACTTTTAAAAGCAGCTAAATAAATAGAAAGGAACTTTTTTGTCCTCAAGGATTTTAAATAAAAAGCAATCCTTGTGGTTTTGAAGCATAGATTATAATAGTTATTACCTTTAAAGTTTTGTTTCCCAGTTTTTTTCAGTGTGTTGAAAAAGTTTAAATGTCACAATTTCTTAGTTATGGGATTTTTCCCCGCTCAGACTTTTAAACTTCACGTCTACAATCCTCTCCTCTAATACATTTATAAAGGTTTTAAAGTGAGCGAAATTATATTTTGTACTTTTTACTAAGAGCTTTACTAAGGATTCCTTGATCCAAGGAATCTTTTTAAAAGTTTGGATGTTTGGAGCTGAACCTTCTCTGCATTTTTGTGGTTAAACTTCCAACTTAACCTCATCAGAATTCACAGGTATTCATAAATAACGTTTATTTCTTATGCACTTAAATTTTATACATCATAACTTCTTCATAACATACACCTTTATAATGTCAACACTACTGTGTTGATTAGGTATGGCTGGTATGGTATGTAAATACAATTTTCCCACATGGAAAAAATGATCCGTCTGTTTTAGATATGGCAGAATATGAGCGAACACGGAGACCCAGGACAGTAAGGAATGCTGTGTGTCAAATTTTCTAGTGTGGCACTTTGCATACGTTGTTTGGCTGGCCTTGCAGTGCCGTGGTCTTCATTACTACTAATATGTATATCTGTGACAACCTGCGTCACTCGCTTCACGCTCAGGCAAGCACAAGGAGAAACTTCTCCATCTGAGATCCTCAAATAGACAAACGGGCACGTTTACAAACACACATTAAAAGAGATCTGAGCAGAGGAGTCTCTTAGGATCAGATCACACTAAAACGCTAAAGAACCAGTCAGACTCGATCCTTCTTCCTAGCAGCCAGTGGCGATCCATGAAGAGCTGTTTCCAAAACATGTTTGTTTTGAAGCGCTGGCTGGTGGGCAGGACAGCAGAGAATCACCAATGACACCAGTGAAGGTCTGATACACACACTCACACAGACTGCCCATGTGTCCGATTGTGATAAGCATTCAGCCCAGCCATGCTCTGCTTTTTCTTCCGCATCAGGCTATTGTGTGTGTGTGTGTGTGTGTGTGTGTGTATCCTGGCCTCTCAAATGTGTTCAGGCACATGGCTTTAGCACCGTCAGCCACATGAGACATTTCAGGTCGCAGTGCCAAACTACCCCTCACGCCACCATCACACCCACAAACACCTTAAAGAAACAGCTCACCAAAATTCACCAAAATACTTCATTTGCTCATTCACACCGACATATATTTGGAGAATGTTTTTGTACAATGAAAGCATGTTGTAAGAGGGGCAAGTCTTCTGAGGCAGAAGACAAAAACATGTTCTGGTCGATATATCTTATCTCTCCCTTTATGGTACTTTTATGGTGTGTTTTGTTGTCCTTTGTGAAGCTTGGGAGCTACTGGTCACGTTGTTTGTTAAAGAACAGCCTGGAAGTTCAGATACGAATCATGTTTTGTGTTTTACGGAATCAAGAAAATCAGTCAGGTTTAGAAAGACAGAAAGGTCAGTAAATAAGAGCAGAATTATTATTTATGGCTAAAACACTATCATTTAACATCCAAACTAATTCCAAGAAGGTTCAGTTTCTCTCTCCTTCACAGAGCTGAATTGTGAGGGCTCCGAGGTTGTTTAAGGTCCCTCACTAAACGTGACACAAAGCTCTGTTATGAATCCCACAAACATGTGACTGACATCTCTACAGTTTCTGCAGGCAAAACGGGGACACATATACATTATTGACGAGATGTGTCTTGTCTCTGGGCCTCATTGAGTGTAAGAGCTGATTTAGAGGATATAACGCCCTTACAGCACCGTTCCAAAGGGATTCGTGGATTGAGACATTCTGGTGTCCTTTGCACAAAGAGAAAAGCCTCTAATCAGTCTGCCAGTCCATGCCAGCGAAAGCAGCATGCGACACTTTCAGCAACACACGTGAATGTGGGCGTCTAGTCTCATATAAACAGCATCCAGAGCCCACAGGGGAACAAATCTATACATACACTCTATACATGTTATATCAGCTTCCAAGGACAACAGCACATACAGGAGCATATTTCCCTCACAGAGCGATCCATCGCCTCAAAACCCTTGACCCTCTCTCTCCTCAGTGCCGCTTGTTTGCAGTCATAAAGTTTGCGAGGTAAAAACAACAATTCCTAAAGCGGCAAAGGCCATGCTTTCATAGCAAAAGGTCAGCTCTTGGCTTTTCTTGAAGACAGAGATAGAGGGAGAAAGGGAGAGAGATTTTTTTGAGGCTCTGCCTGCCGCTCTGACTGGTTATGGGATACGGGGAGGGGAGGGCAGGCCCATATGTCATCGATCTTGACTTGAGGCTTCTCACGCACACAAAGGTTACAGCCTACGCGCATCTACACCCTGCCAACAACCTACCAGTACCCTTTCAATTATTAACCTCCAAGATATGGGCCCTGTAGGTTGTACCCCAGCAGAGGAGAAGATGGAGGGATGGAAGACAGAGCATCTATCAACACCCTCCTGTTCCCTCGCTGCCTCTCTCGAGTGCGTGTTGAGTGATGGGTCGGTTCAGTGCGCGGTCAGAGAGAGCGTATGGAGTAAAATCCATAGCCCACTTCATGAACCGGAGAGTCAAAGTATATCGCTCATGTTCTCCAGCTTAACAACCTTCACCACACGACAAAAATATCTTAAAATCAAAGAGAACTGCGAATAAAAGACCCGAGCAATAGTTAATACGTTTTGTCAGTAGGGTTGATGTAGTTGGCGTGTTAACGCAGGCGATTAATTAAATATTTAATGCTGTTAATTTTTTTTATTTTAAATGCTATTAACGCAGTTATTTAATTTGGAAATTGGAAGTTTAATTTTGTTTCAAGTGATTTATGAAAACTGACTGACGCATTTGTGTCTCACACACACACACACACACACACAAAGAGCAGATCTTATGAAGTAAAAATCACCTATGAGTGAAAAGGAAAATGACAGCTAATGCATTAATGACGTGAGATTAATAACAATTAAATATTTTATTTTAATATGGTTCGGTGTTATCAACAGAGCTATGCTGGGCTGACTAGAACCTTCCTTCAACTGATAAAGCTTTCCTGACAAAGAGGACCTGTGTGTGTCTGAGCGTGATGGGTTTTCGAGCAGAGCTCATTAAGGGGCAATGGGGCCGCTCATCTCCGGCTCTTAAGAGCGCTCTGGTCTGTCGGGGCGCCAGTGTCCCTTTCTCTCTCTCTCTCTCCTCCAGGCGCACATCAAAAGTGGGGCAGACTCTCTCTGCTCTTTTCTGGCTGTCTGGGGCTTTGAAGTCCTTTGGTTATCAGCCAAGCGTGTCACGGTACCTGCAGCCATCTGTGAAGAGCCCACAGTCGGGCTGGCCAGCCAAAGCTCACAATGACTGTGTGTGTGTGTAGAGAGAGAGATTTACCTGTAGCCCTGTTCGGTGCGTTTAATACATGAAGCACACACAAAAAAATGTGAATGAGAGGGTGGGAAATGACCAAACCTTGCACGAGAGCAACTGCAGTGAATTCTTCATTGAAAATGTAGGTGTGTGATTTTTGAGATTTTTCACAATTTGCACTGTTGCAAAGCAGCTTCATAGTAAACAGATTATCACAGAGGAAACAGAAAAAATAAAGAACAGCAAAATTATATTAAAAACAGGAAAAAAGTGGTGAATCTCTCTCCACAAATACGCTCTCAGCTCATCCTTCTCTATTCTTCTGACTACAAGCCTTTAAAGTCACCATGAAATGGAAGTTGTGACAGTCTTTAATTCCCTACGGTGATGCATATCTGAGTGGAATGGCTTCTGGAATGAGAAAAAACTGTAGGCTTCATTAGGGCTTCATTTCGTTCTTCGGGAATTGATTGGATCGTTGGAAGTTAGAGGGATAGAAACTGCCTGGCCATTGGACAGTCAATGCAGCCCCACCATCGGGGACAGACAGACATCATCAAGACAAGAGATGTTGTTTTGTTGGAATGTTAATGTTTATGACTAAACATTATGCAGGCCCAAGAATTTATAAAAAAAAGCACAGATTAATCATTTACCATAAACACTGCCATAATACATAAAAATAAAAATAAGAACAGTAAATTTTGATTACATGGTGACTTTAAAAAATAGGCTTCAAAAGAAAGTTAAGGAGTTGAAGAGTTGAGGCTGTGGCCTAGCAGTTAATGCTCACGTTGACAACACAAGTTCAAATCGAGCATCCTGTCCTCTCTTAACAATCTATATCCACCAAAATACCAAAAATACCAAAGTCTGCTGGGGTGTTTACATTAACACTGATTAAATCATGAGTACAGACGCTGTATCATTGGATGTTACAAGATCTAGTTCCCACTAGTTCCCACTTGACTGCTGTAAACAACTAGTTCCTGCATCACATTCCTGGACATTTGCATAAAGTTAAACTCGGGTCAAATGGGCTCAAGACAGCTCGAATCACCAACTCTCATTCATAATAAATAACCTGTAAGCCTTTTACCATTGCACCCTGCTGTAAGTGAGAACCTCCCCTGAGGTTCCATGCAGGAGAATGACCAGTGATGTATGATCTATATCACCCCATGAAAGGGTTGTTGTCATGTTGCAGTTTTCATTTAAGTTGTAATAGTTCAGGGTTGTGAGCAAAGCCAAACTATTGCATCAAGCTCAGATTGTACTATACACTACAGCCCAATAAAACAGGCTGGGCTGAGCTAGGCAATGCCATGCCAACCGACTAAAGTCACTGGGGTTTCTAGACAACAATAGAATTATATAGGGCATAAACAATGTGCTTCCAACAGACTGGCATGAACAGAACGGGGGTGGAGGTGGGGAAAGCTTGCTGAAAGACCAATGAATGCCCCATGAGCTAATTTAACCCCCGGTTTCATCATGAATGCTCATACACAGTAAAGCCTGTTACCAATAACGCATCTTCAGATCTGCATGAAATGCGTGTACAAAAACAGACAGATGAGGGTTTAGAGACGCCAAAACAACCTTTAATTCCCATCTACTTACAGATAAAGATACATGATCCCCATCTTATCAGTAGGGATGGGACTTTTAAGCGATGTAACTATTCAGTTATGATTAAATTTTCATGATTACGCTAAATGCTTCCGCTTCTTTAACAATTCTATTAACAATTCCTAGTAATTTGAGAAAGCATAAAATAATTAATCCTAACCTCAGTACATCATGCACTGTGTTTTTGAATATATTATAAAGAAAACAGTGTTATTTTTGTAGCAATTCTAAGTAATTACAACAAAACTGCTGATGTTCTACAGAGTATCTTTAACTGCACTGATAATCACAGCCATGACACGGATGGCCTTACCAATCTTGAGTACACAAATATAGAAACCCTTTATTAAGGGTCAAATATGACAAAAGCAATGACTTGCAGTTCAGTCCGTGAGTCAGATGATAATTCAGAAAACTGATTCAGTAAGTGAACTATTTAATACAGATGAGTTTCACCTGTGACTCATTTGTGATTCGTTCGACCGATTCATCAAAAATGAAGGCAAGGTAAACGAACATTTCCAGAAACATTTTTGTTACGCTGGCTAAAAGTCTCTACACATCCTGATAGCAATCACTATGTAAGGTTCTCTAAATATATTTAAATATATCTTTTTCATATTTAAAGGCACAGGACCATAACATGCATTCGGTCCATAAAGCTTATACTTTTAAATCTAGTTTGTTATTTCTAGCCTCTCCAAAACTGCCAACCCCACCTTTAAATAAAAAAGGTTAAATTTGCATGGTGTCCAAGCCACACTGCAGGAAGAACGGAGATGTTGAAAAACTGTTTCGAGAACAGAACGTCATGAGTTTTTTTTTACAAAAAAAACAATCATAACCCAACTCATCTCCACAGCAGCCGTGTGTTTTACTAGAATTAATAACTGTAGCCCTGAGATATATGAATGAGCCGCAGAGCACAAAAGCAGCAGAATTCCATCAGTCAGTGGTGGCTGATGTCAACACTGGTGCTGGTAACTATAGGTGTGAAGGCCAAATGAATGGTGTCCTTCATGAAGGAGTAATTGCCATGTGATTACAGCCCCGCAAATCCAGCGGCTGTGGAAAAAAGCCCCTCTTTCATTTCCTTTGTTGGTGGAAGAATGCAGCCGGGAGAGACCCCAGTGTGAGCTGATCCTCTCATATCTGATCAAAGGAAACATGCCAGTCGGACCCCTACCCCGTAAGGAAAAAGCACATCCAGCAGAACTAGAAGAATGGGGCAAAACAGACCTGTCTGCGGTGTTACAAATATGTCATTAGTTTCCCTTATCTATCTCCTGTTTCCTTTTTGTGCTTTCATCGCTGCTTATTTACCTCTTAAATGACCGTCTGTTGACACAGCCCGGCAACTAAATGCAAAATCTTTTGTTTATGAAGTAAACATGCCATGTATCCCAAAATGCCTCAGTGCTGCAGGATAAGTGTGGGTGTAGTAAGGTATGACACTCAGCATTGTCTTAAAATGCCCTTGGTGCTGCATCGCATCTGACGGCCGCAGTGTGAAATAAACACAGAGGCCTGCAGCTGGATTCCTCAGTCTTTCTGCAAGGCTGCAAATCAATGCTGAACTCACCCACCCCCAAAAGTGCATGTGCAGAGAGCTGTCGGGCTTACATTATTGGCATCTCTCTCCTTGAAACCTTATAGCAGCCCAAAATTTGCAAGTCGTAACTCAGACAAGACAAACAGAGAACAGCAAATAGGTCATTTAAACTGGGAACTAAAGTTATGTAACAAACGATTACGTAAGTCAACGTTGAGTTCCTAGCAAGGCTTTACAAATACATTGCAAAATAAAAAAAAAATCCCATAATGCAGGTCATGGGCAGTACAGTCAATAGCACAGGACACAGTCTTTCCTATACACTACTGGTTTGGGTCAGCAGGACAAACCCCATTAACTAACCCACCCCCATATCCCACAATTCAGCTCCCTTGGGCACCACAACACACCTGTGAGGGATTTTCCCCTATGAAATTCTGTAAGCTCAAACGTCCCTCAGGCTTCAAAAGAGCATGAGATGTGGAGAAAATAATCACATTTCTATAAAGCTTTGGTTCATTTATTGACCCACGGTCAAGCAAAAATCCCTTTAAGGATTTCTAGGAGGATAATGGACTGGAAAATTCTAGTTCTGAAAGTGACCAATGATATTGATCGAACCATTGTTTTGTTTTGTTTTTATTTTCAATTATGGATAGTAAAATGAATTAAGCATTTGTGGTTCTGCCAAACAGAGACCTGTGTGACAATGCCTGCCTCAGAGTGCTCGCAAAGAAGCATTTCCTTTCAATCAGGGGGCAACAATGCGAAGTCAGTCAGGACTAATGACCTCAAAATTTATAGATTTTCCTGCAATTCTCTGCCATGCCGCACTGGCAATGACCTTAGACGCCGGGCATGCGTTAAGATCAGTTAGGGACACATCGATCAGCTACGCCCGAACAGAGGGACAGCTTAGAAAAGTTGCTTTGTGAAATTTATGACACAGACATTTGCCAAGTGAACAAGACTGGGTGAACTCAAACTGGGGTGAAAACTGAGCAGGATCCTGCCTTCACTGTGTCTCATTGACTCTTGTTTCTTTGTTTTAAGAACAGGGTTTCATAATTTCAGGAATTTATGGAAATATATGGGAATTACAGCACATAGATAAAGACGAGTCATATGTCCAAGAAGTGAATATGTTTATATTTATATTTGTATATGATACAGCTTGTAAAAACCACCCAAACATTTCCATTAATTCCAGAAAATTCCCATAATATTCCAACTTGGAATATTTCCAAAATTCCTCAGCTTTACAACGATGTTTGGAAACACATTAAAACATTACAACATAATATTACAGAAGTAAAATGGTTGCAAAGGATTGCTGTACCACAGATATGAATTTCACTCAATAATATGAAAGTTAGAAATAAATAAGCCTCACTCAATGTATCTCTTCTTCTTACAGAGTTTTCCAGCTTTGCAAAGCTAAACATTTGCTTCCTTTTGCAGTAGAGACAGGTTGTCCTGGTCCTCACATCAGCCATTGATCAACATGTCAGTGTGGGTTACGAGGACAGGTGCCAAGACTCCTCTGGCCCTGGATTACTCTTCCGTATGGGCCTGGGCCAGAGTATTGGGCCCCCACCACAACACTTCACAAAGACACATCAGTGCTGAGGAAAAAGCAACAACAAAGAGCTCTCACTATAGACTGGCTTTACAAACGTCTCCATGGACAGTCTGTACCCTAAACTGGAGCAGTAACAGATATTTATTCACAAACTGAAAGGTCTTTCACTGCTGGTTTTAAAAAGAGCTAAACAGTGCGCATGGGCCTGAACTTCACCATGCACACATCTGACAGGCATGAGATGAGCACAGGAGTCCATAAATAAATGCTAAACAAGCATGGCCAGCAGTCATAAAACCCACCCAAGCACTTGGTTTTAATGCGTGTTCAAGGAAGACTGGAAGCTTAAACAAATAAAACCAACAAAAAAAGCCAAACAATTCTTTAACGTTACAGCAACAATGTACGTCCAAACACACAGTATCTATAAAACAGTAGGCAAAACATTTCCAATCAGAGCACACGCGTTAAAAATAAGTGAAAAAGGGAAACAACCAGCAGAAAGTTGTTTCTACTTACAAGTAACGTGTAATTTCAGCTTCTCTTTACACTGTGTAAGTGTCACTATTTAAACACGCAACAAGGTTAAAGTCCTGCAGATTGTTTTTTTAAAACTTGCTCAGCTGAAGTTGTTTGTCCTCACAGCACTGTCAAAACCCCTTAGGAGATGCTATGTACACAACAGCCAGAAACCTTTAGTGACATGATGGCTGAAGGTTCCAAGAGTATTTAGATGTCCCAGAAGGTGACCCTCTGGGGTCTTCTGCAGCACAAGAGAAATTTAGATATCATAATACATGCATTCAAAATAATTCCTCTTTATTAGAATAAAAGGAAATTATACATGAAATATGTACAGCAAAAAAAACCCCACAATCTTTAGAATATAATGACTTCTTCAGGTTAAAAAAGTCAGTATTTAGCGGGACCTCCTGGCACTAAGCACATCTTGAACTCGGTTGGGGAGTCTGTCCTAAAATCTTTAGGTTACAATTTAGGATTCGTTCCATTTCGGTTTAAGACAGTCAGTTCCTGCTATTGCTTAAGTATAAGGGGGAGGTCACACTAAATACTTGCCAATTTAGCCCGTCGAAGCTGCTTCTCGGTTTTATTTTTGTTTTGTAATGCTGCATAAACATTTCCCACATTTTCTGTCGCCGTATTCTAATAAAGAGTCTAAGCAATAATGATATATGGTCATTATAGCATTGCTTAAACACCACCGGCGAAATCGAATGGTGGCCTAAGACTTCTGCACAGCCCTGTCATGTCCCAATACAGCGCCATGCAGCAGTACTCGCATGCGTATACATCATGCAACACTACCTGAGAGTTAAGCAAAAGTTTTCCTGTTCTGCCACCTGCTTTAACTAGTGCAAATATGAATCATAATTCATACTGGGTGAATATGATCGGTGTTATTGATTACAGAAGAAACAATCAAACAATTGGGGGGGGGGGGGTTGAATTTGCTTCATGACCAGCAGAGGGAGCATAAGTAATCGATCTGAGATTAATCCTGAATTGACAGCAAAAACTGAAGGTAATCTTTGTACCTACAACGCATGGACAACGCAGGCGTGGGGCGTCACTGACGCTGACTCGCGACGCGCCTGTGACGCCCCAAAATCCAGTCTAGTCAGTCATCTCCGAGGGTCTGAGTCTTAAGTCTTAAACCTTAAGTGTGTGACCTCTCAGGGGAACAAAAACAACCATTTGGGCTGTTGACGAATGAATGCCACCATGCACATGAAAGTACAAATGATAGATTCGCAATATTCTCTATGGTCGGTATTAAATCACCACAATACTGCAGCGTGTCTATATAAACCCCACCGGCATTACTTTCATCTGAATGACACAAATCATTACAGCATGCAGACTGTGTAATATGAACAGTGTAACAACTACCCCACGTAACAACTACCCCACGTAACAATAAGACAACAGTGAGTGCTTCTCCTAAAAGTAACTAGCCATTTTACAACCATAACTGTTTATCTGTAGACCTCTCGCCTGTTTGCTTTATATCTCTACTTGTGTTTTCATTGCCTTGAGCTTTACCCAGGCTACACGAACAGTGAGAATTTCCCATGCAAAGCAGCAGATTATGAAATGTGATGTATTATAAAAACAGCCTAGACGAGAGACAGCATCTAAATGCATTACAGTCATCATGCACAATGTAACTGTACGAATTGAACACCCAGCGCACAGCAGATCAATCTAAGATTGCGTACGAATGCATACATAATAATTTCACAAATGCATCATTTCTAATAGTAATAGATTGGTAATGCACCTCCGGTCCCGATGGTCCCTCTGCGGAGTGAATTATGTTAAGCAAATCATGCGCAGGTTTGACATTAATCCCTCACCCGTAAAGGGCTGGAAATCTTACCTTCGTATACAGGGGCCATCGGTGCAAGATTTTCTGCTATTCATGGCAAAAAATGAAGCGACAGCACTGCTCACAACTCAATAAAAATCTGCCATCTTGAGCCGCGGACAGAATCGCTGCTGTCTCCTGCATTACTAACCCAGTTCACCGGGGAGAGAAAAGCACACGAGAATAAACAATCGCATCCAGGATTTCTGTCTGATGATCGGTCCGAGGGGGTGCGATGAGGAGATGGGTGTCTGCAACTTAACTCCACGGGTCCGGATGGCTGGTTTGGCTCCGCGAAAGAGCCAAATTGCAGGTCTTGGCTTCAGCTGGTGGCGATCATGTCTGTGGAGTGAGTGCCTGCAAAAGTTGCAATGGGGAAGACGAGCGAGACAGCGGAGAGACTTTGCGTTATAATCGAGCGTCGACATGATCGATGCCGCTGAACTGGGCCTACAATCGAACGACGATCTAATCGATCCCGTTGAACGGGCGCCACCACCACCACCACCCTTATAAAACATTATATAACGAATGGCTAGTGTAAAACAGCGATAAACAATAACAAGATTCCCAACAATAACTAGTGTAAAACAGCGATAAACAATAACAAGATTCCCAACAATAACTAGCGTAAAACAGCGATAAACAATAACAAGATTCCCAACAATAACTAGCGTAAAACAGCGATAAACAATAACAAGATTCCCAACAATAACTAGCGTAAAACAGCGATAAACAATAACTAGATTCCCAACAATAACTAGTGTAAAACAGCGATAAACAATAACAAGATTCCCAACAATAACTAGTGTAAAACAGCGATAAACAATAACAAGATTCCCAACAATAACTAGTGTAAAACAACGATAAACAATAACAAGATTCCCAACAATAACTAGTGTAAAACAGCGACAAACAATAACAAGATTCCCAACAATAACAATATAACGATTACGCTGTATTGTTGTATTATTAATATTTGTGGTTTTGTATGCAGTATGTTGCAGTTTTAACGATTCATTCTGCTTTGCTTGTGTAATGTAATTTCTCTGTTCGTTTTGCTCTGTGATCTCACTGTAGTGCACTGAGGATATGTCAGCGTGGTATGATTTGCTTAATCTGAGCTGCTCGTGTTATCGGCAGGACGTTGAAACGTTTATATTTGATTATTGCATTCAACACAGTAATTTTAACACATTTCTGTCACAGGTCGGATGTTTCTGCATCCTCTGAATCATGTCTATACGAGATTGTCCAGTGACGTCACGGCACTGGGGCTCAATGAAGTCCATCAGGATCGGATTAAAGAGAAACGTGAATAATCTGTCATCTAGTACCAAGCATATTAAAAGAGTGTTTTACCGTGGGGTCGTGCAGATTTATACCTCAAACAATGTTTAAAAATGCAGTTCCCCTTCCAATAATAATAATAATAATAATAATAATAATAATAATAATAATAATAATAATAATAATATATTATATTATTATTATTATTACTCTGATAATACTCCAATAATAATAATAATACCAACAATATCCCAACAATAATCCCAATTCTAATCCCAACAATAATCCCAATATTATTACTCCGATAATAATTACTCCGATAATAATAATAATAATTATTATTATTATTATACAGTCGTTCAATTAGTTACGCCACCACATCATCCGTCCAAACTACAAGCCCCACAAGCTATTGCGTGAGAAATTGTAGTTCTATCAGACTCAGAGAAACTACATTTCCCAACAACGCCGCTGTTTGTCGTCGCAAGAGGATCTGATCTGGAGCGAGGGGTAAGCGCATTGTTTACATCGCTGACTACCGTGATCGCTTTATATGAAAATTACGCGTTAACGTCCCAGATTCACCGAAACAAGCGGGAGCATCATTACCAGACAACATTATTACATTTCGTTACGCAATTTGGACAAATTGTTACGAAACAAAAGGGGTAAAAGGTACACAACACCGGCTGTCATGCGCAACTTTATACTGTCAGCGATTCTGTGTCCGTGACGTAACATCAACAACAAATCTACGTATTTGATCAAGTTTGCATATCAATACACTTATCACCAGAGTAAAAAGTGCCATTTTTACTCCTATACCCCTGGTATCTGTTTTATATTCACGCCTTGCCTTTCCTATTATTCATTTAGCAGACGCTTTTATCCAAAGTGACTTGCAAATGAGGGGGCATTTTGCCCTAAGAGCTAGCTTTTCGCTTTAAGAGTCAAATATTGTGCCTTAAGAGCCATTATTATTATTTGTCTAAACGCAAATGCTGCTGTATGGATAGTGTAGATAGATAAAATAAAAGGTTAAATAAAGGATGCAACGTAACTGGTCTTGTCGCGGACGGTGACATGCATGGAAATATCTGTGCATGGTCAGCAATGCATGCAAAGCCACAGACAAGCACAGAAACAAATATAAATAAACATGATGTCAGCCATACTGAATGTTGACTTGCATTTGGGCATTTATATCTGTAGATTCTCAAGCGTGATAAAGTGTGACAGGAAACATCATCTTTAGCTGTTGAAGTATGTACTCTTTAGCTTCAGCTGGTGTGCTCTGCAGTGTAGCAGCTCTTGTGGGAGATGTAGTCTAAGATTGATCTCACATTGACACGGAAGACCGTAATCACAACATTGAATGCCAAGAACTCAGTCGTATGTTGTATCTCTCATTTTCTTCTTAATTGAGAGTCTGTCTTGGATCTGTAGGGAAAGCCAGTTTATCGGATAAATGTGGCTCAGTCGAAACATTAAGACCCCAACCGTGCCAGAGTGCATCTCTAAGACAGACTTATGATTGCTGAGTAACAGAACAGGTGCTCATCTAAAGAGGCTGGAGGAAATTGCAAAGAATAATATTTGATTTGATCTCTTAAGTTAAAATGCTGTACTTTTGTTACTTTGAGTCCTGTGACCTAAACAAAGGGGCAAAAGCGCTCTGCTTTCCTCCACATTATCAGATAATTATGACTTCTCTCTGTGGCTATTGCCCATGTGGACTCATGTAGCAGCGTTTCTACAGTCGTGCATTAGCAGCTGGGCTTACTTCACTAAAACCACATCCTTTAAAAAATAAGGTTTAGTTGAAATGGTGCTGCTTGCCAAAAACGCTGGTAATTTTGCACCTTGGTTCTTATGCAAACATTTTTCTGTGTGCATGTGATTATGCATAGGTGTTGTTGTTGTGTTAGCCTCTGCAGTTTCTGTTCCTCATGACAGACGTAAAAAAACAGGGAAGTTTTAATAGCTTTAACAGACATTTTTGTCGTTATGATGTGTTTCTTTGGAAAGGAACCTGTGCTGGTTAACCATTTACGTGTATACTGTGTTTTTCATCGTAATAAACATTGTGAAAATGAGTGAGGCACAGCAGTTCACCATCCTAAAAGACAAACATTTATTTAAGTAGATTTTTATATTTTCTAGTGTATCTATTTAAGGGGTCCTATTATGCATTTATCAAAGTCTTATTTGGGGGTTTTCATGATTCATTGTTCAAAAATCACATTCATTTTCATATATTATACTGTATTGCTGCACCTCTCCTTCCCATGCCAAAAACAGGCTGTTGAGTTCCTGGTTCTTTGAAGCCCCACCTTCTGAAATACAGATTGTGTTCTGATTGCGTTTCATGAGCATGGCAACACACAAATACAGCAACTCCTTTTCTTTGTTTCTTTGCATATTCACGGGACAGGCTAACTTCTAGGTTTTGTGACATCACCATACCTGGAAGAAGCACTCTGTAGTGCCTACGGTCTGCTTGATGTAGTTTTGAAAAGCAGTTTCTGTTAAAACGAATATGTCCCTTTGCAATGAACTTTGAGCGTTGTAACTTTGCAGATATTTTTATATGCTCAGACAGCAACGTTAAAACTTGTGGGCGGTTTCTAGGGATTTTAGAGCAATTGCTTATTGGCCAAAAAGTTTGAGCCAAGTCAAGAGCCCTCCCCCAGGTCCCTGTAGATATGACCTGGGTTCCTCCTTTAGTGTAAAATGCTAAAAAATAGTAACAAAGATGCTACAACAGAAGGACTAAGCAAAGATTCTATTTGATAAAAGAGTATGTTTTTTAAAGCAGTGTTGTGTTAATAAATATAAAGAGATTGAGCAATTTCAGTCAGATTTACTGCAACATCTGTGACACGTTTACAGTAAACTTCTTCTGTGTGCAGGAAGCCACTGGGTGAGAGTGACAGATCCCATCATGGAGCTGTTAGTGAACATTGTGAAATGGTTTGGAGTCGAGGCAGGTGGATTCTCTGTGACCGTGTGCCTGTTTCTGCTGTTTCTCAGTCTCCTTTACTGGTGAGCAAAAAACATTTAACCACCCTGATCGTGAACTTTGCAGTTGTATCACAAACACTTTGTCCTTCGCAGCTCACGGTGGAAGGTTTCTCATGACTGATGTTTCATTCAGCAGTGCGGTGGGATGTTTGCACCACAGTGAGATCCAAACAGCTCTGGCATGTTTTCTTCCGTGCAGAGTGATCCGATCAAATTCCAATCACACATTCCTCTGTACTTACATTTGAACTGTCTTCCTGCTTTACGGAATATTTTGATGACACATGAAGATAGACTGGAGTTCGTTATGTTTGTTGATATGGCAATTACTGTATGGTGAACCCGAGTTGTTGTGGTTTATTTGGTCTAGTGAATTAATCTATAACCTCTGTACTTTGTTTGGTTCCAGGTATTGCAAATCTAAAGAGTTACTAATGTTAAGCATTACATAGACCGACCTGTAGCTAGCAACACAATTTTTTGTGTCAGTTCATCTTGTATCAGATTTATGTAACTGCACAGCAGCATTTCACCGTGAGCTAAATGGTTGCTGCTACATTAAGACAGCAGCAGATTTACACACTGTAAAGTGTAAACCATTGCACTGAAAACCTGTTCTAACCCTTAAACTGACTCTATTTTTAATGTAGTTAGATCAGGTTAGATCAGGCTACATTAATCAGGTAGATTCAGTCATAATAACACTTTTGACTAGATGATTTAATTAAGATTTGGTGCATGCAACATTTTTTGTAGGAGCACTTAATTGCAGTTCAGAATTTGTGAATTTAATTGCATTTTTACAGGATGCAATACTTTTTAAACATTTGTGGTGTCACCTTTAACAGAGGATGGGTACATAAAAAGGGCCTTCTTATGTTGTCCATAGCAACAAGAGTACTTGGAATAAGAGGGCTTGCAGGGTAGTTAAGATTTTTGAATTTATCTTTTTACACTGGCTTAAAATGTTCAGCAATATCTTTCCTCCCAGTTAAATTCTGAGGTTACTTTTATATTATATGTGTTGCGGCACTAATGTTGCTCGCATCATCTGTGCTTTGTTTAGTGGTGCCGTGACCCGTGGGTTCATGCATAGTGTCAATATGAGAACATAATGTTCCACTCACAGACTGAGAAAACAGTCTTAAATCTCATATGTCATTTAAGGTAACAAATGTGTAGCGGTGTAAAGCAGGGTTTTAGTAGATTTATTTCTTTCAAGGTTATCCAAGGAATTTAGAAATTATGGGTTATCAGAGGTTATCTAGGAAATTGAAATGATTACAAAATATGTGTGAGTAATATATATAAAGAGAATTTTATTTAATAAATAAATGTTAAAGGAAAGATCAGATCGCAGTCATCTGCCCTGTCCCCCATGGGGTACAAATCTTGTCTGTGTTACTTAACTTTTAGCAGTCACACACACTTTGTTTTCAGAACAAGTAAATTCCTGTCTGTTGGCAAAGGCACAACTGTCACTCACCATGGACTTAAAGAGGTTAGTTATGTAAGGGCTTTCTCATTCTGTCATAGTGCAAATGGAGATTTATATCAGGGGATGAAACATATCTGCACAAGGGTAACCATGACAAAAAGGTTCGAAAAATCCAAGATTTTGAAGAGGCTATGTCAATAAGATTTTTTTGGGCAGGTCCCAAAGCAGAAATAAGCCATCTTAGAGGATTAGTTCGCTGATTTGAAACTTCACTGCACCGTAAAATATAAGCCTTGTGTTTTTGAGAAAGTGCTTGTCAAAAATGTATTTCATGACATAAACCCATAAAACAAAAAGACAAATGGAACAAAACTGATTAATGTACAGAGATGCCAGTTCTGTCCTCTGAGGTCATCTTTGTGTAAAGGACTGCTGTGTAAGGAGAAGCCTTTTAAAAACTTTATTTGCATAGTACTTGCAATTAAATTAATACTTAATTTCAGCTATGAACACATTTGGCGCAATGGCTTGCCAAAAAGTTACATTTTTGCACAGGAACATCTGAAAAACAAACAGCATTTTTTTTTAATCCTGAATCAAAGGATTAATAATTTGAAGGACTGATCTTTAGTGCAAATGGTATCCATTACACAAGCATGCAGATTTCTAGCTAACGTTCTAAAAGTTCTCTATCAAAACTTGAAGTAATGTTAGCAGAACGTTTTTAACATTAAATATATCAAAAATATTATTCTTAAGTTGTTAGTGGAACGTTTAAAAACATTACAGAATTAAAACTAGTTTGTATAACCAAGCAATAATGTTAACAGAACGTCTGTAAAACTGAACATTTTGAACGTTTCTAGAACAGAATAACACTTAACGTTTTTGTTACTTAATGGAAACATTAGGGAAATATTCTTGCAACCTAAATCTGTTGGCTGGGTTGGACCAGTCAGTTCTAGGGTTTTATTAAGAAAGGTCCAATGAAGGGTATACGGACACAGAATGTGAGCAAAGCATGATTAGCAGTGATCTGAACTGTGTCCCCTTCTGCTCCATTACACATAAACACATAATGAGAGAGGACTGAAGACAGACGTGTCGTCACCCACTGGCAACTGAAATGGTTGAGTTTAGTCCACGAAGTTTCAGTTACTTGCAGTACGTCAACCTTGTAATAAAGGTTATTCGATGCTAAGCTTGGAATGATAACATAATCAACTGAACTTTACTATTATTCTGCGAATCTGAGTTAGGCTGAAACACTCTGCACAAGTATGTAAACACGGCATACATGCTTTGTCAACGCATTGCAAAGACTCTTAAGCATTTCGAAAAAATCATGCTTGTGTAGCTAAGCAGAAGCTTTTCAGTTCAGGTATTTGCTTTGAGTTGATTGGCTTTTTAAATCTCCAAGGCAAAATGCTTTCAGTGGGTTGTATGCAGGCTGCTATAAACTTCGAACAGTGTAGAACAGAAGCTTTAATTGCAATGCGGCAATATGAAGGTTGTAGCACATTATCGTATTGATCGTTTTATTTTTCCTCTTTCCTCATTACATTCAAACAGTGTCTCCTTGCCCATAAAGACTGTGAGTTCCCACTTCTGTGAAACCGGAGAAGTTTGTTTTTCTCTCTCATTGAAAACTTGTTAATCCCTCTAAACACACTGTGTATAGGGGCCTTGTGACCATGACTGAATCTCTCCACTGGCAGGGCTGAGTGGAGAAGATGACACATTCTAATAGATCTTCTCATAAAATTTAAGAGAGCGATTCGAGCGCGAACCCATCTGTCACCCTCTGGACTGACCGCATAAACAGCGGACACTGCTTCACAAAGGTCATGCGCTTAGATATGCGACATCTGTGGTGACATCATATACTCACTCACTCACACACTCTCTCTCTTTATCACTCTTTCATAAAATGAACTTTTTGGATCCATTGCAGGAGCCTATTTAAAATCTTAATCCAAATGCATGACGTTATTAAACCGTTTTCAATACACGCAGGCAGCCAGAGATACTGAGTTATGATTCATGCAGAATTACAATCACCACATGTGATCTGTATTTTATTTCTCTCTTTCTAAGTCTTGAGACCAAACTCAGCGGTGTTTTGGCCATTCATCTGTCACTTGGTGATGTAGCTAATGCTAATGCAATATTTGGCCCACAGTTTGTTCCATAGTTCCTTGTGTTTGGATAATTCTGCTGATGTCACTTTAATAATATTGGGTCTATGGTGTTCATTCACTGTAATAAAAACTTTGCTGCCTTAAAATTTTAAGTTTAATCAATGTGGCTGCACAAGTCATTTCAACGTACTCTTCGTAATCTTGAATGGTTTTGAGTTGCTGTAACTTATTAAAAATTTGCTTATTTAAGTTATACTAGTCAGGATTTAAGCTATTAAGTTGAAATGACTTGTAAAGCCAAGTTGATTAAAGGTTTTTTAACAGTGTGTAGCAATATTTGACTACATTTGAGCATTTGACTTTAAGAGCAATTTTAGTACTGTGTTGAGTCACCAAATGATGTTCAAGGTGAAATCTCATTTCTAAATCAAAACCATTGTGAACTACTGGTGTAGTAGGTAAAGTTTCGGTCCCCAAAAGAATAAAGCTGTGAGCTATCACCATTGTGCCCTTAAGCCCAGGTACTTAACATCCCAGGTTGCACTGGGGGGGATCTATTCCTATATTAATGTCAACATTTCAATGGTGACATTGTGTGAAAGTCACATGAACATATATCATATCATTAGCCCTAATGTTATAGTAAATAGAAAATCCATTCTATGACACATTTAAAGGTATAATTCACCCAAACATAAAAAATAACTTGCCGCCTTGTTGTTCTGAACCCAGACTAAATTCAGTCTGTTCCTTCCATGTTCCCTTCCATGTTCCACCAAAACGAGAAAACCAGATGTGTTTGGAGAGACATGAGTGTGAGTAAATTTTCAGTTTGGGGTGATCTGTCCCTTGATAAACATTTGATGCTCTTTGTATGTTTGTTTGGATTGTTCCTCATCTCTAAATGCTGGTTTCACTCAGTCTCTCTTTTAATCCCCACTGCAGCGAAATCCCACAGTGCTAGATTGTCTGTTCCCTTTAGGCCCCCGGTAGCCCAATCTAAGCAACTATCTCTGCCTTCCAGCACGGAGGTTGAAGCTGAGTGCCGACCATTCGATACTGATTGCATCAAGCTGCGGACAGCTGACTTGGCAGCCAGGCACTCGCATGCACTCTTTGACTTTCTTTGTCATTGGCCAGGCGGCAGAATAGTTATTGTTTAATTGAGGGCCGTTGGACAGCTCATCCATCACAGATGTTAATCATATCAAACATTCGCACCGCACCGGGAAGCCGCTACGTTCCTTCGTTTCCATGGCGACGGGCACCTAATAAATCTAAATATGGTAATCTACTCTAATTTCACCCAGATCCACCCTCTGTTGTAAATGAGCTCGCCGCTTGCCATGCAAGACTGCTGAGGAAGATAGGCTTTCTAATATGGAAATAGAGTACCCTAGCACACACCATTACAGCCCATAACCAAATTGTCATGACATCTCACACTGTCAATGTGCAGAAGGAGAGTTATATGTAAATTAAGTCTCAATAACTATTGGATTAAGGTGGCATGAGTTGGCTGCCTGTTTTGTAAGGCGCTCGGTTCGCTTGGCAGTGCCGACATAACGCAGCAAAACGCCAGGAAGTGAGTGCCGAGCCCCCCTGCAGCTTGCATTAATTCAGTCTTATTATGATATGATTTCATATTAGATCATCTTGCTATAGCTTCTAAAATTTCATTTTTCTCCTGCCCGGGATTCTCAAAGGATTAATGAAGTCCTGAAGAAAATCTAGATAGCTCACATTACTTGAACTAGAAGACAGTCTCAGCCATGATCATTAAATTTAAATAGTTAAAAAATGTGTAAGGTGCACTCGCATGCTTTGTTTTAAAGGAATGGTTTGACCAAAAATGACATTTCTGTAACTCAACATCTTATTATTTCAAACCCGTTCACTGTCTGTCTGTGTAGATGCCTTTGAGTGTCAAATTTGCATGAGACAAATTTGCAAATTTGTGCATGAGTCATTTGAACTACGTTAAAAGTGCTTTTGTGGTACATTCTGGTGTTTGTTTATTTTCATTATTAATATTTTTTACATCTGGGTGATATGACCAGGGTATAGCATAAGCTGCACAACAATTCTTTGAAAATTTCTACTTTTGCATTCCAAATATCAGCTTATAAGTTTGGAACAACATGTGGGTGAGTACATAATGACAGCGGTTTCATTTTTAACAAACTGTTCTTTTCTTTCGCTGTCATTTTACGTCAGGTCTGTGAGACTTTCAGTCTGATACAGATTCTTTTGGCCTTATTTAACAAGTTAGCTCGGCAAGACGTGGCGCGGTCCCTGCTGAGGGCTGGAAATAACACAGTGTTTTGTGTGGAAAGGCTCAGAAGAACAGGATTGGGTCCTGGGGAGGTGTTATGGAAGCGGAGGGACTTGCATGACTAATGCCGGCGAGAGAGATGTCGCAGCAGGCCCGTTCGCAAGTCTATTTTAACGTCATTTTTCAGCCTATTTTGGCTTATTGTTGTCTCGCAGCTGGCAACACGTGCGCACCTGTGCACAATGCGCTTCAGCAGAGGCGAGGTGACAGGGCAGATATACCTCTGTATAAAGCTGCAACCTATCTGTTGGTTTATTTTCATCCTGGTTTTCCTCATGTTCATTTTCTTCATTTAAAAGGGCATGTTTTTCCTTCATGCTCGTACCTAATTGTTGTGCGTTTAATTAGAGAGCCGCTTTAATTAGTGATGACTGTTGATTAGTGAGTTTGAACTGCATTTCTCTTGTATGTAGATTTTTTTATTTGTATATTTTTAGCACAGTGCTTTAATTAGCTTGCAGTGCTTAGCTGTTAGACAGTGTACACAACTCACTGGGAAAGATTGTGTCTTTAAAGCTGCAACCCATAACTTTATACACTTTAACACAAATCAGTTACTAAGCTAGTACATAACAGATCAGTGTTCAACATGATCTCCTTACTGTACACTGATTCACAATGGTAGGTTTATAATAATGATTTATTATTTGAGCTGTCAGGTCCGTTAGTTTGCATGGCATGACAACATGGGTCTGTTAACAAGCATATCCTGCAACACCAGTTGTGTAGGTTGGTTATCTTTTCCACAGGCAGAAGTCAACAATCCCTCAGTGTGGAATAACAGAACAGAAATCAAATGTAAAGATGTCAACGACTGTACAGTAAAATAATAACTTTTAATTCATCTGACACCAATAGGCATTTTTCAGTAATATCACAATATGTTTTAAAAAGTCTGATCAGTAACAATATATGTTGCATTAAAATAAACCAACAGTACAAATGACATGCCTGTAGGCAGTTTTACATCCTGGACTTCATTATAGATAGGACAGGTTTATAATTAGTCGCCTGCTTACAAGCACCAGCACACAACATGTTGAGGCATGTATGCAGTCCACTGGGCTGCATCTCAGACCCTGTCTAGTTATGCTGACAACACTGAAGGCATATCATGACATTTATAGGAGGTCAAAGTCACTTGTGTTGAGTCATGCATTGCTGAGACCTTCATCATGGTGATGAGATATTATCATTACCACAACAGATTCTGTACTAAGAAACATGCTCTCTTAAAATGTGCAGTGCTTTAATGGTTGCATTTGTCATTTAAATAACAGCATGCTTTGCATTTAAATATATTTGAATTGTGGGTCTGACTTGCCATTTGGCCCTCAGTGTTGAATTTGTTGTTAGCTGTGTTTGCTAGCCACTGTCACAGGTTGTTTAGTGTTGTGTTAGGCCGTAGGGCCCTGCTTCTCCACAGCTGATCAATCGCAGCAGCTCTCTGCTCAGAGATAAATGTGTGTTCTGAGCTCACCAGTGTGGTGTGACCGCCAAGTATCTGATCCAGATCTGGATTCTGCACATGCCCCACAGGGGTGTTCCTCTTCTGTCCATCCTCACACCTCTAAAGTTCTTCTGAACACAACTTTTCAGTGATGCCCAGATAAACCTGGTCAGTTGTGGCCTGCTGGATTGAAATTTGGACTTGTAACCAGAAGGTTGCCAGTTCAATTCCTAATCCTGGCAGGATGTGAACACAATGTACTAATCCTGCATGAATCAATGCACTTTTATTGGTGCCCGTTTTTAATAGGCTCTTTACAATGGAAAAGAAATCAGATGTGTCATGAATGATGAAGAGAGACACTAGAAGCAGCTCGCAGCAATTATAGCCGCTTTTATGCCCAGCAGGATCAATGTGTTCGTCTGAATGCTGTAGGAGCTGTATATACTAAATTACAGTCCTTCTTTGAGACACAACCATCTGCTATGTAATGTTGAAGATCAATATTGAAATGCAGCTTACTGGGGATTTTAGTAAACGGCTTTAAAGAGTATTGTGTTGTAGGAAATTGAGATTTTCTAGTTTGTGTGCACTAGTGTACTTTATCATGTGATTTGTGTATGACAAAGACAAGGAGAAAATTGTCTTATGTAGACAGACTTGTGACTAACTGTACAAAGCACTTCACTATTCTGGCCAAGATCTTCCCAATTGGACAAAAGCTTGATTTAGTTTATAGTTATTAGTTTATAGTGTTTTAGAATATAATATCACAGTGAAAGAATGCTGTGATAAACACATTAAGGTGAAAACGCTTAAGAATTAAGCAAAAACTGTCTGTAGGCTTTGTAATCAGAATTTCTGTCTTTACAGAAGTAATAAATTGAGAATTGATGAGTTGATTGTTAACTGAGCATTTTACAGACAAGAAAATGAAGCAAAATATGTAGTTCTGATCATGGATATCTAGTCCATTATTTTAATGTCTCAGATGATTAAAGGTTCCACTGGCATTATATTAGTTCAGTACCTAATAAATATGATTTTGTTTTCTGGTGAACTGATTAACAACCTGTTCGTGAACCTGGCAGTTGGGTAATCTGACTGGGGCTTGTGATTTTCGCAAGTATTGCCAGTATTGTGTGCAGTATGTATCAGATGGTTGGTGAACAGACTGCGAGTGATTCGTGGGTGTGTCATCTGTAGCTCCCACTTCTCTCTCTATGTCCTGTTCTCTCTCCACTCTCCATATGTGGCAAAAAGGTCACTATTATAAATTACAATAAAACTAAATTATTTATAAAGCCAGCAACTTCATCATACTGCTGAGAAATACGAAAACAACAGCATTAGATAGGAAAAAACTATGAAATAAGTCAATTTCAATGTGAATTAGACCAGTGGAAGGTGAGAGGGGAGCGTTAGGTTAAGTTTTTATAATAATGATTTGTAATTTGAGTTGTCCTGTCTGATTATGCAGGAAATGTTCGTCTGTAAACAGAAAGATGATGATGATCCAGGTACTATATCTCATGTCCAGGTGCTGTAGATGGTTCAGCATTTGTATCTTGTTTTTACAGCAGTTGTTTTGAATTTACACTTGTCATCCATGTTAAGAAAATTACCGCAAGTAACCTGCAATTTCATGTTTCAAACAGAGATGGCGGTAGAGAGATTCTTCACAGATTCTTCTGCTCTTGCAGAGAGAGCGAGATCAGGCTGAGATCTGAGTGAATTCAGTGTGTGAAAGGATCTCGGTGCTGCTTCTTTTATTCTGGGTCCATCAGATGTACAGCAGGTCCTGCTGCTGTTTTGAGCTGTACTTAAGGTCCTCTGTGACTTGACTGTGACTATACAGAAATGTTTTGGGTCTGTCTGCTATTTTCTGTCTCAATCTTTCTATTCTTCATGTCTCTCAACCTGTTCTTTGAGCTCATCTCATTCGAGAGCATCTAGCAGTTTCTACTTGGGTCTGATGGGTATTGCATTGTCCACAAGCCAATTATATTCCTACAGACACATACACACACACATACATATCTTAGCTTTGTCCCAGGGAGCTGCTTTACTGTCTACAGAAGCTGACTTTTAAGGCATCATAATCCCTGAAATAGAACTTAGTAAGTGACCAATTTGGAATGCTCTCTATAGGCAGCTACTTCATTATATAGTTCCCTAAAAATCATATTTATGCATTCCTTAAAATGCTGCCTTAATAGACTATTCACTAGAATTTGACACACAGCCACAGTTTGAACCTCTTCACCAGAAGGGAAACCTTTTCTCTCCTCCAGGAACTGGACTTCATCTTTTCAGTTTCTCACTCCACTCCTCCCTTATGGCACTCAATCTGCTGTGCCTAATAAGAGCACGGGCTAGCTTGTTCCTTCCAGTTTGTTTCTCTAAAAAAACTCATGGTGAGTCACCCGCTGTCAGTCAGAGGTGGCTCTCAAACTCTCCTTACTGTCCAAAGACTCTTGCTCATTCACTTAGTTCGCCCCAAAGTTAGAACTCGCCCTAAAGTCATACATTTTAATGAACTCATGATGTGCAAGTTTCAACCAAAGCTCAACAGACCTCAATATTAATCTTGGAGGAGCTCCGAGTTTGTTTTTGAGCAAGCGTCCAGCTATGACTTCTGGTTGCGATTTAGCCACATGCATTTTTCAGTTCGAAACGTCGGTATTTTTGTGCCGTCGATCGTGTGTTTGTGTAGATGTTAAGAAAAGAGCCCTGCAGCGATACGCCCTGACCCTGTAAGATCTCAACTCTTAAAAAATTGAATTTGGGAAGGACATAGAGCGTGTTTGAGGTAAATATTTAAAATGGAGGCTGGGTGTGGGTTTTAGTGGTATTTTAAGGGTTGTCTATTCCACTCTGGCCTTTTCCCAGTGTGTTTAGCCTGTGGCACATCCTTTCCCATCAGCCTCTGGCTCAGAAACAGCCGGACGCATTTACAGATAAGCTATGTCAACATCTGTTTATCTAGCCTGGGAAGATACACAGAGAATTATTTAACTACACTTGATCATCACTCAGTGGTGTGTATCTTGTACAAACCAAATTATTGTGTTATAAGTTTACAGTCATATAATAAAATGAACATATTATGGAAAATCTTTTGAAATAAACATTTAATGTAGACAAACTGTAGTTCATGGCTTCCTGCTTAGTCCACTTTGATCCTGGAAACTAAGCTGCAAAAACAGGTCATTAACGTATTGACAACAGAACTGTGAGCACATTACTATTATATGACTTGGCATGTTTACACTGGGTTCAGCAACTTGACATGCCCTAATGAACAACAGTGTAACCTATGTGAAGGTATGTGGAAATGAGCCAATTATAAACAGAAGTCTTAAAGGTACAGTAGCAAAACAGTTTGCGTATTTCCAAGGCGCTCAATAAATTTAGGAGTTATGTTAAACTTCTTTGGCAAATAATTGTTAATAATATTTAAACAATTGTTATTAATATTTTAAAATGTAATATTTGTAAAAATGGTTATTATTAAGGCTGCAATCTGTAACTTTATTTGGTTAAAAATGAACAATGAACTCCTTGTCTTAACCCGATTCGCAATGTTATGTATATAATATTGATTTAGATTTTGAGATGTCGGGTCCAATTACGCGTGTCGTATGTCCATATGTCCGTCTGTAAACAGAAGAAGATCCGGCTACTATATCATGTCCGGGTACTATAGATGGTGCAGGGTTTGTAACTTGTTGTTACAGCAGTTGTGTAGAATTTAAACTTCTCATTCACAATAAGACAATAACTCAGCGAGTACCCTGCAATTGTATGTTTTAGACAGAGATGGTAGAGAAACAAAAGTTACAGATTGCAGCTTTAATATCACATTTAATGTAATGTGTTTTTGTGCTTATTAAAGTACTGTGACCTTTAATACCTGTTGCCTATTTATAAGCTTTCCGGTTTTGCAAGTCAATTATGATGTTTCATTTGTGGTTGAAACGCAGCCTTAAAGAAGAACTGCCTACCTGCCTATCGTCAACTGCCTACCCTCTTTAGGTAGGCAGCTGACGATAAGCATCTGTCTTTGTTTTGGTACAGAGCCACTGTTTCACAATATAGAAATATGCTACATTTTGCATCATCCGGGCAATGTCACTGTTGAGAAACACAAATGTTCCCCAAAGAGATTTTTGATTGCACCTCAGCAAAGCCATAACAGACTGTTGATAATTTTCCAATCTGCGTGTTATGAAAGACGAATCAACTTTGGCCCTGTTTTGCTGGAAGACGTTTGCACAGCTGCTGAGGAAGAACCTGATCGTCCTCTATGACAGACCCTGACTGCATGATAAAGGCTGGAGATCTCTCTCACAGCTCTTGTGTGTTAGCTCGGAACCAATTATGAGCTGAATGACTGAGGGATGATGTCTGTCGGTACTGATGAGGATTGGGGGTGAATTTTTTTGTGCCGGAGTGAGAAATCGTTCTGAATCTGGACCCGGACAGATTGAACCGCTGATTCATCTCGTTGACTGCCGGGCGATTGCGTTGCGACACGATGCGTCGTGTCTGTGTGTAATTAAGTGTGTGTCATAAGTGAGTTATCATTCCAGTTTTTTACAGCACGCATTAAGAGCAGCTCTCTAATCTGACAATTAATATGGAAATGAACCCCTGCAGAGCTGCAGATTATGGCATCGATGGATGTCAGAATCTTTTGGTTACAGTACTGTTTTATTATTTGTTGGGGGGTGGGAGATGGGAGTCCGATATTTACGTACAACCAAACACAGTTAGGAAAGAAATTACAAGGCCGTTTATTGAACCAAATACTTTCAGCACTGTGGAGTGTTGGAAAGGAAACTCTACTAGTCTATTAAGTAGACTTAAGTCACTTAATTTTTTTAAAATAACATTCAGCAGTGGCCATTCATCGAAGGTTGTTCCCTTTAAACTTTATGACCAATGGTTCTCCTATGTTGTCATTCTTTTGTGCTTGAAATTACATTTGAAACATTTAGTGTGAGGCTAATTCAATTCTTTACTGTAAATAAAGGTGTGTTAGTTTATTATAAAATTGTAATATTTTAGATATTTTAATAATGAATTTTTAAAAATAATTTAATTATACATTTAAACAATTATTGATTGAATCATGTTTAAAAAAGCTTACGACAGTTTTAATGTGAAAGAAAAAGAACTATTTTTAATAAAGAACCTGGAATAAAAAGTGCTGGTAAATGTTTGTCTTTTTCAGAGTTAGTGATTATCTGCACACATTTAAAGTCCTTGCTGCTTTTTCCTCTGATGAATTAGGATATTTGTTTTTAACTTTGAGTTTTAACCATTTCTTAAAAGTTACAAGGACTTTGCAGCCAAATTGATTAAACCTAAAAATTTAAGGCCGCAAAGTTTTTTTTACAGTGCAGTCCTGTCGTCTTCACTAGCTTACTTCAAAGTTGTGTGCTAAAAGTGCATCCAAATGCTGGTTTGTCAGTGTATGCAGTCCTCGTGCATAATGCAGGTCCCCTTTCCCATGCGCCGAGGAAACACTGCACTTTCCAGCACTCTCACATACATCTTGTGTCATAATGTATTTGCACAAGCCATCGTTTCCTACCTACCTGCACTCAAAGCAGGGACATCGGGGGAGAAGGGGTGACTGATGTCTTGGGCCCTGTCACTAAGGTCCTCTATGGTATGGCATTCTCATTGAGGCCTAATAATTTGCTCCCAGGCCGTGGAACAGCCACAACAAAACTAGAATATAGGAAAATGTCTGTGTAAATAGGCATGATGTTAAACAGATGGAATATCATATCACACTCATATGCTGTTTAGATAGCATTTTCCTAACTGTTTTAGAATTATTCTGTCTGCAGTTTTTAATGACCCTAATTTATTTGAGACTACATAAATATTTGAATTTTTTTTTAAAAAAAATACTGACCTGTTGATATACACGCCATTATTCATATAAATGTTAATCTAAAAAGAGTTTTGCGTCGGTTTACTGAAAGGGTTTTCAATGAATGTCTCTGTTTTGTGTTTAAAGGTATTCCGTTTATCCATATTCCGTCTTGGAACGTTGTGACATCAGACACCCAAAGCCATCACCGTTCTTTGGGAACCTCATGCTGTTTCGAAACGTAAGACATTTTGTTCCTTTTGCATGATGTCACTTGCCCTGACTCACACACACATTTTGCACCGCCCCTCCGAAGCTGGAAAAATGATGTTTCTCTCTCTGAGCTGCACTTCATTAGATTTGTTCATTAAAGATGATTCACCTCTAATGACATTTAATGCTATATGATTCCCAAACAGATTAGCCGCTGTGCAGAACGATGTACGTTTACCATGATGATTTAAAAGATGGTCGAGCAGTGGGTGTGTTTAATTTTGCAGAATAAATACTTTTAATTCAAGTTTTTTTGGTTTAATCCGAGTGCCCTAAATGTAATGTAGCAAATCAACAGCCACCTCAAGGACATTCGTTGGGGTCCGTCTTCAGTTTAATGATAATGACGTGATGTATATTAAAAAAGATCTTGATGCTGTAGGGCTGATTAATCCTAATGGCAGTTTTACAAGAGACCTTTATTTGTGAACATCCACTGCCTGAATTCATCCAGGAACCAATAAGGATGTTTCTAATGACAAATAAACATGTCTGGGTCACATTTCCATTAGCCAGTTCTCATTAGTGTGATTGTTATGCTCTCATTACAAAGAATATATTAAATATACATCATTATATAAATTAAGTACGGAGGGGTTCAGAATTCTAAAACCACATTGAATAACTGGGATTGTCATGAAAATAGTGTTGCAATGCAAACAAAATAGAAAAATGGGCAAATATAATTGCTTACATTCTTGGATTTGGGGGTGAAAAAGATCTCCACGTGTTTTTGTGAGATTTGTGACTTCAAGCAGGTGGAAACAGAGTATTTTTGAGACCACCTGCACTCAGGTGCACTTTAAATGAAGCTCCGATATCAGTTCTAATGCTCTGCTGGTCCTGAACAGATTCCCAGATCAATATGTTACTGTCAGACCGCCGCGGTGGGCTGGACAGCCTGCTGTTCAAACCGCTCGATTCATTCTCTCTCTCCATCACCCAGTTATGACAGAACGACTTCTTCCACACACTCCTCCTGTCTCTTTCCTTTATCTCCTCTTTTCATCTCAATTCATGTCTTCCCAGTTGTGATTAAATGTTATTAGAGGGAGGTGAGAAAGGCATAAATTAATATGCATGCTGCTTCGCCTTGCATAATTACTGCATGTCTAGATGAAGCTCCCCAGGTGAACTAAAGGTATGTGCATTTTTTAGTGTGTGGGGCTTTGTATGTTGTGTCTGTGTGTGTGTGTGCGCGTGTGTGTATGGGGGTATTTAAGCCCATGTCAGCAGGCTTGCTCTCACAAACAGTGGTCTCCAGAGCATTGCTGTGGCAAAATCCTCTGACCCACTTCTAGAGGCCATCCTCACAGCTAAATCCTGTAGGTCTGTGTGTGCGTGTGTGCATTTGTGGTTTTGGCTCTGGAGACACAATCCCCCCCTCAAGTGACAGGTATATAAAATTCAGGTTTAAAAAATTGAGACTTACGAAGAAAATGTGAAAAAATTGAGCAGTAAGCAGCATCCTAACTGAAGTGGATATTCATGTGTAGTAGTGTCCTACACATAGCTCCTTGTGTTTAATTGCACAATTAAATTTAATTGCACAATTCATTGCCATAGAGTTTGATGTTAGCATGTTGCAAAGCTGTTGATCCAATAAACAAAGGACAATATTGAGTAAAATAGTCTAATGTTAGATTTAACCTTTGAGTTGATCTTTTTTGTATTGAATGAGAACTATATATGACATGTTTGTTATTCTTATATTTATGATTTGCTTGTCGGCCATCTTGGAATGATTTTACCACTGACCTCATCACAGTGCATTCTGGGATAGCCCTTTTGCGAAAAATATGCATGACGCGGCCTTTGAATTTTGTCCAGAGGAAAGCGTTTGGTAGGAAGCATAGTTCATGTTGCCTATAGGCAACGCAGTAGGTTTTGGAACAGAGCCACAGAGAAAGAGAAATGTTATATTTGGAATAATCTGAAAGGAAAAAAGAGAAAGATGCAGAGATGTGGGGAGAATCATGGGTAACAGGAAGTGATGTACAAAGACGGACAGGGTCGCGGATGGAGGAGCAGACAGAGTCACATTTAGAGACTAGACGACAGAGTCTCTTGCAACCCACCGCAGCACATTATCATGACACACTCCATTACCAAATACAACACTCACAGACATGAGATTTGGTCCATTTAAGATCCTAAACAACCTAGCTGCAGCTCTCTCTCGCTCTCTCTCTCTCTCTGTTGCAAACACACGCATTTGCAATCTCTTTTTCCACAGGAGACATATATAGAAAACTACCCGTGCTCACATATTAACACCTATAATCGAGTAAACTAGATGTGGAAGGATGTGGATTGTTTGTAAAAAGTAATGCTAATTTTATTTTTAGATAGTCTGTTTTTGTAGCCGTATCAACAATTTCCCACCCCTTAACATTTACATTAAACAAAAACTGTGGCAGGTAACTTTAGATGTCAATCATAAGTCTTGTTTTTGTCTACATTGGTGGTTTCTCAGAGAAAGTGTTCCAGACATCATGCTGGTAGTCAAAAGCCTGGAGCTGTGAGACTAAGTGCACCAAAAATAAAATGCTACAGTGTAAAATAGAATATGGCCTTGTTAATCGTCTCTTCCTCTCAAGACTCTCGTTTGCATATCTTTAAGCTTTTCTGAAGCTGTGTGCTTGATTCTGAGTGACATTAAGGGTTTATTAGACGCAGTGCAGTGTTCAAACCCAACCCAGAGGTCAAGGTCAAAGTACGTGTGAGGAAACAACTGGAACCCAGCGAACAATTTAAAGTTTTAAGAAAATTTTCCTGATGTTTCCATTAAGTTACAAAACGTTAATGTGAAAATTCTGAAAAGGTTCAGAACGTCCAGTTTTTTAGATGTTTCATCAATGCTGTTGCTTGGTTAATAAAACGTTATGCAGACTTTTTAATTCTGCTGCTTTAAAACGTTCCTCTAATAACTTAAGAATAACGTTTTCGATACGATATACAGTGTTAAGAAGTTCTACCTGCGTTACTGCAAGAACATTTTTGATAACTTTGAGAGAACTTTTAGAGAACGTTAGCCAACGTTCTGAGGACGTTTCCTGTTAGCTGGGAGGTGGTTAATCTTTAAGACAATCCCAATAGGACACACTAGGAGATCGCTGACTGTGACTGTCCTCTTCAGTCGGGCCGCCGTTTATTGATCGCATCCGTCTGAGATGAATCCCCAATGAAGTTGGAGGCAGAGGCGTTGCACTGGTTTGGTAACCGAATGACAGAACATGGCTGAACGGAGAGGACATCTGAACGGAAGGGCACACACCCCGCTGCTTAATGCGGACCGCCGATCGCACACATGCGTCTGTGCCTAATGCCCACCAGGGAGACTGGAGGAATAGTGGGCAAATAAAGGGCAGGCTGTTCGGTGCCAGCGCTGTCGCCTCCTTTATTCTCTGAGACAGCAGAGCAGCCGGCTGCCGTGTTTGATGTTCAATGCTTCTTTTGTTGTGTAACTTCTTCACTAAAATATCCTTTCAGTGCTCAGAACTCTTGAGCAATTTCCACAGCTTCACTTTTGCAAAGCTTGTGTTTTCAGATCTAGATAGATATATGATATTAGTCCAGTTATTGTGACAAATCGCTCTGGTTATTTCAGCATTTTCTCAGGGGACCTCTGAAAGCGCCCTCAGATCTTCAGTGACCCGAGTTCAGCCGTGGATTTGCTCTTCACTGACCCCTTCTGGTAGATAAGTGTGGTTACGCAATAAAGACATACGCAAGAGGCTAAGGAAATGTGTTCTGGGCATAATCAGTCATAATCAAAAAACAATTGATAATCGCATTAAAATAAAGGATTGAAGAACTATACCTTAAAACTACATCTCTGTAGTCGCATTCCTGCAATGTTCTCAGAACGCTGGCTAACATTTTCTGAAAGTTATCATAAAATGTTTTTGCAGGAGTGTTAGAACTTTTTAACATGATCATATCAAAAACTTTAAGTTGTTAACTTAAGTTAATGCTTAAGTTGTTAGTGGAATGTTTTTTTTTGTTTTACATAATATTGTAATAATATTCTTAGAACCAAGCAATAAATGTAATGTAGACATTTTGAATGTTCCTAGAACTATCAAAATAACATTATGGAAACATTTTTACAACCTGAAATTGTTAGCTGGGTTGCAATTTGTTAATGTTGTAATGGAAAAAAATTCAACCACTGAAAAACCACAGATCTCTCGATCTCCCTCTCTGAGCAATATCTAAAATGATTTTATCAAAACTGCACTGTGATTTAAAAGCTAAATGTGGGCTTTTTTATAGAAGGATATACAATATATTTACATAGATATTTAGTTACATAGAACAGCGATACAGATATATGTTTATCACTATAATTGTGAGTGAAGGAGCTTGTCTCAGTCATGGCTTGTGCACATTCACAGGTATCAACTTCCCTCAGAAAACAGGGAGAAGTCAATGTTACCAACACACACACACATCTGTGTTTTACAGGATCTCAGCTGAAACCGTTATTAAGTTGTCACTCAGATGTCACCGCTCTGTATAAGGCTTATCAGTGTTGGATTTACAGCCATTTTTTATCATTTGGCTTTTCTTTGTTGTCTGTGATGATTGTTCTTGATTCCAGACCTTGACAGACAAACTAAATGCACTCACGTGTTACGTTAAATTGTTGAAATGCTCTCCTTTATGATTTACACAAAAATGTTGATTATTTTTTCAGGGATTTTTTGGGACACATACAGACCTCATAAACAAGTATGGACGAGTGTGTGGGTAAGTCTTTCTGTGTTTTACTCTTTGTGGTCAAAAGCATCAAAAGAATACATTTTAAAGAAAACTGATAGAGTTTTTGTTTTGCTTCTTTGCGAATTGGAGGGAAAAACAAATTGTTTGAACGAAAATATATTCAATTATGTTAATAAACATAAATAAACATGAGAAACCTATTTGTTTTGTCGGGTGAAATACGAAAGACCTCTCATTACCTCCTGCATAATAGAAATGATTTATTTCCTAGTACATTTCTGTGAGGAACACAAAAGTAGGCGACTTATTTCTACATTCATAGAATCATTTCGGCACAAAATGGCCTGAGCATGTCATGTTTGGTCGTGCACTGATGTGATAAGATGTTTTTCTCTTCATGTCCCACCACGCGGGAGGTTTTTCCAGTCTTGTCATTTATATTCAGACAGCATTACTGGCCAGATATTGTGGTTTAATGTGGCGGCACCTGAGAGGCCGGCTGCTGGGGAGATCAAAGCAGAGTGCCACTACACTTCCTGTGTCTAATATGTGAAGAACAGAAGGAGAACCAGAGCGATGGTTTTGTCTTTTTGCATGTGTGCGCACTTGCTGAGATCCGGGGGCCTGGATTGGGTGTCGGGACCGGAAAAGGGGATCTAATTCATAGTCGTGTGAATATATGTCAGGAGACATTACGACATCTTTCGGTTAGAGTAATCCAAGAGTCTGAGCTCCTCACCAAAATCAAAGGGCTTTGAAATACATATCAGTCCTCTGCACTCTCCTTAAAACCCATGTCGGCTCCTGGAGCACAAGACATCAGTCATCTGAGTTCAGAAGTTTTAACGCATTGCGGGAGCACTCAGCTTAAAATGAGTAGAAAGCACGGTTTTCCTCTTTACGTGGAAGTGCGATTTATTTTCACTCTACCCCAAATATCCTTCAGATATGCATTGGGAGTATCTTCAAGTGGCTTCTAACCATAAGCTGTGGGTGAGTTTGCATACCTAAGTGACAGAAAGCATTCGGTGTCAATGCTCAAACCAAATTACACTGATGTCTGTTTTTTTATAGGCCACTAATTAAACACATTTGATTTGATACATGCACTCTTTAAAAATAAAGGTGCTAAAAATGGTTCTTCACATCGATGCCAAAGAAGAACTGTTCTTCTTCAAAGAGCCTTTCAGTCAAAAGGTTCTTAACAGAATCATGTTTCTTACCTTTACAACCTTTTCCACTAAACAATGTTTTGCGCAGCAGAAAGATTCTGTGGATGTAAAAAAGGGTCTTTATAGAACCCGAAAACAGCCTGACGAACAATTTTTTAGGAACATTTATTTGTAAGAGTCTGTGGACTGCCAATGTCAACTTCATTGCTAACAGATATGAAAAGATATGAAGGATATACTTCTCTCTGAGTTTTACAGGAGCGTATACTGACACCACACATAAAAGTAGAGTACAGTAAAATGATGGGGGTGATCTCTCTCTGCTGCATTTGCTTCTGGCTGAGAACCAGCTGGACTAACCATGTTTTACAGTCAGTGGACGCGGTAATGAACCCTAACA